>OZ023263.1:202764676-202824293 GCA_964006375.1 Tillus elongatus
TACTAATAACGTTCTTAAATGTTATTTATAATATTCTTATGAGCTCCCAGTATGTTCTGAAAATGTTCCACGAACAATTCAATGAATCTTCTCAAAATGTCTATACATATCCTCATGGGAACGTTGCTTTTTTTAAAGATATACAGGGTGTTTCGCATAAGAACCGACAAAGAGCAGATGCATGTATTAGGGGAATCTAAAATATGGTGATTTAACCCAGCTTACCCCTATACTTTAAGATGCACCCCTGACAAGTTATAGATACCTAAAGTGGGGTTCAACCTTTTCAAATGCATAATTAAACTCTACTTACCATCGATTAATGCTCTTGGTATACTCAGAATGTGTACCAAATTTGATTTTTCTAAGAGTATTACGCAATTATTGTTTTTTTCCCCGAAATTTTAAACCCCACTTTGAGGTGGATCTTAGTATAAGGGTAAGTTGCGTTAAATCACCATATTTTAGGTTTACCTACATGTCGCTGCTCTGTGTCGGTTCTTATGCGAAACACCCTGTGTACATTTTTTGGATGATACACAAATTAAGGAAATGCAAAGCTATGTAATATTTTATTTATCTTCAAAATTTACTAATTTTCCTCCATTTAACGAGCTTTGTAAAAGCCCAACTCGCCATATATGTTGAAATTTGAACTCAAATCAATTTCTTGCAAACAACCCCCAAAAAATGACGGGACCAGGAGTGAATAGGGGTCATGGGCGTGGAAGAAGGAACGAAAAGGGCGAGAAAACAGCTTAGCCGGGTCTGTATTTCATTATTATTATTCTATTTTACAGCTACACCTCCTTAAAATCATTTCTTGGGGGTTGTTCCAAAAACAAATTATTGTGGTTTATGCAACGAAGGTGGTTGTATGCATTCAGTAGTGGAAGAAAAACCCCCAGGACGAGGCACCCCGCCCTGTCCCATGCTGGCATAGCCCTTCCCCAACACGGGGGGGGGGGTCTTCCCCTTCTGCACGCCTACAACCACCCTCGATGCATAAACCACAAGAAACATTTCTTGGAAACAACCCACAAGAAAGTTAAGGGACCTGATCTGTGCGGGATAAACAAGATTTTAAGGTGTAGCTGCAAAATGGGATAAGGGCAGCTTATATAGGTACATCTAAGGGTTTTTTTTTGCATTTTTCGTTTATACTTCCCCGCCAAGCGCCCTTATTCACTCCTGGTACTTAGGGGTTGTTTGCAAGAAATTTGTCTTGTGATTTATGCATCCAAGTGGGGTTCTAAGCATATTTCTGTTTTTTTTTTAATAAATAAAAACCCTCCGTGATATCTGCAAATGTACCTAATACTTTACTTTATTTTTACTCCTTTTGGAAAAGAAAAGAAGGAAAGTTTATCTTCACTTTTCATTGCCTTTTAGTGAAATTTTATTTAAAAAAATTCACTAATAGAGAGCTATCGATGGTGATACTTTGCAAAAATTTTTCCAAATGAGCGCGTAGGACCCCTAGAATCTATATCCGCCGTCAGTTTCAATATATATATATATATATATATATATATATATATATATATATATATATATATATATATATATATATATATATATATATATAGTAAATAGTTTCCTATCTAAAATTTAGGGTTGGGTAAATAAAAGACCTCAATTAATTCGTATCTAACCCCTTAACCTATACCTACAAAATCTGCTACACCCTTCGATAAAAGAGAAGTGATCGGATCACGTCGAGTCAGCGATTAAAGCCCGCTCACTCGGGGGTGACTAAATTTAGCCTGTATCACCTAAAGGCTACCGAACGCTTCTCCACAGAGTTAGCCCGGTACTCTGATCGTTACGCCGGTCAGAGTTTCGTGCAGAGGTCGCAGACACCATCAATAGGAAGTAAACCCTTTAAAATCTGGCGCCCGAGATCCGTCTATGGTAACCGTCAATCTGTGTCGCCGAAAAAACGATCTGCAAGCCAACGCCTCGTCACAATGTATATATATATATATATATATATATATATATATATATATATATATATATATATATATATATATATATATATATATATATTGTGTGTGTATGTATCCATCGAACCGATAACTCAAAAGATAATTAACTGATTTTGATGAAACTGGGCAAGTACCTTTATTTTATTAATAGCTTGGATGAGTTTGTTATCGAAGAAAATCGGACAAGGTTTGCTGGGAAAATTTTAAGTTTTCTTTCAAAAAAAATGTTAGCTCCGAAAATTACAAAGCTATTTTGATGAAAATTTGTGGATATGTTGCCTTGGGAAAGACCTTACTACATACCAAAATTCAATTTCTAGGTTTATAGAAAATTGAGTTATTCAAATTTGAAGCATATAATGAAAATTCGCTACCATAACGCACTTACTTCATCCCGAACATTTTTATAATTGTTTTTGTACATTAATACACTACAAACAACTCCACCAGGCATCTAGACAGATATTTAGGTCAAGTGGTTTATTGAGTTTATGTTTTAAGTAGGTATATGTATATAACCTTTTTTTTTCATTAAACACATATCTATATTTATGAGGACTCATCGATTTAATTGTTGAATATAAAAATAATATTGAATAAATAACGTTCAGTTCGTAATATCGTTGATATTCGGTGGAGTTATATTTACAACACAACACCTCAAAAAATAAGATATTGTCTCTAAGATAATAGTTATAATAATAATAATAATAATAATAATAATAATAATAATAATAATAATAATAATAATAATAATAATAATAATAATAATAATAATAATAATAATAATAATAATAATAATAATAATAATAATAATAATAATAATAATAATAATAATAATAATAACAATAATAATAATAATCTTTATTGCTCATAATTATACAGCATGTCAATACATGTAAGTCGCTGACTTGTGAAGTATTTCGACATAATTTTAGCAAACGTCATTCCAAAAATATTTGACAGCTATCCTCTGAACAACATACTTCAAATTTTGACATATTGATTTTGAAATTTAGATCTGCCTTTTTCTTTCTCCATCTAAAATTTCACCCAAAACCTTTACTGCCTCGTATTCCTTTCCATATAACAATACTTCAGAACAAGCAACTTTCTTTTCCGTTCCATATTTTTGACAATATATTTCGATTTAAATGATATTTCGTACAAAATAAACATTAAAATAAATCCGTAACTGATCGTATTCGAAAATCTTTAAGCAAAGTTAGACGAACGTTTAATAACTGTTTTTTAAAACATCAAAACGCTATCTGAAACTATAGGTGTTATTCCCATTTAGAATACACATGACGTATTACCCTCGTCTCGCGTTTCTCCCCCCTCAGAGTTACCAGGCAACCTATCTAATCTATAAACCTTGGACCTTGCTTATATATGTATGTATTGATTTGTCAAAAGTGTATTATATTTGATTTCCTCCAAACTGAAACATGTAGAGATATATTTAAAAAAAAAAGGAATTATAACAAGTACTTCAATATATCTAATAAAAATATTAACCTACATATTATATTCAAATAAATTAAATTTGTACCTATCAAACACTGATATTCATAAGTACGGTGTGTTGATAAAGTTTGAAATATAATTCATAAATGCGTTGTTTAATTTTTTCAAAAAACACACTGGGACAGGTCAATTTTATCTTTTCAATTGCCAACTTATGAAGTAAAAATTATATTTATGACGTCACCGATTTCTAAATGGTGATCTCATCATAAGTTTTTTCAAATGCCAACCATACACAGTTATTCAAATTGTTCGCCACCTACCATTTGGCATTGACCGATACAAGTGTAAACACTTTGTACACTGCGCTCAAAAATGTCAGGATTACTTTGCACCACTTCAGCACAAATTCTTTGCTGTAGCTTATCTAAATTATTTGGTCCTTGAAAGAACATTTCGATTTTAAATAACCCCACAGAAAAAAATCCAAGAGACTCAAGCATGGGGAATGCGGTGGCCACTCAATTGCTCCTCGACGCCCTATCCATTTTCAAGAAATGTGGCACCTAGATATTGACAAACGTCTCCACCAAAGAGAGGAGTCGCCCCTTACTGAAACAAAACACTATCTGATAGTCTCATACTTAACTTTTCAATTAATTACATCTTTGTGTTTTAATTTACAATTCATACATTCCATATTTGCTAATGAGTAGTATAATATGCCTTTGGCATCTCAGCGCTGCGACCTCAATGGGCTTTCTGTGCACGACTCTTTTTTCTAATACTTGCCCAAAAAGTTCAGACTTTTAATGTAGTCCACTATCTTCCTGGGGGCTACTTTTCCTATTTCCTGTGGAGTTAGGCTCACCCCTCCAAGGTATTTGAGCCTTTTGCAGAACTGGGCCATGCAGTCGCATAGCAAGTGTTGTTGTTTCTGCTGCTGCAATGCAGTATCTGCAGTTGTCACTGTCCGCCTTGCCCATCTTCATGAGGTGATACCCTACTGTGGAGTTTTCTGTGAAAAGGCCTGTGATTATTCTCAAGTCGTTCCTGTTCAATCCAAGAAACAGTTCAGACTTCTGTGTTGATATGGTGATGAACCGTTTTGTCTGTCTTAAGTTTGGAGTTTTCCTACAGTATGACAGCATTTGGTCCTTCTCACAAGTATCAAGTGTCATTTCTTACGTGGATTTTTGTTACTCCACAGTAGGACTCTGAATCATAGACAAGTATTGTTCCTGTCCTTTTTGCAAGGCTATCTGCTTCCTCATTTCCATCAATGACTTGATGCCCTGGTATCCACATCGGAGTTACTTTGTTGTTCGTAGCCAGTTGCTTCAAGGACTTTTTGCAGGTCCAGGTCAGTTTAAACTCGGTTTTGAAAGATTTCAGAGTCTTTAGTATTGCCTGACTGTCAGACAGCATGTGGCTATCTCTATTTCTGAGCCTTGTTTCTATGCCATCCTGTACACATAGCTTTATAACAAACATTTCTGCTTGGAAGATGGTGGACATTTTTTCTAGGAACTTAGCGTGTCTAAAATTGGGTCCTCTTATTTCCAGTCCTGTTCCCTTCATTTGTTTAGACTCGTCTGTAGGTATACCATATAGAGGATTTGTTTTTCAGCCTTGCACTGTCTCTGTACCATGCTTGGAGGTCACTTATGACCACGTCGAATGGAATTTTGATGTCCAGTTTGCCTGGCGCTTGGTCTGTTTTTTTTTTTTTTTTGTTCCCTCAGGGCTCGTCCGCGGCCTTGCCGCCCCGATAGCACCGCAACGCTTGGTTGATTGTGCATACCCCTAGTCTTACTCCACCCATTCCAAAATCACTGTGCCTTGAACTAGTCTGCACAGCGATTGGTAGGGTGAAGTTTTATATTGCTCTGTCTCCGGTCTAGAGTGACCGTAGATCAGTTGTCTTTTCCGGTCCAGAGCTATACACTCGCACAAGATGTGCTGGGCTGATTCCTCCCCCTCGCCGCAGAGTCTGCATGCGAGGTCCCCTTCGAACCGCCCCATTTTATGTAGGTGTTTCTTGACGGCCATGTGTCCCGTCAAGAGACCTGTTGTGTTTCTGAGCTGTCCTCTGCTAAGGTTTAGCAGCTCCACAGCTCTCTTTGAACTGGGTCCGTCAATTATTGACTTCCCATGTCTGAGCCCTGGACAGTCCGCCCAGTACACCTTGTGTTGGTTTCTGACCCAGGACTTAATGGCTCCCCTGGCAGTGCTCTTTGACACGCCCAGAGCCGGTTCTGGTCCCATAAATGGTTCTGCTGACCCCCTCTTTGCGAGACTGTCAGCTTCTTCATTGCCTTTGACCCCCGAGTGACCCGGCACCCAGATGAGGGTCACCTCATTCTGCCCAGCCAGGTCGCTCGTCTCGTCTCGGCACTCACTCACCAGCCAGGAATTTACCCGTGGGCTACTTAGTGCCTTAAGGGCTGCCTGGCTGTCTGTGGCTATGAGGATCCGCTTGTTGGTGTAGCCCCTCCTCTTGTTCTCCCGCACACAGTGCAGGATGGCGTACATCTCGGCCTGAAACACCGTTGCATGGGCTCCGAGGGAAATACTGTGACTTACCCTCGGTCCTTCCGAGTAAACACCTGCCCCCGTCCCACGCTCCCCGCCAGATCCGTCCGTGAACCAGACGAGCGCGTCCCGTGGTATGCCCGGTGTCTCCTCCCGCCATGCCCCGCGATCAGGGATTTCCACTGTGAAGTTGTTTTCCCTGCACATTCGCGGGCTCGCGAAGTCTGACCTCATTTCAAGCATGGGTTCCTTCACGATCTCCTGAATTTTGCAGTGGCCCCTCCCCTTGGTCTGTTGGTTTGGAGAGTAACTCCAGTGGAATGATTTCCAGGATTTTCAAGTGACGAACTAAGTCTCCTGGTTTGAATTTGCCCGCTTGAAATAATCTTGAGGCACTTACTTCTGATTCCCTCTTCACGCATATGTGCAGTGGAGCAAGATTTAGCGTTGCCTCTATTGCAGTTGTGGGGCATGATTCCAAAGCTTCCGTTATTCCAAGACAGATCAGCCTCTGCAAGTTTTGCAATTTGCTTTGTGTTGAGGTTTGTTTCGTATTTGGTCACCATACTATAGATGCATATGTGACCATGGATTTCACCACAGTCTTTCCAGACACACCCATGTCTCTCCTACGAGTCTACGGCATGTCCAGAGTACCATTGTGCGAAAGAATTTTTTCCAAGTGCGCGTTCCAATTCAGTTTTTGCTCTTAAGAAAATCCCTAAGTATTTAACTTCATTGGAAAATTGTATCTGTGTTCCATTCAGAGTGGGATCTTCAAAATTTAGTTTCCTTCTGTTCATAAATGGAACAAGAACTGTCTTATGAGGATTGACACTAAGTCCCTCTGTCTCAGAGCAGTTCTTTACTATTATTGAGGCTGTTTCATTAGACTGGATATTACAGCAAGGTGCTTGCCCTTTACTGCTATGACAATATCATCCTGTCCCGCTCAATGTAGTCATAAGTTTAGTAACAATGAGCAACCACGGCAGAGGTGATAGCACTCCTTCTTGAGGGCAGCCTTTTGTCGTCGTCACTGTTGTTTCACACAAATCTCATTCACTACAACGAACGGATTGTTCACGAAGGACGTGTAAATATACGTACATATTAACGAAACACTATCCGATAATCTCATACTTAATTTTTGAAAAGAATTAGGTACTTCTTTGTATTTTAATCCACAATTTATACACACTAGAATATTGTGAAATGTACGGCAGGGTCTCCATCTCGGTGCGAAACCAGGTAGTATATGTTGTCACGACACCTCCAAATAACACAAAATGTTATAAAATAGAGACTGTGTACAACCAACTAACAATTTTGTAAATTGTCAGCCCTGGCCAATTTCTTCCCGTCAGTACGGTATACTAGTTACAGCGAGAACACCTATAAAGTAATGCGGCTATGGTAGCCAGCCTCCTAGAAAATTGTGGGATGTACGACAGGGTCGCCATCTATACATACTATCATGAGAAAATAGCTGCCATTGCCACTACTACCAGCTAGGGATGTTCGAATCCAAATCGATTTTGGAAAAGATCGATTATTTATGTTGCAAAATTTCGATTTCACAATCGAAAATCTCATCGACTAACAAAATAATGCGATCATTGACTGAGTATATAATATAATCATATACTAAATAACGTTATAATGTGGATAAAAGTTTAAGTTTAAGTTTATTTTTCAACATAGGAAATCCTAATACATACAAACAAATTAACATTTAATCATACATGTGCTCTCAACGTCAATAACTGAAAAAGTTTCCTCTTAAATAAACCCAATGTACCACAATTTATTCAATCATCAGGTAAGCTGTTAAACTCGCTGATACCTCTAAAAAACACCGACTTCATTGCTCCCCTTGTATAGGTTCTATATATGTGCAGACCATCAGCACCCCTTGTATTATATTGGTGAATGTCTCTCTTAAAAACCAGAAATGAATCGAAATGGGCTGGCAACATCGTTAAATAGTACAGTCTATCTGCAACGCATTGCCAGTTCAAAGTCGCTAGCATCAATTTTATAGGTGTATATCTGCTCACCTTTAAGACAATTCGCATTCCACGATTCTGCAGTTTTTGCAACACATTCAGAGAAAGTTGTTAAAACGTGTAATACGTTACACGCTGATTAATCTTGATTTAATCGGTTTGTCGTTGAGGCCAACGATAAGACGGTCTCGTATCATCCTCTCATCGTAGCTTTCACCACATCCCACTTTTTTGCAGACGAAGTCGCAAAGCATCGTTTGTTTGCGTAGCTCTAATAAGAAGTCATCAACTGATTGTTCGTGTTCCTAGTGGAGGCTATTGCATTTGAACGCTTCTATTGGAATCACTTTTTTTGGGAGGAAATATTCGTCGCAAGGCGTCAACAGTTTCGCCAATGTGTCTTTTCTATCTGCCTCGAACGTGTTGAATATGTTCAAAACTTGATCGCCGATACAGTTTTAATAGTATTGCTATTTTAATGTACTCTTTTTCGGTTTCTTTTCCGGTAGCTTTGATGTATATATAGAATTTTTGTTTGTACAGGCTCCAGTTTTTAATGCCGTACTCACTTAACGGTCCTGGGGGGCGGAAACCTTCCATTTTGTATCTAGTTTCTACGTCCGTCAGGGTTAAACTTGAAGCGGTTCTATACTACTAATTAGTGCGCCAAGAGCATCTAAGTATTCTGATGATTGTCCACACCTGACACCATGTATTGGTGGGTGAACTAACCATGTAGTAACATAATATATATTTAATGATCAAGTAAGAACACAAAGAAGCTTACAAGATGTGATAAACTAACCGCCATTGCCACTACTTAAATTGTCTTGCAAAAAGTTTTATCACACTATTTACAGCAACATCACAACTTTATTCATAAATAAACACTAATACATTGACTATTGTATTTCACAAATAATAAAACCACTCATATTTAGATCTAAATTCTTATCTAACACAATCCACAAAATATGACTATAACCAATACCACCTACTATACTATAGGTGGTATTGCTATAACTCCCTATAACTTTATTCTTCGGGTGGCTTTATTTATTATCAATCCAAAATAGGCGCAAAATGTACATTGCCTGACAGTGGGCAATATGTTTGAATGATAATGTTTATGGCGGGGGTGCTAGGTCTGGAAATTAGCCTTTTGTTATTAGGGTCACTTATGTCAGTGCTAAACAATTAACTTAAGGATTTAAAAAAAAGCCCTCTAAGGGGCATTCAGATTCAACGGTGATTTATGTAACATTTCTATGTTTTGTGTTTGTGTCAATAAGTGTGACAACTGTGTAATTATATACTAATAAATGAAATACAGCATATAAATAAAACTACTTTTAATTTATAGGAGGCTTTCTTCATCGTTCCAAAATCACCAAAAGATGGTGATTCCACATTTTGGAGACTTTCATTTCAACAACACGAAAGAGAAATTATGCATGATAAGAATCATTTAAAACCAGCCCTGAAGTTGTTAAAGGTAAGAAAGAAAGGAGCGATAAGTACAACCCCTATACATGTGCCCAATAAATCAAATCCGTTTTAGCCAGAGAAAAAGCACATGAAACCTACGTAAACAATTATCAAATGCAAATTTTTTGAAGAATTTGGAAATCAAAATCATAATCCGTGCTTTTATTTGTACTTTAAGACTAACCCATTTACTAGTACATACTATAATTCTAAGCCCGCCGAATATGTTGGAGCTGATATAAACGATAAGAGCGTCGATACTAGACTCCATGATATAATGACTTACAAGATATGATATTGCGCATATTCCACGCCCCTTCTATGACGTCACGTGATGAGTGAACATTTGGTGCTGTCATTTGAATGTAAATACTTTCGAATACATAGTATAAGTTAATGAGACATTGCCCCCATAGACCATTGTTATTCTACGAATACAGACTACAGAGTCAGGTCAGGTAGTTTTAGGTATATATATATATATATATATATATATATATATATATATATATATATATATATATATATATATATATATATATATATATATATATATATATATATATATATATATATATATATATATATATATATATATATATATATATATATATATATATATATTGTTAAGTAAGGATTATGTAGGAACAGTTTCATGTCGGATCTCGGAACTGAATAAATAGTTTAAAATTTACGCAAACCCTTTTAAATTAAAGCATCCACCGACATGGCGCCGCGAACAAACTCGCATAAATAAAAATGAAGTGAAGTTTATTAAGTAAATTAAAAGTGAAATTTTGAAAATTAATTAATAAGTAGTGAACGTATAATGTAAAGTAATAGTGCAAGTGAAAATATCCACATCTGTATGTTACCACGCCTTAATTTAAATAATGCCCACCCAGCAGAAGAATGGTGCCAGTGGCTCAGTAATTTTCAAACATATTTATTTGCCCCAGAAGCTAATAAAAAAGGAGAAGAAATCACCTGTTAGTTACATTTCGCCGACCCGGAATTGCAAAAAAAATCACAGCACATTTACATTTCCGGAAGCAGACAAAGATAGTTTATCAAAAGTGAAATTGAAAGAAAAATTTAATCAACATTTCACACCTAGAAAAAAAGCTCACATTTTTAAGATATACATTTTTAAGTCAAGGCAAAGGGATGAGACGGCTGTGGAGCAGTTTATTACAGACCGAAGAAAACAAGCAAAAAGCTGTGATTTTAGCATATAAAATGAAAAGTACAATATTTGGAGAAACCAATTCATCACAATACAGTTTTTAGACCTGACAATCGTTTCGGTAAAATACACAGTTTATTCATCCCTCTGATGACGCTAGCTTTGTTAGCAAAACGATCGTCAGGTCAGGTCACAGGTTACTGCCCTGACTTGACTTGACAAAGCTAGCGTAATCAGAGGGATGAATAATCTGTCAGGTCAGGTCGGGCCAGTAATTTGTGACCTGACCTGACGATCGTTACACTAACAGAGCTAGCGTCATCAGAGGGATGAATAAACTGTGTATTTTACCGAAAAGATCGTCAGGTCAGGTCAGATCAGTAATTTGTGACCTGACCTGACCTAACCTGACCTGACGATCGTTTCGGTAAAATACACTGTTTATTCATCCCTCTGATGACGCTAGATTTGTTAGCGAAACGATCGTCGGGTCTAAAAGCTGTATTGTGATGAATTGGGTTCTCCAAATTGTACTTATCAGTGCACAACTCAGGTTCCAATCTTCACTTATTATATTAAATGAACTCGTCAAATTGGTGTTAATCTGTGATACGAATGAGGGGGATATCAGACATCGACTTCTTCAGGAGGACGACGCGGACCTATAGAAAAGGCAATTAAGATTTGTAATATAATAGAAGAATCCAAAGCACAACCTCCAAAATTGAACAATGGAGGTCCAGCCGCATCAACTTCCCAGGTGGATGCTGTTCACAGGAAAAAGGGTTTCTAACACAAGAGACTCAAGTTCCTGGAAGAAACCGCCCAAGGTTTATGTCCAGGTCACGATCTTCAAAATCCCCAGGTAGGTTAACAATGGTCTATGGAGATACTGTCTTACCTACTTACAACGTCAAACTCCACTACCCTGTACCAAAGCATCAGCATAATATTAATATGTTGCGACACCACATGACGTCATGCGCCTGACTGTTAAAAAATAGGTAGCCGCATTATCATATCTCTCTAGTCATATCATGACTACACTCTGTTTACCCAACCCAGAAAGTTAAATAAATGTGTGCATCATGTGCATTTTGAAATCACAGCTGTGATTGGAGGAGACTTGCATTGGCAACTCAGTTTTACACCACACATATTGGTAGCATCTGGGTAAATTTATACAACGAAAAGTTATATAAACGACATCTACCGATGACATATATAATGTATCTATTAACAATGCAACACTCCCAAATGACACGGACATGTCCATGCGTATATCTACCACAAGTTAACAACAAAATAATTAACACAAATTTTCCCTAAATAGCACACAAAAGCATTTTTTTTTAAATACGCAAAACCTTTAAAAGATAATGGCAGGACGCAGATCTGGGTCCAATATTTTTTTTTATAAAGCATCAGGCGCAAAAGATTTTTACTGTGGTAAGAGAAAATTGTATTACTGATAAAAAGTGGTATTACTGATAAAAAGTGCATATCATTAAAAAATGAAACAAAAGAAAGTTTGGTGGTAGTTTACTTGCAAAATTCATCCACAAAGTAGCATGTCTTGTTCAGAAGTATTGTTTTCTCTCTATCCTTGAAAGCTGGTAAAGTATATATATATATATATATATATATATATATATATATATATATATATATATATATATATATATATATATATATATATATATATATACCGTACATCTCCTGGCAATGTATTAAACAACTAGCAACCATTGTGGAACAGTTACTTTTGGTACAAAGCAGTCGGGCGTTCGCCATCTTGCAGGTTATTTTTACCTCTTGTGATGTAACAACTGCGTTGTATGTATATTTGGTCTTGTTTTATATGAACCAGCACTTCCAGGATGTAGATACTAGGGAGTGTGAGGATGCCTTGGTCCTTAAAGATGTTTTACAAGTGTGTGTGTGTGTGTGTGTGTGTGTAATATTGAATATGATCCTCATTACTTGTTTTTTGTTATTTAAAGACTCAATATGCTTCGCTTGCTAATCCCCAATACCAAACCTTTATTATTGTGAGTGGAAACACGCATAATACAGTAATAATATCCAGTAGAGGTGCAGAATCTTTGAGCTGGTGTTCTTATTGCGTAAGATTTGGATGAAAGTCATGAGCAGAGTAGTTTCGTAGAGGTCTGCAACGCGATGGTTTGGCCAGCGCGTTCTACACCTTGTCCAACATATTTTCTTGATCTTGAGAACCTAAAATGAAATCTTATTAAGGGCAAGTTTATTTTTATCAACCCAGTTGTTAAGCCTTTTAAAAGTTCCGTCGGTATTAAACACAATGCCCTCAACATCGAGTCCGCCCATCAGAAAGTTGGCATCATCGCAATATATGAGGTGACTGTCAACTTGTTGTTTGGATTAATGCTGTTTTTAGACTGTTGAGCTAGGTACTGCAGTAGGCTGCAGGTAGCCGCCAACTGTAACTTCAAAAATCCTAGACGAGTAGGTACTAATAGGGTTAAATATTGCAACTCTTTGTGTAATTTGTCTGTAAGATAGCTTTAGGTTCTCATGATTTACACAGTCAAGGACTTTAGAGAATTTTGCAAAATTTCCAAAGCGACCTCTCTTTTGTCAATGTGCTCGACAATTTTCTCCACAAAGTCAACAGTTGCAGTTTCCGTGCTTCGTGCTTGCCGAAAACCGTGTTAATAGGCCGAAAAAAGCTTATTATTAACAAGGGAAGTGATGAGCGCGAGATTGACTATTTTTTCGAATGTTTTTGCAAAAGTGGACGTTAAGCTAATTTGTCTGTAGCTTGAAATCTCTAGGGGAGGGATGCCCCTGGTGGTTGGGTCTCTAGGCGCCTGGAGGTTAGATCTCTGGGGGTTGGATCCCCCTGGAAGTTAGATCCCTGGGATGAGATTCCACTGGAAGTTAGATCTCTAGGGGTGAGACGCCCCTGGAGGTTGTTGAGGCCTTCACGGGGTGTACTTCGAAATGAGCAAACGGCTTCGCTTGGGTGATGCTCGGGAGCGGGACTCTCTGGAATATTGCCTTGGGTCGAGCACTGGTGGGTGTCGAGTCTGGACGACCCGGAGGGGAGATGAAATCTCTAGGGGGTGGATTACACAGGCCTTTACTGTGAGCTTTTAAATGGGCAAACTACCTCGCTAGGGTGCTGCTCGGGAACGGCACTCTATATGAAACTGCCTCGAGTCAAACACTGACGAATGTCGGGTCAAGACGAGAGAGGCCATCTCTCTGTGGGCTTTGAAACGGTAGTACACCAGAACAGCGGGCGAAAAAAACAAAAAAATCCTGCAAAGGGCACTGCCAAACCAAATTTCACCGTCAAAAATACCGACTCCTGCAGGGACCTGGATTTAATGGGTGAAATTTAAGCAATTAGACGCCAGCTACAATAGACCTAAGGTACCGGTGGAGAACCTGGAATAGCTCACTTACATTGCATCTAATTTAAACTAGTATTAATATTTATTTTAGAATGTCAATAGTACATCGTACCATTTGCTTGTAGTTTTATATAACACAATTTAGAAGATACACAGTCCAAAGGTAGAAGCAAATTTTCTACAAGTAACCTACTTAGTTTTGTAAGCCAGAAAAGAAAAAAGTCCCATGCGAATCACTCTGTGGAAACAAAATATTGAAAATGAAATCTAAAAAAGTTAATATAATATGTAGGCATTATCTATATGTTTTTAGTTCTTACGTGATATTGAAGGACACCATACTATTGCAAGTTATTTCATCAAGACTGTATTTCTATGGGAAGTAGACAACATGGAAAAATCATTTTGGAATAAAGATTTAACTCATGTATTTATGAAGGTAAGAGGCACTTTTATGTTCTTAGATAAAATAACAATACTAATTCTGTATTTGATTAAATTATACAATATGTGTTTACAATAAGTTACCGGACTTGTGCTGTAAATCTTCATATAATTTAGAAATGGTTAAGTTAAAAGTAATTATGACAATCATTTAACCAAATCCATTAAACTTTTGACATGTTGTATACAGATATTTATTCTTCAGTTTTTCTTTCTTTCATCTTATACATCAGCTGTACCATAATTTACAGGTCTTTACCACACCAACAGTCACTTTAATTAGTGCTTCTTTCTGTTTTGTTCAAATTTACGCCAAAATAACACATACTCTGAAGAACGGAAATTACATTTAAATGCTCAAAGATAACCTTCATTTTAGTGAATTTTCTTTAAAAAAAATCACTAATGAGGAGATCCCGACTTTTGAATTTTGAAAAAATTTCTTCAAATGAGCGCTAATTAGGCCCCCAGAACACATATCCGGGGTCAGTTTCAATTTTTATATGTTTATATATATATATATATATATATATATATATATATATATATATATATATATATATATATATATATATATATATATACATATATATATATATATATATATATATATATATATATATATATATATATATATATATATATATATATATATATATATATATATATATGTACCACACCGATAACTCAAAAAATAATGGGCCGATTTTGATTAAATTTGATGAATAAATTCCTTTTGCAAATGGCTTGGATAAGTTTGTTAGCCAGGAAAATCTGCCCAGGTTTTCCCGGAAACTTTTGTGTTTTCTTTCGAAAAAAAAAATATATCTCCGGAATTAACAAAGTAGGGTAATCAAATTTGGTACGCAGGTTTACATCCTTATAGATAAGTTACCTACCAAAATTTAGCTATGTAGGTCAAAAGACAAAAAAGTTATAGACATTTAACGAAAAATAAATTGGGGTTTTCCTCAAAACGTCAAAGTTGCGATTTAAAACGTGAAAATCGGCAAAATTTAGGCAAATAACTTGAATCTAATACGGGCTATGGAAATCGAATGTCTCAAGAAGAATGTTTTTCAAACCCTGAAGTCTTAGTTTCAACTAGTGTTGGGAAATACAGCGATTTTCGAGTAACCGGTAAACCGGTGAAAGTGATCTAGAAATCACTGTGATTTTTAGCAGTGATTTGAATCACCGCAGTGATTGAAAATTTTAGACAGCGTGGAAATAACTGAAAGCAGTTATGATTGGTTTCACTAGTGGTGTTTCTAGTATTTTTGTGCAGTAATTATAGGATATCCATGCGTTAAATATTTTGTCTCGCTATTCTGTATAATTAACTATAAGGCCTATTAGTAATAAATAATTTGTTGTAGATTAATTATCGTAATTTAATTTGTCATAAAAGAAAAAAATAAAAAACAACTAGATTTTAATATGCAAAATTTGGAAAGTCATTTGTGTCTCTAACTGCATTATCTTTTTTTTTGCGAATTTGTAATGTAGTCATAGAGACCGTGGGGTGATTGGAGATTATATATTTTTTTAATTTGAGGTCGTTGTTTTGTACTAAAATTTTTTCTTGCATATATTGCATGTTGCATAGCAATTGTCCCCGTTAATGGGTGTAAAATGATTCCAAATGTCACTGGTTTTTTTGTTTTTTGGTCATGTTTTGCACAACGCCGCGATATAGGCTGAGATGAAAGATGAAACAAAAACTAAACTAAGTATGAATAGAAATGATAGGGCACGGGCATAGCGCTTCGGCGATTCTGCATCGAGCATGCACGAACAAATAATTTTTCAGATAATCTTGGGCTGAGCAGTGAGCACTGTGAGCCGATATATCGCCAACACGCCAAACCGGTGAACGCTAATATTCGATATTTATTTCCAAGCGCTGTATCAGATCTAATACTGATATTTATTATTACGTTACCGGTTGCGCGGGATTGCTTCGCTAGTCCACAATCGCTACTCACTGCATTAGTTAAACTTCGATCACCGGTAGCTCCAGTGATTTTCCGCTCACCGGTATAAAATCACCGTGATCGATATATCGCCCAACACTAGTTTCAACCATCATTGTCCTTCATTTTACTAAAATGTTTCCAGAAATTTCATTTCAAATAGACCATTTCTATGATGCTTGGCATTAGCCTTAGCTATAGAGTTTATCGTTTAATGGTATATAATTTTTGTCGGATTTTCGTAAAAAATCAATAAAACTCAATATATCCGTTATTATACAAGATATGACAAAAATTTGCATATATTAATTATAGGGTGTCTTGAGCTACATCTTAAACAAATATTTCTACAATCACAGGGTGGCCCATAAACCGTTGGTGATACAAATTTTCTTTTTTTTTAAATCAAACACGCCTTATGTTATTGCATTTTTGCATTTTTACTATATAGGTTATACTGGTAACCAAAATTGATGCCTGCTTTTTTAAAAAGAAAACACATATTTACAATAAAAACATTTTAATGAAAATTCACTACCATAATGCACTTGCTGCGTCCAGAGTTTTTTTTTTTTTGAGGTGATTCTGCTTTTTGTTTCTATTATCGGATTGTTAATATTTTTAATGCCCTATTCTGAATCATTTTTGCAATTATTCACTAGCGACCAAACAATTGAAGTCTTGCTGCTGATTTTAAAATATATAATTTTGTGTTTAATATTCATGAAGATAAATTTTGTAGATGTTGGAAACATACAGGGATTGCCTAGAGGATAGGAGAATTTCTTATTATTGGGATAGCAGTTATAATCTTTTGCCAACAGCAACAATTTCCAATCAAACAACACTTTCTATTATAGCGGCAAGAATAAACACAATTTTTGAAGACTTGAAAAAGAATGCAACCGCAGAGACTGTGTATAAATATTTTGGTAAGTGTATAATCGAACCATCTAAAGAAATTGCTCCTACTTATGTTCGCTATAGATAATCCCTAATCAGAGCCTCATGGCGGATTGTCCAGAGAAGTTGGGGTATATTACACAGCATAACCACAGCATAATAACTGATTATCCTGTGGCATAACTATACTGTGGCATATATACAGATCTATTTGCTTCCCGTGTATACGGCGTTTAGTTATTTCGCTAGTACCATACATATATCTTAAATAACGCCGTATATTGAGTAATTCTAGGTGCAACGAATTTGCTGTAGTGTGTTTTGCCGCACTTTTAGTGAGTTTTCGTAGAAAAAAATCACTAATGAGCAGGTCGCGACTTTTGAATTGTGAAAAAATGTCTTCAATTGAGCGCGAACTAGCCTCACTAGAACACACACCCGGAGTCAGTTTCAATTTGTATATGTTATATATATATATATATATATATATATATATATATATATATATATATATATATATATATATATATATATATATATATATATATATATATATATGTGTGTGTGTGTGTGCGTGTGTGTGTGTGTGCTTTAGTTTGTTAATCGGCATATTTAATTATGTGAATTGTTGGTGCCTCCAGATTCCTTTGATAGCTGCCTGTATGTCTTGATCAGTAATTTCACAATTATAAGTCTGATTGACATTTTTATTTTCACCTTGGGCCAATTTAAAGTATTAATGGTGTCAAATGTCATCATTGGATCTTTTAAAAATACCGGAAAATAAGTAGGACCTTCCAAGATTTTAAGATTAGAGAAATTTTGTTTGTCACTCTCAAAAATTCGACACACTGCTTTCCGTCTCTGATTATAATAATATTATTATCTGATTTCGTATTCATATTTAGCTCTTCTATTAATTTTTTCCTGTAGAGATTTTCTTTGTAGATTAGGAACATCAAAATCTCCATTTCTCAATTTAAAACGTTTCATTTTTCTCGCTTTATAAAATCTCATTGCGGGATGTTTAGGACCAGGTAGAGTAGTAATGCTTTCAGATAAAAATGTCCAAAAATCCGAAACGTCTTGACTAAAACCAGATTCTTTGCAATAAATTACATTTTCAAAGGCAATTTTCCATTCCTTTATTTTGATATTGAATGCTCTTAGGTCCGGATCATCTGGATGCGATCGATTATTTTTGTTCTTGTTGCCATCGTTTCCATTATTGGTGAATTTTCTTTTTAAAAAATCACTAATGAGGAGATCCCGACTTTTGAATTTTTAAAAAATTTCTTCAAATGAGCGCAAACTTGGCGCCATCGAGTCTCACACTATTAAACTCAATGGACGGAATTGGCCTGCATGAAAATTCCAGATGTCAGTGATTTTAAAGTCAAAGAAGTTATTTCATTTACTAACAGGGAAAGTTGAAAAGTCGCTTGAAAATGCAGAAAACTGGCAAGAAAAATATGCTTTAGCTCAGGAAGTCATTGCTACCAGAGTAGCTGAAAATGTCCCAAAATTTACGTCTGTAAATTTAAAGCCAAAAAAGTTATGGGTATTTAAAGTAAAAAATGTTGGGGTTTTCCTCAAAACGTCAAAGTCGCGATTTGAAACGTCAAAATTCGCAACATTTAGGCAAATAACCTGAAACCAATACGGGTTATGTAAAGAAAATGTCGCAAAAAGAGTATTCTGCTAACCCTTAGGTTTCAACTTCAACCGTCATTGACCTTCATTTTACTAAAATATTTCCAGAAAATTCATTTTAAATAGATCCTTTCTCTGATGCTTTGGCATTAGTTTAAGTTAAGTTTATGGTTTAACGGTCTATAATTTTACTTCCACATCGTCACAACGTGTGAAAGTATCGCATCGGCGACAAAAATTTCATTTTTTTTTTTCGCTTAAACGTCGTAAAATGTATCAAAACATGTAGAAAAGATGATTGGGAACAAAAATTTTTTTGTCTGTCGGTCTGTATGTTTGTCTTTAGCCACGATAACTTTAGAACGAATTGAGATATCGTCTTCAAATTTGGTATACAGTTAGCACTCGACGAACGAGCGGTTCGGATTGTTTTTCGGTTAAATAGCTTTAGCCTATAGGGGATGAATGGTGGCGGGTGATACGGTGAAAATTGAATTTTCTTCATTAAAACTCAAGTAATATAACGTTTTAGCGTTTAATTATTAGACAACTTTTAAATTCATCAAACATCTTGTATTCTGTGCTGAAATTAAATTAGGGGTTGAATGTTTGGGGGTGGAATATTGTTGACAAAATTTCCCAATTTTGTTTGTTTGTAAAATGACGTAAAAAGTCTCAAAACATATAGTAAACTTGATTCTTGAACGACATTTTTTTGTCTGTCGGTCTGTCTGTATGTCGGCATGTACGTTTGTCTGTTAATAGACGCAATAAATTTCAAACGAATTGATATATTATCTTCAAATTTGCTATCCAGTTAGCACCCGACAAAGGAACGGTTCGAATTGTTTTTGGGTAAGATCGCTTCAGGGGGTAGGGACCCAATAAGGGGTGATTTGGTGAAAATTGACATTATTTCAATAAAACTCGAGTAACATAACCTTTCAAAAGTTTATGGGTACAGGAATAGAAATATTTTCTTTGTGGTTATAGTAACACACTTGCTACGTCCAGACCTTTTTAATCTTCCTCGTATGTATTTTATAAAAAAAATGTTTACAGGTCGAAGACCAAGGTGCAACTTCTATTAATCCTGATATTCCATTTTCTAATAAGGGTAAGTATTAACTTTATATATTATTAGTTAATTTTCTTTTGTTAGTTTTGCATACAGTCCACTTTTTCCGTAGATCTTGTGTGTAAATTTCGTTTAGACTTTTATTTAAATCCAACGGCTGACACAATGGTGATAAATATGGATTCAAGCCAACAAATTTTTGTTCACAATTTAATATATTTGATTTTGTTAGTGTTTCAAGTTTTTAAGAAAATTTCCGTATAGTAACTTTTTTGTCAAAAACCAATTCATCAGAAATTACTCGTTAGATATATAATTTTTTCATCAAGAGTTATAAAGGTTATTAATTCATTTGAATTCAAATATATTATTTCTTGTTTCAATTTACCATTTTCGATTACGATAGCTAATGATTTAGATGGATTGATAGTCAATCCTATTTCTTTAAGTTTATTTTCAGTAATGCCTAATAAATTTTGAACAGAGCATATGTCTTTACCAACCAAAACGATGTCATCAGCAAATCCTAGCAGCGAAACTGGTTCTGTGTTTGCACCCACGTGAAAACCATATCAAGAAGCAACTTGTTTTTCTGCGAGTTCATCGAAAATGTGATTTATGTACATGTTAAACAACATATGAGAGAGTGGAACCCCTTGCAAAACACCTGTATTAACTTTGAAACATTTGGATTTTTGTGATCCTATAAATCGATCAATGTTTTATTTCCTACCTGTAAATTAAGAATTAGAGTTTTGAGTTTATCTAGAATTTCTTAATCTTTTAGAACATTTCCCAAATGATAGTGACTAATTGATTCATATGCCTTAGATGTGTCCAAAAATATAATCGAAGTAGTATTGTTTTTTAATACTTTGGCACCATTGAGAATATTTTCTAGAATAGAGATATTAATATGACAACCGGGTATTTTCATGAATCCTCTCTGGCTTTCATTTATAATTATAAATTTCCATAAATGTTTTTCAAGGGCTCTCTCAATGTCTCTTCTGATTAATTAGCAAACAGTAATTGGTCTCCAGTTCTTGAAATCGTTTCTGGCACCAGATTTATGAATCAGGTCTTTTCTGGCGGTTAGAAAGATTTCAGTTACTAAATTGTTTCGAATCATGATTGTAGCTATTATGCTGAAATTTTCTGGAATTTTTGAATGGGCCCTCCTGATGATTCTATCCGGTCCTGGCGATGTGTCGATAGCTATACTTTTGATAGCTGCCTGTATTTCTTGATCAGTAATTTCACAATTATAAGTCTGATTGACATTTTTATTTTTACCTTGGGACAATTTAAAGTAATAATGGTGTCTAATGTTATCATTGGATCTTTTAAAAATACCGGAAAATAAGTATGACCTTCCAAGATTTTAAGATTAGAGAAATTTTGTTTGTCACTCTCAAAAATTCGACACATTGCTTTCCGTCTCTGATTATAATAATAATATTATCTGATTTCGTATTTATATTTAGCTCTTCTATTATTTTTTTCACGTAGAGGTTTTCTTTGTAGATTAGAAACATCAAACTCTCCATTTCTCAATTTAAAACGTTTTATTTTTCTCGCTTTATAAAATCTCATTGCGGGATGTTTAGGACCAGGTAGAGTAGTAATGCTTTCAGATAAAAATGTCCAAAATTCCGAAACGTCTTGACTAAAACCAGATTCTTTGCAATAAATTACATTTTCAAAGGCAATTTTCCATTCCTTTATTTTGATATTGAATGCTCTTAGGTCCGGATCATCTGGATGCGATCGATTATTTTTGTTCTTGTTGCCATCGTTTCCATTATTGATGAATTTTCTTTTTAAAAAATCACTAATGAGGAGGTTTCGACCTTTGAATTTTGAAAAAATTTCTTGAAATGAGCGCAAACTAGGCGCCATCGAGTCTCACACTAATAAACTCAATGGGCGGAATTTGCCTGCATGAAAATTCCAATTGTCAGTGATTTTAAAGTCAAAGAAGTTATTTCATTTACTAACAGGGAAAGTTGAAAAGTCGCCTGAAAATGCAGAAAACTGGCAAGAAAAATATGCTTTAGCTCAGAAAGTCATTGCTACCAGAGTAGCTGAAAATGTCCCAAAATTTACGTCTGTAAGTTTAAAGCCAAAAAAGTTATAGGCATTTAAAGCAAAAAATGTTGGGGTTTTCCTCAAAACGTCAAAGTCGCGATTTTAAACGTCAAAATTCGCAACATTTAGGCAAAGAACCTGAAAGCAATACGGGTTATGTAACGAAAATGTCACAAAAAGAGTATTCTGCTAACCCTTAGGTTTCAGCTTCAACCGTCATTGACCTTCATTTTACTAAAATATTTCCAGAAAATTCATTTCAAATAGATCCTTTCTCTGATGCTTTGGCATTAGTTTTAGTTAAGTTTATGGTTTAACGGTCCATAATTTTACTGCCACATCGTCACAACTTCTGAAAGTATCGCATCGGCGACAAAAATTTCAAACATTTTTTTTCGCTTAAACGTCGTAAAAAGTATCAAAACATATAGAAAACGTGATTTGGGAACAAAAATATTTTTTGTCTGTATGTCTGTAGCCACGATAACTTTAGAACGAATTGAGATATCGTCTTCAAATTTGGTATAGAGTTAGCACTCGACGAACTAACGGTTCGTATTGTTTGTAGGTAAAATCGCGGATAGGGGATGAATGGGGGCGGGTGATACGGTGAAAATTGAAATATTTTCATTAAAACTCGAGTAATATAACGTTTTAGCGTTTATTTATTAGGCAACTTTTAAATTCATCAAACATCTTGTATTCTGTGCTGAAATTAAATTAGGGGTTGAATGTTTGGGGGTGGAATATTGTTGACAAAAATTTCGAAATTTTTTTTGGTAAAATAACGTAAAAAGTCTCAAAACATATAGAGAACTTGATTCTTGAACGACATTTTTTTGTCTGTCAGTTGTAAGTGTGTTTGTTAATAGACGCAATAAATTTCAAATGAATTGATATATTATCTTCAAATTGGGTATTCAGTTAGCACCCGACAAAGGAACGCTTCGAATTGTTTTTGGGTAAGATCGCTTTAGGGGGTAGGGGCCAAATAATTGGCGACTGGGTCAAAATTGACATTATTTCAATAAAACTCGAGTAACATAATGCTATACAGACTAGCCTGCAATGGTAGACTGAAGATCACCCCAGGCTTCAGGGGCCACTGCAAAATTCAGGAGATCGTGAAGGAGCCCATGCTTGAAATGAGGTCAGACTGAGCCCGCGAATCTGCAGGGAAAACAACTTTACAGTGGAAATCCCCGACCGCGAGGCATGGCGGGAGGAGACGCCGGGCATACCACGGGACGCGCTCTTCTGGTTCACGGACGGATCCAGCGGGGAGCGTGGGACGGGGGCAGGTGTTTACTCGGAAGGACCGAGGGTAAGTCATAGTATTTCCCTCGGAGCCCATGCAATGGTGTTTCAGGCCGAAATGTACGCCATCCTGCACTGTGTGTGAGAGAACAAGAGGAGTGGCTACACCAACAAGCGGATTCTCATAGCCACAGACAGCCAGGTAGCCCTTAAGGCACTACGTTAGCCCACGGGTAAACTCCTGGCTGGTGAGTGGGTGCCGAGACGAGACGAGCGACCTAGCTGGACAGAATGAGGTGATCCTCATCTGGGTGCCGGGTCACTCGGGGGTCAAAGGCAATTAAGAAGCTGACAGTCTCGCGAAGAGAGGGTCAGCAGAACCATTTATAGGACCAGAACCGGCTCTGGGCGTGACAAAGAGTACTGCCAGGGGAGCCATTAAGTTCTGGGTCAGAAACCAATACAAGGTGTACTGGGCAGACTGTCCAGCGCTCAGACATGGGAAGTCAATAATTGACGAACCCAGTTCAAAGAGAGCTGTGGAGCTGCTAAATCTTAGCAGAGGATAGCTCAGAAACACAACAGGTCTCTTGACAGGGGACATGGCCGTCAAGAAACACGTGCATAAAATGGGGCGGTTCGAAGGGGACCTCGCATTCAGACTCTGCGTCGAGGGGGAGGAATCAGCCCAGCACATCTTGTGCAAGTTTAAAGCTCTGGACCTCAAAAGACAACTGATCTACGGTCAGTCTAGACCGGAGACAGAGCAATATAAAACTTCACCCTACCAATCGCTGTGCAGACTAGTTCAAGGCACATTGATTTTGGAATGGGTGGAGTAAGACTAAGCGTATGCACAATCAACCAAAGGTTGCAGTTCTATCGGGGCGGCAAGGCCGCGGACGAGCCCTGAGGGAAAAAAAACATAATGCTACAAAAGTTTATGGGTACAGGAATAGAAATATGCTCAAGTCATGGGCCCTAAATTCATTTCATGAGAATGTATTTCTGAAGAGAATAAATTATCACAGCTATGGGGAAGTTATGATTCAATTTGCAGCACTATTTAGCTAATTTTCGTAGAAAAAATTCGTTAATGAGGAGACCGCGACTTTTGATTTTAAAAAGATTTATTCAAATGAGTGCAAGCTAGGCCCCCTAGAATCCATATACAGGTTTAGTTTCAATTTTTATCTGTTTACATATATACAGGGTGACGCATTTCTACGGTAAAGCTTAATATAATTTTTATTATACAAGATACGAGAAAAAATTGTATGCGTTAATTACAGGGTGTCTTGAACTGCATCTTATAAAATTATTTTGACAATCCTAGGATGGCCCATAAGTCGTTGATGATACCTACATGTCTTTTTTCGAACATCCCTTATATTATTGAATTTTTGCATTTTTTTTATCGAAATATGTTGCATGTTTGTAATAAAAAAAACTAGACGCAGTAAGTGCGTTTTTGGTGGCGAATTTTCATTAAATGCTTCAAATTTCAATAACCCAATTTGCTATTAACCTACGGTTCGTTGGCTACGAAGCCAGTTTTCTAGGAAACATTTTAAGTTTATTTTCGGAAAATTTTTGTGCATTTTCAGAGAATAAGTTATTTTGATAAAATATGGTACATTGTTTCTACTATATAGGTTAAACCGGTCACCAAAATGACTACTTGCATTAAAGAGACATATTTGCCATTAAAAACATTTTTATGAAAATTCACTTCGATAACGCATTTGCTGAGTCCAGACTTTTTTACTTGGCTCAACTCATTGTCACAAGTCTTTTGAAAAATTCACTTTCTATATATTTCTGGGTGAGATTTACGTATGTGAACATCCACACCCCGGTTTTTATGTATCTGAGAGCATATATAGAACAAGTTTGATTTTCGTTCGGAAAATATGTCTTGGATTTGTCTATGTATTGTTTTTTTAATAAGGAAAGTAACTGACTTTCGGTGAAGCATCTTGTTTTACGTAAAATCAGCTAAAATACTTAGTAAACTTTGCAAATATGCTTTGCTAAGCGTAAACACTGTTTTCATTTTTATTCATTTTTATTCATTTATTTAATTATTTTTTATTCATTTTTTTGCAGGTCCTCGGCCACGCAGGCTATGCTTTACACACACAACTGATATAAATCGAAGATTCGAATTTTATCTAAAAAATACATCACCCCATTTAAAAATCCAAAGTTACCGCCCCCTTGTATCACTTTAAAAAAATCACTCTGTATATTGCATAAAAGTTTTGCCTGTGTTTTTACATTACATATATTTGAATTATCTCTTTCTTTCAGAATCTGATGATGAAGATAGTGGCCACAATGTACTAACAAGTTATATGCCAACATCTATAGTAACCAAGAGAATCAAGGTATATCCTTAGGGATAGGACTAGCAGCGATTGGTAAGTGAAAACAAGTAGCTAACAAAATTTTTACATGTTATGTCTTTTTTAAATGAAATATTTGCATATTATAAATTATTGTACTGTATTTTGTAGGCTGAACTTAATATTTAATATTGAATGAGAAAGCATGTTTTTCAGGTTTTATGATCTGTTCTGAAACAGCACATATTTTTAAAGACCTAACAATCGTTTCGCTAACAACTACGTTAGCTTCATATTTCATCCTCTGATAAAGCTAACGTTGTTAGCGAAACGATCGTTAGGTCTTTGAAAAGATGTGTTGTGGTGATTTGGGTTTCTCCAAGTGTACTTATTCCTAGGTAATATCGGTCAAAACCCAATCCTCCAATTTGATGCTGGACACGTAGCTATCTAGTAAAATGAAACGTTCTTCTAGTAGTCCACTCACCAACATTAACATCTCTAACTTCTTGGAGTTGATTTCACAGCGAAACCACAGAGTCTCATCTATACCAAAACCTTGCGGACACAGAAAAACGGTATTTTTGGGTGGTTACTCTTTTACGCGCTGATCCTTGTTCTCTCTGGTTAGCCGACCAATTTTCTGAAAGCGATTGAACACCTGTTGTACACCACAAAGTTTCACACTAACAATTCTTGTAGTTTATCCATAAAAATCTTGTAAGAACGCTAGAATAATCACGTCTCAAAAATAAGAACCAAAGGCACAATGGTCTGTTAAATCAACACTACACCTTGTGACCAATAGGTTTTATAGAGAGAAATCGACTGCTAACTAAGCTCAACTGTAAATTATTGGTTAGCGTGAATAAACACTATTTTACAGAAGTAGTAAATACCTTTTTTATTCGAGATAAGTCAAGTGACAGACAGCACATGCTAGTACAATGGCGTCTTTATTACTATTGCTTCCAAAATTATTTCCAAATTCTTAAGCACCATCAGAAAAAAAGTAACAACATATATGATGGTTCAGTTAAAACAAAAGAGTTGGTAGCTTTTCCTCTATCGCCAGCAAAATCATGGAGCCTGTAATGTGCAAGAAACTGTGCGCCTTTTTGCTTGGAACTGGTGTAATTGCTGACAGGCAAGATGAATTTTTACCTGGCAGATCAGTAGTCAAAAACTTCTCTCCTACATTGATGACTGGACAAGAGCACTTAATGACAAGACGCCCACCGGCATAGTTTACCTAGATTTTTCAAAAGCCTTCGATAAAGCGCCTTCTCTGAGACATCACCATAAACTTAAACAGCTAGATATCCACAGCAATCTCCTATGCTGGATAGATGCTTTTTTGTTGACGGGGTAGTTTTGTGTGAAATCGGGAGGTACTACTCCTCTTTCTATCCAGTCAAGAGTCCTTGGACAATTTTTTCTCTCCCTCGGGCCTCGTTCGCGGCCTTGCCGCACCGATAGCACTGCAACCTTTGGCTTATTGTGCATGCCCTTAGTCTTTTTACTCCACCCATTCCAAAATCACAGTGCCTTGAACTAGTCTACACAGCGATTGGTAGGGTGAAGTTTTATAATGCTCTATCTCCGGTCTAGACTGACCGTAAACAGTTGTCTTTTGCGCTCCAGAGCTTTACACTCGCACAAGATGTGCTGGGCTGATTCCTCCCCCTCGACGCAGAGTCTGCATGCGAGGTCCCCCTCGAACCGCCCCATTTTATGCAGGTGTTTCTTGACGGCCATGTGTCCCGTTAAGAAACCTGTTATGTTTCTGAGATGTCATCTGCTAAGATTTAGCAGCTCCACAGCTCTCTTTGAACTGGGTTCGTCAATTATTGACTTCCCATGTCTGAGCCCTGGACAGTCCGCCCAGTACACCTTGTGTTGATTTCTAACCCAGGACTTAATGGCTCTCCTGTCACTGCTCTTTGTCACGCCCAGAGCCGGTTCTGGTCCCATAAATGGTTCTGCTGACCCTCTCTTCGCGAGCCTGTCAGCTTCTTTATTGCTTTTGACCCCCCAGTGACCCGGAACCCAGATGAGGGTGACCTCATTCTGCCCAGCCAGGTCGCTCGTCCCGTCTCGGCACTCACTCACCAGCCAGGAATTTACCCCTGGGCTACTTAGCGCATTAAGGGCTGCCTGTGGCTATGAGGATCCGCTTGTTGTTGTAGCCACTCCTCTTGTTCTCCCGCACACAGTGCAGGATGGCGTACATTTCGGCCTGAAAGACCGTTGCATGGGCTATATATATATATATATATATATATATATATATATATATATATATATATATATATATATATATATATATATATATATATATATATATATATATATATATATATATATATATATATATATATATATATATATATATATATATGTATGTATGTATCCATCCGATAACTCAAAAAATAATAACCGATTTCAATGAAACTCGGCAAGTGCCTTTCTTTTATTAATGGCTTGGATGAGTTCGTTATCCAGGAAAATTGGACTGGGTTTTCCGGGAAAATTTTGAATTTTCTTTCAAAAAAAATTGTTTTCTCCGAAAATTATAAAGCTGTTTTAATGAAATTTACTAGATATGTTGCCTTTCGAGAGACCTTACTACGTACCAAAACTCATCTTTCTAAGTTGATAGAAAATTGAGTTATTCAAATTTTGAATTTTCTTTCGGAAAAAATTTTTCTCCTAATATTACAGTTATTTTTATGAAATTTCGTGTATATCTTGCATTAGAAAAGACCTTAATATATACCAAAACTAAACTTTATAGGTTTATAGAAAATTGAGTTATTCAAGGTTGAAGCATTTAATAAAAATTTACTACCATAACGCACTTGCTGCGTCCCGAACTTTTTCCAAATATGAATTAAGTTTTCTTTTTAAAGCTTTCATAGCATATAATTTTATAATAAAATTTGCAATACAGGTTTCTTTTAATGCGACTTCTATACCTGGATATACCTACTAAATATTAACTTTTAGCTTAATAAGTACAAGTTGGAGAACCCAATTCATCACAATACAGTTTTTAGACTTGACGATCGTTTCGTTAACAAAGTTAACATCATCAAACTAACAGTTTATTCATGCATCTGCTGATGACGCTAATTTTGTTAGTGAAATGATCGTCGGGTCTAAAAACTGTATTGTCATCAATTGGGTTTTCCAAATTATACTTATCAGTGCTCTTCACAGGTTCCAATCTTCACTCATTTTTAGCTTCATAGAAAATTCAGTTTTGGGCATTTGCCTCGAAAGGAACTAGCACACAAGATTAAAATGGTTTTTTTTTTATCATAGGGAGATATCTACGGTAACACTTTCGAAAAAGTTCTTTCAATGAGTTTAAGTGTTAAGTTTAGTATGTAATATGTCCAGAAATTTCTATCTTCTTCCCCACCCAACACACCTATTCACTCCTGCTCACTTTCTTAAAGGGTGTTTTGTGGTATATGCATCCAAGGATGTTGTAAGCATGTTAATGAACAACTCTTTCTGAAAGCCCTCTGTGAACTCGTCTGCAAATTTACATAATTTATGGGCGTGTAAATTTGCTTATTTGTAAGCAAAATATGTATGTACAGCTAATGCATCAATAAAGAAAAGTATAACTCGGTGGTTTTACGGCAAAAGGTGCTATGTAATCAAAACATAATTTTACAGGAGAGATAGAAGAAAGTTTTTGGATGACATAAAAAACAATCGTTTTGATATTTCAAACTGTAATGAACAGAAAAGTACACTTCAACATATTTTAAATAAAAAAGAATTCTTGGATACAAGAAAAATTAAAGTTTAGCTTCAATAATAATACTGTTTTCCTAACGTAACACATTTAGATTATTTTGCCATAAACAGTAGATCATCATTATAATAACATAGTTCACACTAGTCTTCAATATCTTCAAGATCGGCATGGGAATCCAACAGTTTACTGCTATGAGGAAGACTTTTATAAAACTGGTGATACTCTTCAGGTATGAGCTCCAACAATTCCATTAGATTTTTGTATTTTTTACTTGATATTGGCAATTTACTTTTATTTTTTAATTCTATTTCTTTTTGAGCGTCGTTTGTATTGCTTAGGACAAGCAACTTTGAAATATGATCATCTATTTTTTTACGTCTCTATTGCTGCTTCTATTTCCTGGTTTTCTTTTTCCACGCTTATCGGAAATGCTGGTACCTGACTGACTTGCATTTATTGTAAGTACATTCACGTATCGCTTACCTATTCCAAATGTGCAAGGTAAGTATCTTTACAAACTCTGTACCTTTTGTTGTTAATTTGTAGAAAAAACAGGTTTGTTTTGGTTTTTTTGTGCTTTTTATTACCCATCTCAACTTGTTTTTTCTCTATTAAAGATGTGATATACTGAGACTGTACATTGTGATCCCCAATCTTCCAGAATTCTTTGAAATTATGTTTTATGTCAAAGTCATTTAAACTGTTACATTCAAATCGACAACCACTACATTTTTCTTTCATTTGACGAGCGACCCTAATGCGTCCCTTTCTGTCCACATATTCTTCCCCTCTATCCTTTTTTTTTCTTCAACCTCAGTTTCACTGTACAAGCCTTCCTAAACAATTTTGTGAAAACGCTTTCTAGCAAGTCTTCTATAGAATGTTTCGCACGATCTCTTTTACATTATAGTTGTTTCCATTTTCTTTATTTTTCATTATGACATTTTCTTCTATATTAGTACGGCGTCTTTTAATACGAATCACATCGGCTATTTCACAGTCAGAAGTAAATGTAGTATCACCTAAAAGTTACATTACATTATTCTATTTTTTATAAACTTACAATGTATGCATGTATACCTTCTTCGTAAGTAGCATCCTTGTCACAATCATTGTAATTTTCGTCTATAATCTGATCATTATCCACATCTATGGAAACAGTACTTATGCCAATAGCATGATTGCTTAACTCATTATCTTTTACGGTGAAATTATTAACACTCTCCATACAACTAGTATAAGCATTATTTGAATCCACCACTGAAAAGTATATAACATTATAATCATAATAGCAGACTTGGACATGCTTCTCTCAATCCTTACTCAAAAAAATTATGGGCTAGGCTAGGTCTAGGCCTTTATAAGATGCAAGGTTTTCATCATATTTTTTTAACTCTGCACTACTTAGTGTGTAATCAAAACTATTGTAATGAGTCATTTTGCAGTTTATCAAAAATGTCATTATTTCAAAAACAAAGTGATCACTATTTTCAGCATTACACTGCTCTATTTCTTCAAACTGCAACTCAACACAAGAGTTTACTTGTATAGGTTGACTTATGGTAAACTCTGAAAATATGTTACTTAGACTAATATAGTGACATAGAATATGTAAATAATAATACCACATTCAAGTATTGTTGTGACAGTTTCAGGAACAATGCTGTGGTCCACAGGTTCACTAACACTATATTAATTCTCTTGATCCCTTAGAACTTCTGTATTTATCTCTACAGGTGGTTTTAAAAGTGCTAATTTGACAATTTTTTGCCCTCTTGTTTTAAACTGATTCATTTTAGTTTCTTTTTAACAATATTATAATCGAGAAAATGTCCGCAAACATTCACAATCACTAGTACAATAAACATGAAGCCAACTCATAAAACAAACACGTGTTATGGCAAAACGGAACACTGCCTGTATAAGAACGTTTAGACACGCGCAGGTATGTTTACATTTTGGAATGCCTGTTATGGCATAAAGTGATATCCGGTTTTAGAGAACTTTTTGACATGATTAACTTATTGTATTTACTCTAAAATATTTTATGGCAGAACGGGATATCGTAAGCAAGCACCTTTTGCCTTGAAATGAGTCAAGATCTATAACTTATGTGTATATTGTAGGCTAATGAAGATGTGGCAATTTTACCTCATTTTGCCATGAAACCGTTTCATACCCTGAAACACAGCATAATGTGACATTTCTAGATTACAACCACACGGTGGCAAGCAGAGATATAATCTTTATTCTATAACATATAGCATTTTGCCACCGTTAATTTACCGTGATAACAGCATTTTGGTGAAAATACTCACATATATACCTTTTGCCGTAAAACTACCGAACTAATTGTTGGAAATATGATTTTGAATCTATTTTTATATTAAATATTATTTATGTCTTTTGTAATCTACTGTGATACTGTCTTTGATGTCCTTTTAGCTGTGTAAAGTGGGCTGTTCGTGTCGGCGGTTTTGTGTGACAGTGTGAGTGTGCGCAGTACGTAGTACGAAGAGAAAACAAGAAAGAATGACAATCAAGTTCGTAAAATACAGCATTACTGTACGCTGTACGCGTGATATGAATATGTAAATTAATTAATAGTTTTATCTGAAATATGTTTTTACTACTGTTTGTATATCCGAAATATTATAGTTAAATATAGTATATTAATTAGTACCGCAGTGTCATTCAATATTTTAACATGGTAGCAGAGGTCCGTGGTTACGTGGCCGGTCTATAAGTCGAGAAGTTTTTTATATGAGAAGTAAGTTTTTGCGTTCCGGTGTGAACAGTGGTGTATAAAATGGCGAACGATAAAAAGGATGAATTTTTGTTGCAAGTATTTAATGGCACTGGGTACGATAAATGGAAGTTTAGATTGAAGTTATTCCTAGAAATGAAGGAATGTTATGAAGTATTGTCAAGTGCGACTAGACCGAACGAAATTACCGAAGCAAACTGGAGCAGGAAAGAAATTAAGGCAAAAAACTATATTGTTAACAGTGTAACTAATGATCAACTTGAATTAATACTATCGAAAGAGACAGCCAAAGAGATGATTGAAACATTTGATGAAATCTATTTAGTGAAGAACAGTGCTACGAAGTTATTATGCAAGAGAAAACTGTTAGATTTGAAAATGAATGAAACAGGTAATCCATTTGAGTTTTTCAACGAATTTGAGAGGTCGCTGAACGAATTGAAAAACGCAGGTGAAGAAGTAAGCAAAGATGATAAACTAAACTATTTACTGCTCAGTTTACCTGAAAGTTTTTCACATATAGTAGATATTGTTGATGCGTTGCCAGAGAAAGAAAAATCGGCCGAATATGTGAAATCCAAATTGATGTTAGAATTTCAAAAGCGAGAATGTAACAGTATTAGAGGTAAAAGTAACTTTCAAGCTTTCAACTCCAACGTTGCAAAAGGCACAAAGATGGGTATTAGAAGTCAGTTCCAACAATCCCGGCGTCAGCAGTCAGGTCCTTCTGGCTATTACAGTACAAACCAAGGAAAATCATCCAGCTTTCCAAGGAGATGTTTCAGGTGCAATCGTGTGGGTCACATTCAGAAGTATTGTCGCAGTAGTGGACAGAATCAGCAGATCAGGAGCTCAAGGAACTCAGACAATGAGTACAGCAGGCATGTTGCAGGAACCTCTTCCGTGGATAAGAACTCTGCAGGTCAGTCATTCCAAGTTGAAGTTATGCTCTCAAATGCAAAAAGAAGTGAAGAAAGAGCAGATTTAAAATGGTTATTAGATAGCGGTTGCTCAGACCACATTGTGAATACTGATAAGTATTTCTCTAGCTCGGTAAGTCTAAAAAATCCTGTAGATGTAAAAGTAGGGGATGGTTATTCATTAAAATCAGAGAAGATGGGTAACTTGACAGTATTTTTCAAAGTTTATAATAAGTTTGTGAAAACCGAAATTAAAAATGTTTACTATGTACCAAATATGAAACAGAATCTGTTAAGTGTAGCTTGCATAACTGATCATGATTACTCAATTGTATATCAAAAGAATGTAGCAAAAATCATCAGTCGAGATAATAAATTAGTTGCCCTAGCTGTTAAGAGAAATAAACTTTATGAAATTGTTGCAAATGTTAAAACAAATTGTAAACGCTCCTATAATACTAAAGTAGAAATGTCAAAGAAAGAAAAATGGCACCGTATGTTAGGTCACACAAATTTTGTTAATCTAAAAGAGATGTGTTACCGCGAAGTAGCTGAGGGATTACCCAAAAAATTGGAAAATGAATTTTTAAAATGTGAAATATGTTTAGAGAATAAAATGTCAAATCTAAAGTTCAAAAACGAAAGAAACAAGGCAAATGCTATCTTGGAAATAGTTCATACAGATGTTCATGGTCCAATTTCACAGATTGGTTACAGAGGGGAAAGATATTTTGTCACTTTCATAGATGACTTTAGCAAAATTGTTGTCGTTTACTGCATTAAGCATAAGAGCGAAGTTTTTGATCGATTTGTAGAATATGCTAATTTTATGCAAAACCAAACGGGTAGGAAAATAAAAGAAATTCGATGTGACAACGGTCGGGAATATATAAATAAAAACTTTTATGAATTTGCAAGAAAGGAAGGTATTTACTTGCGGCCAGGTCCTCCACACACACACGAACTTAACGGTGTTGCGGAGAGATACAATCGCACCCTGATGGATCGTGCTAGATGTTTGCGTGCTGAAGCAAATATAGAAAAAAGGTTCTGGCCAGAGTGTATTTATACAGCAGCTTATTTAGGAAATCGCTTACTCTCTAATACAAAAATCAAGAAAACTCCATATGAAATATTGCTCAACAAGAAACCAGATCTTTCTAATTTACATTTATATGGCAGCACAGTTTTTGTAAGAATTCCAGAAGAATGTAGAACTTCAAAATTGAACCCAAAAGCGTCAAAAGGGATATTAGTGGGTTACACTGATGTTGGTTATAAAATACTAATGGACAACAAAGTTATTATAAGCCGTCATGTGCAATTTGTTGAAAGTGATATCAAATACATTAGAATGCATAATGAGAATGATTCTGATAGTATGAATGAATATTCTAGCATGAGTGAAACTAAAAGTGTAAAGATTAAAGATTTTGAGGAAACTGAGGAAAGCATGAATGAAATTTCAGGAGTTGACATTCAGGAGGTGTCTAACTCAGAGGAAACTGCACGACGTTCATCCCGACAAAAAACTTTTCCCAAGAGATATGATGATTATGTTGTATCTGTAAATTATTCAAATGTATTAGTTCCAGAAAATTATGATGAAGCTTGTAAAAGTATAGAGTCAAGAAAATGGAAAGAGGCTATGCTTGAGGAAATCAAGAGTTTGGAGGAAAATAATACGTGGATAGTGGTAGATGAACCGGAAAATAAAAACATTATTGAAGTTAAATGGATTTACAAAATTAAAGCAAATGGTCAATTCAAGGCTAGAGTTGTGGCAAAAGGTTTTCAACAGTTACGTCATGAAGATGAAGAAGTATACTCGCCTGTAGCAAAGATGTGTACACTGAAAGCTTTACTATCAGTTGCATGCAAAAATGGTTGGTTTATCGAACAAATGGACGTTCAGACAGCATTTCTAAATGGAAAAATCAAATCGGAAGTTTATATATATGCCCCAGATGGATATGAAATAGAATCCAACAAGGTATGTCTGTTACAGAAATCTCTATATGGTCTTAGAGAAAGCCCTCGAGATTGGTATGAATGTTTTCATGAATTCATGTTAGGTTTAGATTTTGAAAGATCAGATTATGATTATTGTTTATATATAAAATATGTAGGTGGAAATGTGACATATATCATTCTTTATGTTGATGATCTTTTAATTTGTGGCTCAAGCTTGGAAAGTATCAAAGAAATCAAAATTTCACTTAATAAAAGGTTTAGAATGACAGATTTGGGAAAAATAAATCATTATCTTGGAATAAAGGTTACATATAGTGTGTCTGAGGGGAAAATGTACTTAGATCAAACTTCTTATATTGAAAATGTAGCAGAAAGGTACAATGTTGTTCAATCAAAAAATTTCAACACTCCTATGGAAGTAAACCTAAAATTGGAATTTGCTGAGAATTCAGAAATTGATTTGAAATATAGAAATTTAATAGGAGCTCTTTTGTATATAGCCAATGGAACCCGCCCAGATGTTTCTTTTGCTGTTAATTATTTAAGCCGTTTCCAGAATGGTCATGATAGCACTCATTTCAGATATGCTTTACGTGTTCTTAAATATCTATATCATACTAGACATATGAAAATGATTTACAGTTCAGAATCAAATGAGGAACTAGATGCCTTTGTAGACTCAGATTGGGCATCAGATATAGTTGATAGAAAATCAACAACAGGTATTCTTATACGCATTTATGGAAATCCAGTGTTATGGAAATGTCAAAAACAAAAAGTTGTTTCAAGAGCATCGGCTCATGCAGAATTTTATGCTCTAGCAGATTGTGTAGAAGAAGTAATACCTATTCATGGGATACTTAATGACTTGAATGTAAAAATTAGCAAACCCATAAAAATTTTTGAAGACAACACAGGTGCAATTGCTTTAGCAAAACACGGAAAATTTTCAAAGAATTCCAAACACATTGATGTCAGCTATCATTTTGTGAATGATTTGCATAGTAGAAATTTAATTGATGTTTTGAAGATAGATAGCAATGACCAAATAGCAGATATTTTAACTAAATCATTGGGCAGAGAAAAATTCGAAAAATTCAGATCTTTGTTAAATTTGCATTACTGTCAATCGTAGTTTTGTTTTGTAAAAAAAAAAAAAAAAAAAAAACTTTGAATGTTAATTGTAAAATGTAATGGTAAGGAAATTCAAAATCAAGGAGGTGTGTTGGAAATATGATTTTGAATCTATTTTTATATTAAATATTATTTATGTCTTTTGTAATCTACTGTGATACTGTCTTTGATGTCCTTTTAGCTGTGTAAAGTGGGCTGTTCGTGTCGGCGGTTTTGTGTGACAGTGTGAGTGTGCGCAGTACGTAGTACGAAGAGAAAACAAGAAAGAATGACAATCAAGTTCGTAAAATACAGCATTACTGTACGCTGTACGCGTGATATGAATATGTAAATTAATTAATAGTTTTATCTGAAATATGTTTTTACTACTGTTTGTATATCCGAAATATTATAGTTAAATATAGTATATTAATTAGTACCGCAGTGTCATTCAATATTTTAACACTAATATCCAGTAAAAATGATATTTAAGTTGTGCCATTTGAATAGCTATAATTCTTTTAAATTATATGCAATCTATGCATGCATCTAGGCCTGTATTTCATATTATATGGAAGAACCTAATAAGTAGTTTTACTTAAAGCAGGAATTTTATGTTTAAACAATAATAATTTTCTTGTTCTCTAGGTACTGCTGCTACTATGATTGGCTTGGCTTGGTATTCAGCTAGACAACGAAGAAGAAGCAATTGAAGAAGCTAGTTAAAATAAATGTTTGCAAATCATAGATATACAATTAAAAAGGTATATGCTTGTAATGTATAGCATAATGTATTTTAGTGTAGCCTTCGTAGGAAACAGATGGTAGCAATAGGGCAAATAAGTTGGTGAGACAGAGACAGCCAATTGTCAGCTGGCTGCGCAGATGATGTAAACTTCACAAATGAAAATATCTTATTTATATACTTAAATGTCAAATGAATTGTCCATCATTGTCTAGGCGATCACATTTTAGACGCTTGTCAGCTTACCTGTCTAATTGTGTATCAGTCTTGCAAATACATGGAAGTTATATTTACCGTATTTTTTATTGTTATATAAGTATATTTTATTTAAATGTATTTGCTTACAATTCAATCTATAAGTGGGAGAGGGTTTGAATATACAGGGTCTCCCAATAAGTTGATTACACTGTTAGATTATTTTCTGAAATATACATATTTGAGCAGTGAAAATGTGTGAGGAGTTTTTAGAGGGGCTCAGCTATTTGATGCAAATAATTTCCAAAATCGCGGATTTTGTGTTATACTGGACATAGATGCTAACTTCTCTATTTTAAATGAGGCACCCTATATATTATTATATTTAGACTTTCATCAGAGAACCCTGTCCTTATCTTCTACTGTTTTCGAGGTATTTAATTTTTTTTATGGAAAATTCTCTTCACCAGAAGGCTGGCTTCATGAAAGTGATTTCGCTTCATTTCAATATGTTGAGAAAATATTTCTTGCCTCATGCATACAGGATAACTAAGCTCCGGTGTGATGTTGACGAAAAAATATTTTTTATACAGGCTGGTTTGTAAAATGTATCTGGATTCCATAGAATTTAGAATAAAAAAGCTTGTTTATTTTTATTAGAACACACTCTATTTTATGTTTTTGGTGAATTTTCTTTAAAAAAAATTCACTAATGAGGAGATCCCGACTTTTGAATTTTGAAAAAATTTCTTCAAATGAGCGCTAATTAGGCACCCTAGAACACATATCCGAGGTCAGTTTCGATTTATATATATATAATATATATATATATATATATATATATATATATATATATATATATATATATATATATATATATATATATGTATTTATATATGTATATATATATATATATATATATATATATATATATATATATATATATATATATATATATATATATATATATATATATATATATATATATATATATATATATGTATGTATGTACCACACTGATAACTCAAAAAATAATGGGCCGATTTTGACAAAATTTGGTGAATACCTTCCTTTTGTAAGTGGCTTGGATAAGTTCGTTAGCCAGAAAAATCGGCCGTGGTTTTCCTGGAAAATTTTGTGTTTTCTTTAAAAAAAATTATATCTCCAGAAATAACAAAGTAAGGGCAACCAAATTTGGTACATCGTTTTATATCACTATAGATAAATTACTTACCAAAATTTAGCGCTGTAGGTCAAAAGATAAAAAAGTTATGGGCATTGAAAGGAAAATAAATTGGGGTTTTCCTCAAAACGTCAAAGTGACAATTTAAAACGTCAAAATTCGCAATATTTAGGCAAAGAACTTGAATCTAATACAATGTGCCATGTTTCATAAAAATAACTTTATTGTGTGAAAATGTACAAAAATTTCCAAATGTAAACTTAAAGTGTTCCCACAAAAACTCGTTTCTTGGTCAACCTTATAGGTTAATAGCAAATTGGGCTATTCAAATATGAAGCATTTGATCAAAATTACAAACATGCATTATATTTCGATGGAAAATGCAAAAATGCAATAACATAAGGCGTGTTTGATTAAAAAAAATAAGAAAATTTGTATCACCAACGACTTATGGGCCAGCCTATGATTGTAGAAATATTTTTTTAAGATGTAGCTCAAGACACCCTATAATTAATATATAATTTTTTTTTCATATCTTGTAGAATAACTGATATATTGAGCTTTATAGATTTTTTATGCAAATTCGACAAAAGTTATATACCATTAAACGATATGCTAAGACTACTGCCAAGCATCAGAGAAAGGGTCTATTGTAAATTAATTTTCTGGAAATATTTTAGTAAAATGAAGGACAATGACGGTTGAAACTAAGACTTCAGGGTTTGTAAAACATTCTTCTTGAGACATTTTCTTTCCATAGCCCGTACTAGATTCAAGTTCTTTGCCTAAATGTTGCCAATTTTTGACGTTTTAAATCGCAACTTTGACATTTCGAGGAAAATCCCAATAAATTTTTATTTAAATGCCTATAACTCTTTTGGCTTTTGATCTACAGAGCTAAATTTTGGTAGGTAGCTTACGTATAATGATATAAACCCGCGTACCAAATTTGGTTGCCCTTAATTTGTTAATTTTGGAGATATAAATTTTTTACAATTTTTTTCGAAAGAAAACTCAAAATTTTCCGGGAAAACCTCGGCCGATTTTCCTGAATAACTAACTTATCCAAGCCATTTGTAAAAGGAAGGTACTCACCAAATTTAATCAAAATCGGCCCATAATTATTTGAGTTATCGGTGTGATACCTATATATATATATATATATATATATATATATATATATATATATATATATATATATATATATATATATATATATATATATATATATATATATATATATATATATATATAATTGAAACTGACCCCGGATATGTGTTCTGGGGGGCCTAATTAGCGGTCATTTGAAGAAATTTTTTCAAAGTCGGGATCTCCTCATTAGTGAATTTTTTTTAAGAAAATTCACTAAAAACACACATATTTGCTATTAAAAACATTTTTATGAAAATTCACTACCATAACGCACTTGCTGCGTCCCGAACTTTTTGTTAGATGCACTTGAAGATCCTCTTTCAGATTGTATCAGTATTCCCTATACCTAAAATTGCTTTTTCTGGAGTTTTTAGTGTTTTTTAGAAAAACACATAATTCGGAATAAATGAGTAATTTAATCAATTTATTAGTGCTTTGTAGAGGTTGTCGTTTTAATAGTTTTATTGTTTTGTCATTTATAACGTCAGTTTTTGTATGTTTGTGATGATAATAATCATGATGCCACAGTATAATGGAAAATCTTAACTATTCATACAAAACAGTTGCTAAATTTATTTTACTTTCACACATTGTTGTAGGGTTGTCAGCAGAACATGTCGAATGTTTAACGAATGGTATCCTGGATTACCTCCGATAACTATACAGAAATTCAGAAGATACGAATCGTTTTTATTGAGAACTGTTAGCTGCAAAATAAGAAAGTGATCCACTACAGTATCACTAGTACCAGAAAACAGAGACAATGTAATTTCTGTTTTATCTTATTTTGAAGCTCATCCACGTGCACTATAGCACTTTGGTCCATACACAGAATATTGCGTATGCATAATATGCATAATTTTAAATTCACATTTGTAACTTTTCTACAACCCAGCACGAAGGGGAGGAATGAGGCACCTTGAGAAACCACCAATGTCAGATACATGTTACGAATACATGATTCAAGTTACACCCAGCACGAAGGGTAGAATTTTGTCAAGTGCACCTCGACCGCCACCAAAGTACTCTTTCTTTCAGAAGAAATATAATTTGGACGGATAAAACAAAGGTTTCCCACAAAGAGATTTTTAACAAGCACAATTATCTTGGCTGGACACAACCAAATCCTTATGTGACTAGAGAATGCGGTTTTCAGATGAAATTCAACATTAATGTGTTCTCTCTTTTAATGGGCAACAAAATTTCGCACTGTATTTATGATAATCATCTTAATTCCTACCAGTACTTACAAATCTTACAAACCAGTCAGTGATATTTAGAGATCCTGCCACTTAATCTTTATAACAATTGTTGATACCAACTAGATGGTGCCCCAGCACATTCTTTAGCAGACGTGAGAGGCTACTTGAATGAAGTTTTCGAGGAAAGGTGGATAGGACACGGAGCTCCATATGTCTGGCCTCAATGATCACTGGATCTCACCCTGCTCGATTTCTACTAATGGGGTAAATTCAGGTCAGATGCTCATGCAAACCTGCGGTGAATACGAGAGAAGAACATGAAATTCGAGTTCATAATGCTTTAGACAGTCTCAATCCTGAAATACAGCGTGCAACCAGTGAAGGAGTATCGTACTTGGAAAAATATGTCAGTGCAAATGGTGGACAATTTGAACAGTACCTATGATAATCTAGTTAGCTCGCTATGTGATACATATATATTTCTCTACCACTCTGATAAATACTAGGTATAATATTTAAATTACTCATTCATTCTGAATTCTGTGCTTTATTCTAAAAACCACCAATAACTCTAGAAAAATGAATTATGTGTATATGGACTGCCGATACAATTTGAAAGCAGATCTTCAAGTGCATCTACAAAACACAAAATACAGCTGCTCCATTTAAAATAAACATGTTTTTTTTAAATTCAAAATCTTATGGAATCCAGATACATTTTACAAACCAGCCTGTATGCGAAATATTTTTTCAACATATTGACATGAACCGAAATCACTTTCACTCAGGCGCGGCTCCTCAATAAGTGCGCGCGCACTGCCGCCTGCCGTGGAAAAAATAATATTTTTGCTATGGTATATTTTAATAAATTTTTATTTACTTTTTTACCTCCTGCATTCAACAACAAAATTAGTATATCGAGGATGTCGATCGAGTCTGCAGCCATTAATACAGAATCACAATAAGTATAGTTTTAATCGTTGCAGACGTTATATACATCCATATCCATATAAAGCAGGCGGGCGGCGGTGTGTATTTTTCGGCGCTCTCAGGCAATGCGATACTTCAGTGCGAAATGATCGCCGAATCTTGATGATCTTCGTCGAAAACGACCAAATAAGCAATCTGTTGTGCGCTATAAAATTACACACTTCCAGTTTGTAGTGGACTTTTGGCACAGCGTGTGTACCTACTACCTAGTAATTTTCGTCTTCGCGTCGGATTGATTTTTAATTAGATCATTTCGTTGTTGTTTACATGTTCTAACAAGACAATTATTATTATTATGATGGTTACTACTTCGGGTTGCTTAATAAGTGGACAAAATAATTGTGACACTGTGATTAATTCGGTGGATATTTTAAATTTAAAGGTTAACTTTTTAAGGGACTTTTTAATTACTATAACGTATAAGTAACTAGAGGAAAACTTGGTATGTAGTTAATAATTATTAAGTTTAGTAAGTAGGTTTCTTTATAATACGTTTTCGGGAAAAAAATAGGCGAGCCCTTCATTTTTAGTTAATTTTTATTTTAAAAAATTCACTAATAAAGAGGTATCGATGGAGATACTTTGCAAAAACTTTTTCAAACGAGCGCGAACTAGGACACCTAGAACCCGTATCCGGGGTCAGTTTTAATTTATATATATATATATATATATATATATATATATATATATATATATATATATATATATATATATATATATATATATATATATATATATATATATATATATATATATATATATATAGGCTGTTTCAAAAAACATGCACCATCGCTCGTGGGGCAATTCCTTACTAAAAAATAAGAAAAAAAGTTCCTGTGCACATGGGCCCGGAAACGCATAGTTTCCAATGTACAGGGAGTTGAATTTTAATTTTTTTAAATTTTTTATAAATAATTTCAAAACCACTGGATTGATTTTAATGAAACTTGGAACTTGAAAGTGTATTATGAAAGTGCATATTTTCAAGTGAAAATCTACTTACAACTGCGTCAGTGGCGTGCGTACGGGGTAACTGTAAAAATTCATTTGGGGAAAAAATATGTGCGCCACTGTCTTTTTCCAATTTTGATACATCAGTTATGAAGCTTATTACATAAGCCACAAAAGCTGCCTCTTGGTATTTTTTCGTTCAGGGTATCCCTTAGGAGATATGATTAATTTTATAAAAAGGGGCAAAGTACCGATTCATTGGAGTAATGAAAACAGTAATCATAAAGTGCCATGAAACTATAATTTTTGACAGTTCTCTAAATTTTACAATTTTGAAGTGCTTTGTAGGCGTCAAAAGAGTTTTCGTGCTATTCTTTAAATTTTGATACGGTGCAGTATTTTCGTTTTTAGTTATTTGTTGATACTGAGCTGCTCATTAATATTATTTCCTCCTCTCAAGATGGTTTTCATTATGTACACTTCAGCGGATTTGACTGATATGTTTTTAATTTATGGACAAACAAATCAAAATGCTAGACAAGCTGTGCGAGTTTATCAGGAAACTTATCCGCAAAGGAGAATTCCTGACAAAAATATTTTCCCACGTATTGTAAGACATTTGAGAGAAACTGGTTCTTTAAAACCTTTAAAAGCTGACTCTGGATGCAGAAGATACCGCCGAACTGTACGAGTTGAAGAGGCACTCTTAAATAGAGTTGAACGTGATCCTAGTACAAGTACGAGAATTATTGCCACCAAACTGGGTAATATTTCGGCATCATCAGTTCACAGAACTCTGAAGGATCAAAGTTTATATCCCTATCATTTTACACGTGTCCAGGAACTTCTACCTAGAGACTTTCAACCAAGGGTAATGTTTTGTCAGTGGTTCTTAAACAAACTTAGGCACGACCAACATTTTTCTAAACGTGTACTATTTACTGATGAGGCGTCATTTACGCGAAAAGGTATCGTAAATTTTCACAATTTACATACATGGGCCGATGAAAACCCCCACTCTCTAAGAGTTGGAAATTCGCAATATCAATTTTCCATCAATATTTGGGCTGCTATTATTGAAAATCACATAATTGGTCCTGTTGTTCAACCGAATCGTCTTGACCATGAATCATATTTAAACTTTTTACAAAATGATTTGCCGTTGTTACTACCGCTTTTTATGAGAAATGGTACAATGTGGTTCCAGCATGATGGTGCGCCCGCACATTTTGCAGCAGTTGTAAGAACATATTTAGCCAACACATATGGTCACCGATGGATTGGTCGTGGAGGTCCGGTGTCATGGCCACCTCGATCTCCGGACCTGAATCCTCTCGATTTTTATTTGTGGGGTCATTTAAAAGAAATAGTGTATAAAACACCAGTAAATACACGAGAAGAATTGTTGGGAAGAATAGAATATGCATTTGACAGCATTGGAGAAGATTAAATTATTTGCAGAAGAGTAAGAAGATCTTTGCGCAGAAGGTTAAATAATTGTAACGACGCTAATGGTGGTCACTTTCAACATTTTCTTTAGCTTTGTTATTAAAGTCAATTGAGTAATGTACAAAAAACAAGAGTTTGGAAAAATCATGGTGTCTTTACGATTACTTTTTTCATTTTTTATTTTTATTTTTTATTTATCATTTTTTATCAATGTTTGTAATATTCATTTCAATGTTTATCACCAATAAGTTTTACGTAGGTTAGTTATTTGCACGTTTATTGCTGTAATGTTTACTGTATGTTTTGTTTTTCATATTCTTATGGTTGCAGTAAACATATATTATTATTATTATTATTATTATTATTATTATTATTATTATTATTATTATTATTATTATTATTATTATTATTACGCCGACTAATCGGTACTTTGCCCCTTTTTATAAAATTAATCATATCTCCTAAGGGATACCCTGAACGAAAAAATACCAAGAGGTAGCTTTTGTGGCTTATGTAATAAGCTTCATAACTGATGTATCAAAATTGGAAAAAGACAGTGGCGCACATATTTTTCCCCAAATGAATTTTTACAGTTGCCCCGTACGCACGCCACCGACGCAGTTGTAAGCAGATTCTCACTTGAAAATATGCACTTTCATAATACACTTTCAAGTTCCAAGTTTCATTAAAATCAATCCAGTGGTTTTGAAATTATTTATAAAAAATTTAAAAAAATAATTAAAATTCAACTCCCTGTATATTGGAAACTATGCGTTTCCGGGCCCATGTGCACAGGAACTTTTTTTCTTATTTTTTAGTAAGGGATTACCCCACGAGCGATGGTGCATGTTTTTTGAAACAGCCTGTATATATATATATATATATATATATATATATATATATATATATATATATATATATATATATATATATATGTATATATATGTATATATATATATATATATATATATATATATATATATATATATATATATATATATATATATATATATATATATATATATATATATATATATATATATATATATATATATATATATATATATATATATATATATATATATATATATATATATATATATATATATATATATGTATCCCCACCGATAACTCAAAAAAGAAGCAACTGATTTCGATGAAACTCGGCAAGTGCCGAGAGTTCGTTAGTCAGGAAAATCTGATGTTTTCCGGGAAAATTTTGAGTTTTGCTGCAAAAACAAATCTTTTTCTCCGAAAAATACAAAGGAATTTAATGAAATTTGGTGGATATGTTGCCTTGTGAAAGACCTCACTACACACTAAAATTCAACTTTCTACATTTTTGGAAAATTGAGTTATTCAAATTTTGAGTTTTCTTTTGAAAAAATTTTTTTCTCCGGAAATTACAAAGTTGTTTTGATAAAATTTGGTGGATATGTTGCCATACTATACACCAAAATTCAACTTTCTAAGTTCGTAGAAACTTGAGTTATTCAAATTTGAAGCATTTAATAAAAAATTACTTCCATAACGCACTTGCTGTGTCCCGAACTTTTTTTTTCTTGCGCACCCCCCAAGCATTAAGGCACGAGATGCTACTGCTTTCATTGAGCCTGTCTTGTGAAGAGAATTAAAAAAAATTAAATGCGCATTTCAAAAATATAGTAATATATACGGTATCTCATTTAAAATAGAGAAGTTAGCATCTATTCCGCCATTTTTAAAGCATTTGCATCAGAGCATTTCTGGAATCCCCCCCACACAAATTCCCATTGCTCAGATATGCATATTATGGAAAATAATCTAATGGTTTACTCAACTTGGGAGAGCTGGTATATATATATATATATATATATATATATATATATATATATATATATATATATATATATATATATATACATATGTTATTGTTATTTAAAGTATATAAAATAGAATTAGAATAGAATAGAACTTTATTTAGCAGCCAATAAACAATTGACAAATATTTTGTAATATTAAAAATAACAAAAAAATAAAAACAACCAATACTATCTAACTATATAGACACAAATATGTATACTACATTAAAATTACTAAATATATTATAATGAATCTTAATCTACCGTATAATAACATCGTAGTTTTTTCTTAAAAACAACAACACTGCTGTAATTCTTCACTTCGGAGGGCAACTTGTTGAAGCAGTTATTTCCCCTATAAAAAATTGAGTTTTGAGTTACCGTTCTGTTAAGGGTGTTCCTATGAAAATTTAAATTTCTTCTTGTGAAATGATTGCAGACATTGGTATTTCTAATGAAGGATTCACGAGATTTAAAAATAAAAATAATTGCATTTCAACAAGCCTCCTCACTGACAACCAATGAAGTTCTTTAAGCATCAGTGATATTCTAGTATACCTATTACACCCTAATATCACCCTCATAGCTTTATTTTTAAACCTCCATTTTATCAATTCTGTGCCCGTGGCAATGCAAAGTGCGGTCTTCTTAGCAGCGTATATCAAACAAAATCTGTAGCAAATTTCAAAGGAGATAGTGTAACAAACCCCCATCCCCGTTCATGTCATACATGTGCCGCCCATGGTCAGAGCAGGCCGTGCAGCTGTTGTGTTGGTGACATTTCCGAATAGAAGGCTGGCAGTACTGACTAAAATAATGGAGTGTTCATCCTAAAAAACTTGCTCTCCACAATAACTTTGAAATTAGACATGTAATGCCTGAACTCTAAATAATTATAATTGTTATTTTATATTTTAACATCAGTAATAAACCATTAACGATTATTACCGTGTTACCATAGGTTAACATTTAAATTGCATCATTGCAATTGAGCTTTAGAATATGTACAGATAATTTTTCAAATAAAATTATCGAATTAAAGTCCAAACCAGAGACATTTAATACGATATCACTGAATCACCTGAATATATGTTGAACAAGTTAATTAAAAAGGAGATTACATAACACATCTATGTCAAGTAAGAACAGCAAAATAGGTATAATGTGATAAAATTGGAAAAAGAATAGAAAATATTTAAAAACAAGGACAAATTCAATTACCAAATTTTGAAGAATAAAAAATGTACCAAGTTTATAATAAACAGACCATTTCATATGAATAGTAATAGTTTTTTAATTTAGTTTTTGTGGCGGTAGTATTATTATTTTCTTGAAAATTGTGGGATAGCCGTCAGTTGCACAATTAAAACTCTTTATTAATGACCAAGCTTTCATAAAAATGTATTCCTTTATCAAGGCTACAACATTGAAAGGAGAAAATTTACAATTTACATAGAAAAAATTCGGGACGCAGCAAGTGCGTTATGGGATGCACAATCAACCAAGGGTTGCGGTGCTATCGGGGCGGCAAGGCCGCGGACGAGCCCTGAGGGAAAAAAAAAAAAAAAGTGCGTTATGGTAGTGAATTTTTATTAAATGCTTCAAACTTGGATAACTCAATTTTCAATAAACTTAGAAAGTTGAGTTTTGGTACGTAGTAAGGTCTTTCCTAAGGCAACATATCCACCACGTGCCATTAAAAGAACTTTGTAATTTTCGGAGAAAACAATTTTTTTCGAAAGAAAACTCAATGCGTATTTTATCGAAATCGGTTAATTATTTTTTGAGTTAACGGTTGGATACATACATATATATATATATATATATATATATATATATATATATATATATATATATATATAAACATATAAAAATTAAAACTGACCCCGGATATGAGTTCTAGGGGTCCTAAAGCGCGATCATTTCAAAAAAAAATTTGCAAAGTCTCACCATCGATACCTCTCCATTAGTGAATTTTTTAAAATAAAACTTCACCAAAAACACAAAGGTTTTAAATACTTACATATAACGTGAGTTTTACTTGAATTTGCGCGAATTATTAAATAACAAACATTTAAAAAAAATTTGAAAAATTTGAGTCGGTAAGTCACACTGACATATGCAGCTAACTATTGTGTGTTTGAATTTGTTTTTGTCAGGAAATATAAATTGGGGTAGTGATTTATAAAATTATTATCTTTCTTTAAGTTTATTAGATTGTCGTTAAAAGTAATTTCAGAGCCTTCTAAACACATTTTTTGTTATTGAAACTTTCACAATGTAAGATAGAAACATTAGTAAAATTTATATTGCGCCCAGTATCAAAATTGTGTTCACACAAAGAACAAGTTCTTTTTTGTAAACGTATATCACTCTTGTGCTGTGTTAATCTATCTTTAAGGCTCCTGCTTGTTTGGCCAATGTATTTTAAATTACAATTACTACATGGAATACAATATACCACCCCAGATACTTTCGAAATTTCATCCTTACTTTTGAGTTTACTGAAAATATTTTTAATTGTTTTTGAATATCGAAACGTTATTTTAAAATTGGTTTCATCTTTCAATATAAACTTTAGTCTATTGGAAATATTCTTAATATAAGGGATCGATATGTAAAAAAAAAGTTGGATGTTTCCGAGCTTGAAATTATATGGGCGTTATGTCTGCCAAATAAGTTTGAGAGTGTTTGTACAGTGTCTTGTATTGTAATTGTGATTATTTGAAGAATTGTATAATAGTTTATAAAGTAATTTGGGAGGATACGAGTTATTTACAAAAATATTATAGTTTTCTATGGCATATCTTTAATATTCTATTTTTTAAACCCAATAAAATTTTAATTTTAGTTTTAAATAAATGATCTGAATGAAAATTAAAATACCTTTGAGAACTAGTTGGTTTTATATACCAATCTAAAATTATGTTGTTATCGTTAGTTCTAATTAATTTTGTACCTAGGAATGGTACACTGTTATCGGTTTTATCTTCTAATGTAAATATAATAAATTGGTTGTAAGACTTAAAAACATCTAAAATGTGTGTTGTTGAATTTAGAGGAATACTACAAATAATGTCAACATATTTTTTTTTAAAAACGGAATATTAAAATCTAATTTTGGAGTTCATGCATAAATCATCTATAACATGTTGTGCAATAATTGGAGAGAAACAAGCACCCATTGGAGTTCCAAAAATTTGTTTGTAAAGTTTCCGAAAGCTCAGCCATTAATAAAGGGTTTTAATTGTGCAACTGACGGCTATCCCACAATTTTTAAGAATGTATGTATGTATATATATATATATATATATATATATATATATATATATATATATATATATATATATATATATATATATATATATAACAGGTGAGTCATAACTATTTACATTGTGACATAGAGTAAGCACAGGTTATTTGGACCAAAATATGAGGTGTAAATACCACGTGTATTTATTTTATAATGAATAACAAAAAAAAACAGAACAAATAGGGCACTGACAATAAGCAAAGTTACCTACCTTTATTCTCCAATAATGCAGGAACATAAGCTTCGTTTTTCTGTATTCACACACAACACCTCTAGGGACCTCGTGTCTCCCAAAAAGGACTTACAAACAAAATGGATATTTAGAGACCTCGTGTCTCTTCAAGGGGTTGAAAACAATTCGCTTTCTCGAGACCTCTTGCCTCTTCAAGGACTCAAAAACAAGTGGCAGAGGGATGCAAGCTTCTCTCCCTTCTCTCATTCTTCTTCCCCCTCTCTGGTCTTCTGGCGGAAACCGTTAGTAACACTTACTCTATGTCAGTGTAGCGCGCGACATTTGAATTTAAAAGTGACAGAACAACGAGCATGAACATTCCGCCCACCAAAATAAGGACTTATTTTCACAATTATATTGTTTCTCAAATAAACAAACAAAACAAAAATTTACAATAAGCACAAAAAACAAAAAACTGAAGCTATTGGATTTATAATTAACTGTACAAAAAAATTTCAAGGCAGACGTATTACTGCGATGGCAACAGACATAACTTCGTCAGAGGCCTATCAAAAGTGCCACTACTAGTGCGAACTTGAGCTACCCGAGCTATACCATCACGGCCTGGGTATAGTTGCATAATGCGTCCGAGCTTCCAAACAAGAGGTGACGAAGTCTCATCTTTAATCACAACTAAAGCTCCGATCGGGGGGGACGTTTGCACAGTATCCCACTTACCACGCTGCTGCAGTGTATGCAGGTATTCGTTCTTCCAGCGGCGCCAAAAGTCCTGGTGGATCCTTTGCACCAGCTGCCAGCGTGACAAGCGATTCATACTTAACAAAGTCAAATCAGCATCAGGAGGAGCACCTAACGGTTCCATTGTAAGAAAATGTCCTGGGGATAGGGCTAACAGATCATTTGGATCAGTACTCGCACTACACAATGGTCGAGAATTCAAAACTGATTCCACTTGAGCAAGCAACGTGGACATTTCCTCAAAGGTCAGAATCTGCAAACCGATCACCCTTCGCAAATGAGTCTTGACTGAGCGCACTCCTGCCTCCCACAGACCTCCAAAATGCGGAGCTGATGGGGGGTTGAAATGCCACTTAATGGTACAAGCATCTGCTGCCCCCTTTGCATAGTTTAAGAGCTGCTTATTTGAGCCGACGAAGTTGGTACCTCTATCGCTATACAAATTGTCACATCTTCCTCTGCGAGCCACAAACCTCCGAAGAGCTGCCAAGAAGGCTTCAGCTGAAAGATCAGACACTACTTCCAAATGGAGGGCCTTCGTTGCCATGCACACAAACAAACAAATATATGCTTTCACCTTTCGGACACCTCGATATCTGCCCTGTGTCACAAAAACTGGACCTGCAAAATCAACTCCGCTGTGTGAAAACGGCTTCAACTGAGAAACCCTGGCAACTGGCAAATCAGACATCATCGGTGCCATGGGAGTAGGATTCACTCGAAAGCAACGATAGCACCTTGACAAAACATGATGAATAGCTCTCCGAGGGGACAAAATCCAAAACTGTTGCGAAAGCAAATGAAGCAATGTGCGAGGACCAGGATGAAGATTGACATGGTGTGTGTGTGCAATGATTAACTCGGTGAGACGATGTGAGCGGGGCAACAATATAGGGTGTTTCACTTCAACTGGAACATCAGCTTGACGAAGGCGACCGCCCACCCTGAGGATACCCTCTGTATCCAGAAAGGGGGCTAACTTATTTATTGCCCTCGCACACCTCTCACCTTTAACCAAGGATGCTATTTCCCTTTGAAATACTTCACCTTGAGCACATTTGATAAGCATATGAAGCGCCTCCTGTAATTCGGTGGCTGTCAGAGATGCAGTAGTTCGGTCAGATGGAGACACCCTACAATTTCGCACAAACCGCTGACAATATACAACAACACCCTGAATTTTCCGTAGATGCGAAAAGCGATTCAAAAGTTTACTGAGCCACTCCTCATTTGCCAAAGTAACTAGTACGGGGAGAGTTCGTTGCTCCGCCAGGCACTCTTCTGGCGGCTCAAAACGCAACGACTTGGGCCAATTTTCTCTTGCCAATTTTAGCCAGGCGGGTCCCGCCCACCATAGTGGATGCTCACAAAACCCAGAAGGTAACATGCCTCTCGATGCACAATCAGCTGGGTTTTCTTGTCCACTTACGTGATGCCATGACTCTGGAGGAATCTTCTCTTGTATGCTTGCTACTCGATTCCCAATAAAGGTCTTCCACCTATTGGAAGATGATTTTATCCAGGCAAGTGCCACCATAGAGTCTGACCAAGCATACATAGAGTTAAACTCAAAACGACCTTCATACACCCGACACACAAATTCCAGAAGCTTTGCCAACAATAAACACCCACACAATTCGAGACGTGGAATCGATATTCTTTTTAAAGGTGATACCTTGGACTTGGCACACAGAAAATTGATCCAAACTTGACCCTCCTCTGATACTTGTCTTAAGTAAACAACTGCAGCATACCCTCGCTCCGATGCATCACAGAACCCATGGAGTTCTGTACTGATGATATTATCGTGTTTTACGCCTCTGGGAATTGATAAACCTGCTAGCGCACTGAGTTGTGATTTATACTGAGACCACTGACCAACAATATCCTTTGAGGGCTTATCATCCCATCCCACTTTTTGCTCCCACAAGCACTGCATAAGATATTTTGCCAACAGGGTAACAGGAGACAAAAAACCCAGGGGGTCATAAATTCTTGCCAATTCCGAAAGAAGATTTCGTTTTCTGCACGGACAATCAATAGGTTCAACATTAAAAGAGAATGTATCACCTATGGGACACCACTGCAATCCTAAAATTTTCAACACTGATGGATCATTTAAATCTAACGATCGAGGTTGCTGACTATCAGCTGATACTGTGGACAACAGTTTCGAATTATTGCTGGCCCACTTCTTCAATTCAAAACCCCCCTTAGCAAACAACCCAATCAATTGCCGTTGCAACTCAAAAGCCTCTGACAATGAGTCGACTCCACTGACTACATCATCCACATAGAGATCGGACCGAACTAGCTTTGCTGCCAATGGAAAAGATGATTCCTCATCATCACAAAGCTGCATCATTGTTCGGATTGCCATGTGTGGGCTTGAGGAGACCCCATATGTGACAGTATTAAGGCGATATTTCTGTACAGGTTCCCCCTTTGAGAACCTCCAGAGAATTCTTTGATAATCCCTATGATTATCTACAACCAAAATTTGTCGATACATTTGCCGAATGTCAGCAGTAAATGCAATTTTGTTTGAGCGAAATTTCAACAACACAGTGGCAATATCTGTCTGCAACTTCGCTCCCACTAACAACGTATCGTTCAGAGATACACCATTCGTACTTTTGGAACTAGCATCAAATACCACCCGCAGTTTGGTCGAAAGGCTGTGAGGACGCAACACACAATGATGGGGAATATAGTATGCATCAGATGGTTCCACAGCTACATCTGATACCAGAGACATATGGCCAGACTCATAATAATCCCTGATAAACTCCGAATAGGACTTGTGCAACGCTGGATCCCTACTAAGACGTGCTTCCAGGGAGTAAAACCGCCTCAATGCAACACTGAAAGATTCTCCCAAACACGGAGTACCCTCACGAAAGGGCATATTTAAAATATATCTCCCAGCACTATTTCGGTGCTGAGTCTTCTTGAAGATTTCCTCACATTTTTTATCTTCCGGAGACATAACTAAACCTTGTGGTACCTGTTCCAAGCTCCAAAACTGTTTCAAGGTATGATCCAAGTCGACCAACGTGCATAAACTATTCACAACAGAATGAGACTTTGACTGTTCTACACTGCCCATAAGCACCCAACCAAAAACAGTATTGATGGCCACTGGTGCACCTCGAGGCCCTCTCTTTATTCCAGGTCTAACCACATGAGCATAAACGTCAGTACCCAACAAAATTTCAATGTCCCCTGGTATACCAAACTCTGAATCTGCCAACTCTAAGTTCTGAATATGTTGCCAGTGGCACTGCTCAATTTTAGCAGAAGGGATCTTGGAACAAATGTTCGGAATCACAATCATGTCCAACTCTAACTTTGTTGGCTCATAAATGGACTCTACTCGACATTTGAGAGTGCCTTGGCTAGCAAGCGAGCTCATTTGGTTCAAGCCTTGAACCATCACTGAACGAGATGAGGTGTTGAGCCCCAATTTTTCAACACACTGCTGCGAAATGAAATTAGCCTCACTCGCACAATCCAGGAGAGCTCGACATCTCCTAACCTTTCCATTTTTATCTCGTACTAATAGCATTATAGTTGCCAGTAACACGGACTGTTCCCTTTTTACCACACTTGCCAACACACGCAATTGCTCTGCACCTTGTGGCTCTTCCACAGGTGGCTTGTTTGAGTCACTCTCATCTCCCGATGCCGGTGCTTTTGGGAAGTGCAATAATGTATGATGGTGTTTATTACATACACGACAACTTGATGACTTGCACTCCCTGCTGGCATGCGAGTTTGATAAACAGTTAAAACAAAGATTATTCTTTTTTGCGAACGTATACCGTTTATGAGAGGATAAAGATAGAAATCCATCACACTTGAGCATGGGGTGCTCCTCCTTACAATAAGCACATACAAGCTTTGTGCTGGTAACAAAGGACGAAGCGGGCCTAGCAGTGGTTGCTGAAACATGCTGCCTTCTATTAGTCACATAATTGGAAGTTAAGGCAGTTGTCTCCATTGCTTTACACTGCTTTTCCAAGAATCTACATAAACTACTAAAACTGGGAATGTCCGATTCGCAAAACTCAAGCTCAAATTTTTGCTTAAGACTCATATCCACCTTTTGCAGCAACATGTTGAATTTAGTGAAATCCCACATGTCATGTTCAAACTGCTTCAACGCTTCCAAATTTTCACTGAATACAGACAACAACGTTCGTAGGGAAGAAGCAGATTCACTATTTGCTTTGGGGGCCTGTACAATACCCTGCCAATAATTGGTCAACAAAACCCGGGTATTGTGATACCTTGAGACCAGAGACTTGAATGCAATCCCATAATTGCTTCCCGTTAGCGGTAAATTCTTGATTAGGCCAGCTGCATCCTTCACTAACGAAGCACTCAAATATTGGAACTTTTCAATATCTGACAATGATTCGTTCTCATGAATCATTGTTTTAAACAGATCATAAAAGGTTGGCCAGTTTTTCCAATTTCCATCGAATTTTGGCATTTCGATTTTCGGTAACCTCAAATGTCTGTTTAAATTTGAAGTTGACATAATCGCGTTTGCGTTCGTTACTTCCTTTTCACTGAGAGATCGAGCGTTCGATGATTTGACAGAACACCGCGACTTACTCGATGCTCGACTCGATTTCGAACTACCGTGAAAAACGGATCGAGCTTGATTCTCAGCGGCTTTATTTGCATAACCTCTCAGTTCTCGATAGATAGTTTTTATAGAGTATTGCAGTTCATCGAATTTGTTCTGCATTTCATGCTCGCTCTCCAACTCTGATCGATCAACTACCGACACGATGTCCAAATGCAATGAATCAAATAGATTGACCAACTCATTCAACGCCTCAAAACGAACCTCAAATCTATTCAACCTATCTAAATCCACTACTGCGTCTATTTTGACCTGTTGAGCCACGTGCAATATGGCTTCTACTCGTCTATAAATGCTTTCGCGCTTATTTTTTAGCTGAATCAACTCCATTGTTCAACGCAAAAAAATTCCTAAACGCGATTTAAACAATATGCAAACGTGATTTCAACAATATGCAATTCGAGTATGTACCTAGTTATATACAAGCAATAACGTCACCTTGAAATTAAATGACTCAACACGGCAATAAACAATTACAAATTTACTAGACTAAAGGAAACAAGTAAAATTACTTCAAAAAATGGACTGTATCAACTAATAACAAAACAAAACAACTATAAAAATCCGGTCGATGGGCCAAATGTAAATACCACGTGTATTTATTTTATAATGAATAACAAAAAAAACAGAACAAATAGGGCACTGACAATAAGCAAAGTTACCTACCTTTATTCTCCAATAATGCAGGAACATAAGCTTCGTTTTTCTGTATTCACACACAACACCTCTAGGGACCTCGTGTCTCCCAAAAAGGACTTACAAACAAAATGGATATTTAGAGACCTCGTGTCTCTTCAAGGGGTTGAAAACAATTCGCTTTCTCGAGACCTCTTGCCTCTTCAAGGACTCAAAAACAAGTGGCAGAGGGATGCAAGCTTCTCTCCCTTCTCTCATTCTTCTTCCCCCTCTCTGGTCTTCTGGCGGAAACCGTTAGTAACACTTACTCTATGTCAGTGTAGCGCGCGACATTTGAATTTAAAAGTGACAGAACAACGAGCATGAACATGAGGGTTGTACCAAACATGCATCAATAAAATGTTGCTGTGGAAAAAGAAGCAGGGTGTTAAAGGTGACATATTTTTAAGAAATATTACTTACTTATTATTTTATATTTTGTTATAGGGGGCGCCACACGAGCTATATTTGATAATGAAATGAGGGCTATCGCGCTTGAATTAGCCGCTAGAGGCGGTAGTGTAGAGTAAGGTCTTTGGAAATGTCAGGTAGTCAAATGTGAAACGTTTACTTTTTAGTTTAGGTCATCTTTTATCGCAGATTTTTACAAATGTTCATTATTGTTGTAAAGATTGTGCCATTACTAATTAATTATGGCAGACATACGGTATGGCCTAATGAATGTAAGTGCTTTTAAAGAAGATCTAAGAAAAAGAGCTGCAAAATTAAGCGAACCTAAAGAACAGCTAATTCAGAGGTTAGTACCTGTGCTGTGTGCTTACAACGTATTTATTTGTCAAAAGTATGTATTGTAGAGTTTTGAGCTTTGTTTTTCTGTTCACAGATTTAAGAACAATGATAGAAATAATAATTATAATAGTAAACCAGATACAATCGACCAATACCAAGAATTTGTTGACCGTTTGGGATATTGTCAGGCACATTTCGAACATTATATTAGATACGACTGAACTATGTAATTCTTTATAGGTAGGCTTCACTTGTGTTAGGTGTTACTGATAATAAACATGTTATTACTCACTTTATTTTATTCCTACAAAAAAAATGGTGTTGAATAGAGAATCTAGTTAGCTTTACAGAGGTATCACACTACCCACCATCCAATTTCAAAATTTTGAAGAGGTAGCTATCCCTTGAAGTAGTAAAGCGATAGGGGTGAAATTTTAATATCAAAAAGTAAGTTATTTAAAATAAAAATCGACTTGTTTTTGAATTTTCCTTAATAATGATCACTTTCAATTTTACTGAATTTATGCGTTACTTTATATGGTATATACTTACCTACCAATTACTTTCTTAATTCGTTTTCTATAGACATTATAAATCTCAGTGAATACAAGGATATATCAAAGATAATACTAAAATTAGTTAGATTAATAATTAATTAGTAGATTGACATACAGTGCTTTTATCTAATAAAAGTATTAAGCAAAAGTATGGCAAAGTATGCCATTCGTCATAATTTATATAGGAAAGGTATAAATAAAAGTTCCTATGTTTTATTTTTACTTTTATTTTTAATGTTAAAGTTCCCATAAATTCGTATAATGTTTATTTAATTACATATTAAAAGAACATTGTGAGATGGGCGAGAGGGTCTCCAGAAACATAAATTGTCAGGCCTGGCCCATTTTCTTCTCTAACATCCTTACATACCTACATATTAACACTTCAAATGAATATTTACATTATATTGCTCCTAAAATTGGCAAGCATGAAGCACACAAAAATTCTTCTTCCTCCAAGTGATACCAAATTTATTCCTAACTTGTTACTTAAAATCTTAAATGTTTTCCTAAACCTATGACACGCTCGACGTTGATAAGTTCGGATGACAATCTTTTTGATGTTATTAGCTCGTGTGTTTCGAACTGATCACTACCTTTTGTCAGGAATTGTGGCATGTTAATTGCTACTGCTACATCCATATAAGAAATTAGATCCTGTATATTGAAACCGATGGCGCCAACTGGTGAGCACAAAAACGATAGCCCTCATTTTGGTAATTTTGATTATCAAACATGAAATAAACATCATTTTTATGCAAAATTGTTATATTTGTTCCAACTTCATAATTTCAATCCGTTTTGAGAAAAACTCAGCTGAAAATTTCAGAGCCTCTAAAAGGAATTTCAAATAAGATACAATAGAAAAACTTTTAGTTCAAATTAATAAACAAAATAGCTTAATAAAAATAACAAACTCGAATTAACTGTTCTATGTGGCCGCCTCCTACTTCTATGCCTTTTCTAATTCTTTTGATGAAGGACTTTCTGACGAAAAAGTTATTCTGTCCCCCAATAAAATTAGCCACATCTTGTATCTTGTCCCAATGGGAAAACTTATAGCAGTTGAATGTATCATGATGAACAGTGAAAAATAAAAAGGGATGTTAGAAACATGTTTGTCCAGAGAACTGGAAAAAGTTCAAGCAGTTGGCGAACCAATCTACCAGCAAGATTCAGCACCGTGTCGTTTCCAAGATGTTGAAATATTTCAAGGACAAAAGGATTACCGTTTTAGACTGGCCTGGAAACTCACCGGATATTAGTCCTATTGAGCACATGTCGTCTATATGCAAGGTCAGGTTGCTAAACATGGATTGAACAACAAAAAGTAAGATGTTCGAGGCTCAGGTGTGATTTCGAAATGAAAGAACTGCAAAAAATTTATTGATTCTATGCCAAAACGAGTTTAAGATGGAATAAAAGCCAAAGAGGGACATATACCCTCTTGAATTATATTAAAAGATTTATAACTAATACTGTTTGTATTTTTTCTTTCAATAAACAATATTTCAAGTAAATCAGCCTGTGTTCACATTAATTTGCACAATACTGTATGTAGGGCAAAAAGAAGGAACCGTCTCATAAGAGAAGAATTTGAATACATGCAAAAAGATTGTAAGCTAATAACTGATAATTATAAAAGTATTTGTAAAATGACCTGATCCCAGCTTAATAATTTAAAACCAGATTGTAGTGGATATATTATTCTAAAACCAGGTTGAAATAAGTGAATTGCTTAAAGTGGCAGTCATCTCTTGACAATATACATACTTACAATGTCAGCCATATAAAAGACATCACAATATGATGGGTCGCAATATTTTCAACACAAATTTTTACAAGTTTAGAAGCCAAAAGTTTTGTCATGTATGAACTGACTTTTAAAGTTTTTTCAGGCATATTTCATTGAGATAAAAAATATATTACAGGAAACTTCTTAATTAAAGAGATCAAAACAAAAAATATTTAGAAAACTACAGTATTTTCGATACAAATTTTTAACGTTTAGAAGCTAAAAGCTTTGTCGGTTATCAACTGACTTTTAAAATTATTTTCAGACATATTTCATTGAGTTAAAAAATATATCACAGGAACCTTCTATTATTCAAAGAGATCAAAACAATAAAACATTTAGAAAAGTGACACAAAACCAGGGGCGGCTCCGCAATAAGTGCGCCCGTGCGCGCGCACTGCCGCCTGCCGTGGAAAAAATAATATTTTTGCTATGCTATATTTTAGTACATTTTTATTTACTTTTTTACCTCCTGCATTCAACAAACAAAATTAGTATATCGAGGATAGCACAGAGTCGGCAGCCATTAATACAGAATCAGAATAAGTATAGTTTTAATCGTTGCAGACTTTATATACATCCATATCCATATAAAGCAGGCGAGCGGCGGTGTATATTTTTCGGCGCTCTCAGGCATAATGCGATACTTCAGTGCGAAATGATCGCCGAGTCTTGATGATCTTCGTCGAAAACGACCGAATAAGCAATCTGTTGTGCGCTATAAAATTACACACTTCCAGTTTGTAGAGGACTTTTGATAGAGCGTGTGTACCTACTACCTGGTAATTTTCGTCTTCGCGTCGGATTGATTTTTAATTAATCATTTCGTTGTTTCCATGTTCTAACAAGACA
>OZ023263.1:204746993-205019493 GCA_964006375.1 Tillus elongatus
ACAGATAAAATTGTTTTTAATAGCAAATATAAGGCATGTTCGAAAGAAAAAATAAACTTATGGGCCCGCCTGTGATTGTGAAAATAATTTTATAGGATGCAGCTTAGGATGCTCTATAGTTAACGATAACAATTTTTTCTCGTATATTCCATAATAACAATTATATTGACCTGTACCGTAAAAATGTGTCACCCTGTATATACGTAAACAGATAAAATTGTCTCTCTAATGCAAGCAGGCATCAATCTGGTTACGGGTGCATAGATCACCGCGGTAAGATATTAAAAAATTCATAATCGTACGTGATAAATTAAGCGATGCTTCAACATGATCAAAACATCGTTCTTCACTAAAAATGTTTCGCAACAACTAAGATTTCATAGCTATGTGCAGATTCTTGTAAATACATTGACCTAACCTGCTTATCTGATACTAATTAATTATCACTTTAAAAATGGTTATTTACTGATATAAATAAATATACATACATATATACTACGTTTTTGTTTACGTCCGGCCTTCCAGTAAACAAAAAGCATCGCAGTTAAGCGGTTAACATATTGTGTATTATAATTTTATATACTAGAAACAATGTACCATATTTTATCAAATTTACTTATTGTTTGAAAATGCACGAAAATTTTCTGAAAATAAGCTTAAAATCTTGGTTTCCTGACCAACAAAGGATTTAACGAAAATTCGCTACCAAAACGCACTTGCTGAAAAAAATGCAAAAATGCAATAAGGTGTTAGAAAAAAACAATTGTGGGGATCACCAGCGACTTATGGACCACCCTGTGATTGTCAAAATATTTTTATAAGATGCAGCTTAAAACACCGTATAATCAACGTATACAATTCTCGTATCTTGTATAATATAACATATAACATTTATATTGAGCTTTACCGTAGAAGTGTGTCACCCTGTATATATGTAAACAGACAAAAACTAAAAGCAATCCCGGATATGGATTCTACGGGGCCTAGCTTGCGCTCATTTGAAGAAATCTTTTTAAAATTCAAAAGTCGCGGTCTCCTTTTTTCTACGAAAATTAGCTAAAAATTATAGACTGTTAAACCATAAACTTCACTACACCTACAGCCAAAGCATCAGAGACAGGGTCTATTTGAAATGAATTTTCTGTAAATATTTTAGTGAAACATGACAATGACGGTGGAAGCTAAAACTTAAGGGTTGGCAGAATAATTTTCTTGCGACAGTTTGTTTACATAATGAATATTTGTTTCAGGTTCTTTGCCCTAATATTGCGAATTTTGACGTTTAAAATTGCGACTTAGACTTTCTGAGTGAAACTCTTAATTTTTTTGCTCATAAGTTTGTCTTTAAACTTACAGAGTTAAATTTTGGTGCATGGTTCACTCTTTACAATGCAAACACGCGTACCAATTTTGGTTGCCGCTACTTCGCTATTTCCGGAGATATAATTTTTTTCCGAAAGAAAAGTCCAAATGGCATCGGCGACCATTCTTTTTTCCTTAAACGTCGTAAAGAGTGCCAAAACATATTGAAAACCTGATTTGGGAACGAAAATTTTTTATGTCTGTCGGTCTGTCCGTCTGCATGTCTGTCTGTTTGTAGCTACGATAACGTTAGATCGAATTGAGATATCGTCTTTAAATTTGGTACACAGTTAGCACCCGACAAATAAACGGTTCGGATTGTTTTTGGATAGAATCGCTCCAGGCGTAAAGGGACGAATGGGGGATGCTTTGGTGAAAATTGACATTTTTTTTTCGTTAAAACTCGATCAATATAACTTTTTAGGGCTTGTTTAATAAAAAACTTTTTTGTCAAACATCTGGAATTCTGTGCTGAAATTAAATTATGGGTTAAATATACGGGATGGAGTATCGGTGAAAAAAATTTTGATTTTTTTTGCCAAAACGGCGGAAAAACTCTCAAAGAAAATAGAAAACTTGATTCTGAGACAATTTTTGTTTGTCTATCGCTCTGTCTGTCTATCGGTCTGTCGGCCTGTCTGTTAGTAGGCGCAATAACTTTCGAACGAATTTAGATATCATATTTAAATTTGGTATCCAGTTAGCACCCGACAAAGAAACGTTTAGAATTATTTTGGGTAAGATCGCTTCATGGGGTAGGGGATAAATGAGGGGTGATTTGGTGAAAATTTACATTTTTTTCTCGAGTATAATAACGTTTCAGAAGTTGATGGGTACAGGAATACGATTATTTTCTTTGTGGTCAAGTCATGGACCCTAAATTTATTTCATCAGATTGTCTTACTGAGGAGAATATATCATCGCAGCTATGTGGAAGTTATGATTCAATTTGCAGCACTATTTTCAAATAGAACACCTGTATTTTATGTTTCAGAAGTAAAGGTAATGCCCCCGCTTCAACTTTCGCAACCCTCCCTATATCTAATGACTATTAAAAAAATACATTTATAATCGCATGTAGGGACCACATTAAAATGATTTTTTTATTCAATTCTAGTAACCGATCAGATTATGTGATTATTTAGCAAAATTTCGGAGAAAAATATTTAAATATTTATATATACTTTAGTACCTACAAAAAAAGGAGAAAATAGTCAATTTCATTTTCATAATATATTAGTAGTTGATAAATCGTTTTCATAAATTTCAAACGAAACTTCAAAGTGACAAATTTAAATAACGCCCTATATTTTGGCATCTAATGACATGAAAATATGAGTATTTTTTCGCTTATATTTTCCATTACTTCGACTGGTTCAAATTTTTGTGAAAAGTAGAAATAACATTCTTACTCTTTCTTATTTTATCTGGGACAGGCGGTGCTTTTTATTCCCAAGACGGTAGATACCAAAAAGTTAAATTAAATAATATAGCATCTATTTACACTGCAGAAGCATATGCCTTGTATGAAGCACTTCAATAGTCAATTGAAAACAAAATTAAACTCACTCTAATTTTATCAGATTCCAAATCAGTTCTGCTTTCACTTAAAGAATATACCAAACATAGCAAAAATTCAGTAATATGTGACATTATCAGTCTGTATCAGTCGATAGAGAATGGTGGTAGTCATATTTATGTGGATGAAAAAGCACACTGGACCAGCAGGCAACGAAATAGCTGACAAACTAGCTAAAGAATCTATAGAAAGTCCAAACAAAATAATAAACTGGATTACTGCTGAGGATGTAAATCAAAACATAGAATTTGAAATAAGGGAAACGTGGGAAAGTGTTTTGCATGAATTTGTTAACAAAACAACTAATCGATTTACACTTATTCATTCAATGTTGTCTAAAAGAATTCCACATTTTGACGAATTTATTATAAATTTACTATAATTACCAGAATGAAGCTGAAACACGGCTGCTTTCCACAACACCTACATAAACTAGGCGTTAGTAACAATCCTTATTGTACATGTGACAACAGTTACCTAAGAACTTTAGAACACCTCATGTTTCAGTGCAGTTTGTATAACCCGAAACGTAAACAACTCTGGAAAGAACTCAAATATGCAGGAGTAGAGTTTCCTGTGAACCTAGCAACACTTATTTGTACAAATGGCCTGAAAATCTATAATATACTTATAAAATCCATTCAACATACAAAAATCAAAATTTAGGCTTGATGTTTCTCTATATGTGTTATTTAGTATTAGCCTTAGTTAAGACTAATAATAATATAACCTTAGTTTTCCTACTGTCTCACCTATTGTTTTTCATCCTATGTCATTAGCTGTCCACTGCTGTTTGTTAAAGAAATGCCCTGAAGAGAACTTGGGCGAGAAGCGAGTATCCTTTGTTTCTATCCTTAATAATAAGTAAGAACACAAATATTTATATTTTGACAAAATTGATATATTAGGAGATAAATATTGCTTATGCTATAGCCATTTAGAAATAGTCATACTCTGTAAGAGCTTACACATAAAGGTACGTCTATCGCTTTAATCCTCCCTATTGCTGTAAGTATTGATATCCATGCAGCAAATTGTAAATATATTTGAAGGAGAATCGCTTTTTATAACAATGTATAGATATAACAATAGTACAAATTCACTGGAGAGTTTTGTGGTCAATGGACGGAATGTCCGAAGCCAATTCCTTCCACACACACAATTTCTTATTTCTTAAATTATAATTGCAGCTAAGTTATATATTTTGAATTTTATGAATTTTTTCATCAAATTTTCGTGTACAAATTATTTAGTCAGTTTTCGCAGATTTTAGTGAATTTTCTTTAAAAAAAATCACTAATGAGGAGATCCCGACTTTTGAATTTTGAAAAAATTTCTTCAAATGACCGCTAATTAGGCCCCCCAGAACACATATCCGGGGTCAGTTTCAATTTTTATATGTATATATATATATATATATATATATATATATATATATATATATATATATATATATATATATATATATATATATATATATATATATATATATATATATATATATATATATATATATATATATATATATATATATATATATATATATATATATATATATATATATATATATATATATATGTATCACACCGATAACTCAAAAAATTATAAACCGATTTTAATTAAATTTGATGAGTACCTTCCTTTTACAAATGGCTTGGATAAGTTCGTTAGCCAGGAAAATCGGCCCAGGTTTTCCCAGAAATTTTTGAGTTTTCTCTCAAAAAAAATTGTAAAAAATTTATACCTCAAAAATTAACAAAGTAAGGGCAACCAAATTTGGTACGCTGGTTTATGTCATTATACGTAAGCTACCTACAAAAATTTAGCTCTGTAGATCAAAAGAGAAAAAAGTTATAGGCATTTAAATAAAAAAAATTTGGGATTTTCCTCAAAATGTCAAAATTGCGATTTAAAACGTCAAAAATTGGCAACATTTAGGCAAAGAACTTGAATCTAATACATGCTATGGAAATAAAATGTCTCAAAAAGAATGTTTCACAAACCCAGAAGTCTTAGCTTCAACCGTCATTGTCCTTCATTTTACAAAAATATTTCCAGAAAATTCATTTAAAATAGACTCTTTCTCTGATGCTTGGCAGTAGCCTAAGCTATAGAGTTTATCGGTTAATGGTATATCATTTTTGTCGAATTTTCGTAAAAAATCAATAAAGCTCAATATATCCGTTATTATACAAGATATGAAACAAAATTTTATATATTAATTATAGAGTGTCTTGAGCTACATCTTAAAAAAAATATTTCTACAATCATAGGCTGGCCCATAAGTCGTTGGTGATACAAATTTTCTTATTTTTTTAATTAAACACGCCTTATGTTATTGCATTTTTGCATTTTCCATCGAAATATAATGCATGTTTGTAAGAAAAGAAATTCTGGATGCAGCAAGTGCGTTATGGTAGCGAATTTCGATCAAATGCTTTATAATTGAATAGCCCAATTTGCTATTAGCCTATAAGGTTGACCACGAAACGAGTTTTTGTGGGAACACTTTAAGATTACTTTTGGAAATTTTTGTACATTTTCACACAATAAAGTTATTTTTATGAAACATGGCACATTGTTTTTACTATATAGGTTATACTGGTAACCAAAATTGATGCCTGCTTTCTTAAATAAAAAGAAAACAGACATATTTGCAATAAAAACATATTTAAGGAAATTCACTACCATAACGCACTTGCTGCGTCCCGAGTTTTTTTTTAGTGTTCCCGTACAAATTATTATATGTAAAATTTCTGTGAATAGTTGGTAATTGATAATATATGTTTGATAAGTTATTGATATTTTCGTGAAAAAAACTGCAAATTTTCATGTAAAAAATTATTTTTTGGATTTTTGGCAAAAACCTTTTTGTGAATAATTATATCTTGGCAGATGGGAAAATAGCTTGAAGAGGTCAGTTGGCCCAGAAAATTGGACCAGTCTTTTGAAAATATTTTCAGTTTATTTTCTGAAAATTCTTGTACTCCTTCAAACAATAAGGTTATTTTTTTTAAATATGGTACATTGTTTTTACTATGAGAGTTATACTGGTAAGTATACTTGAAGAGCCCAAATCACCACAACACATTTAAAAAAAACCGACAATCGTTTCACTAACCAAGTTAGCGTCATCAGAAGGTGAATAAATAGAATTATGATGAATACTTAGAATTACTCATCCTCTTATGACGCTAATTAGCTGGTGAAACGACCGTCAGGTTTTTTTAAATTGTGGTGATTTGGGTTCTCCACTTATCAGTGCTCATCACAGGTTCCAATCTTCACTTAGTGAGTTATACTGGTAATTAAATGTGATGCTTTTCATTAAAAGAAAGACATATTTGCCATTGAAAACATTTTTAATAGACAGTTAACGTCAGGTTAAAAGGAAATTATTAATCTCAACCACATACATTTCAAGGACTATCTGACAGACTTTTAATTTGGTTGAAATTTGTACTACATTACTAATGCAAATACAATGAAAATAAACTAATTTAACCTAATTTTATTTGGTTTTATGTATAATGCGCTACATTCGTTCCACAAGGTCGCAAGAGGAGAAACACTAAGCCCTTCTAACTCTCAAATGGATAATAAATATTTTAAGCAGCAGACAATTGATGTAAGATTTTGACCCCGGCCAGAGTAGACGCAATTTGCATCGGTAAATTTGCAACACCTTTATGCAGGCGTTATTCATGACTAAAACATGAAAGAAGACAACCTTAATAAATTACGCTGCTTTTTTGCATTCTGTCGAAATTGCATGCTATAACTTAGTCGGCTATACGAAATAGGTTTCCCTTAAATATTCAAAAATTTGACACTGACAGATGCATGTCTGTAAGTCTTTATTACATCTATGAGATCATTCCAGATGCAAATATTGCATCGTGCAGTATACTGAATAACCCCCGTTCATTTGCAAGTCCATTTCCACTTTTATCCGGTACAATGTCTATAAAGTTGGGCTCTTTCGTGCCAGTTACATCGCAGTTTTGTTGCTATGCTATCAAAGATTCGACACTTTTAGGTGCAAATTTTGATATACGAATAATTAAGTAGTACTTATCTGACCCAAGTAACGCGCCACCATATACTTAATGTTCATTTGAAATGGTAAGTGTATTTCAAGGCAATAAAATTAGCCGATTCAGAAGTTTGTAAGATAGGTGGCACAGCATTTTTGTTATATTTCTAGTCTATTATTGATATACATTTTTATTTTCACCCTGTGTGTTTGAGCGTGTGTGTCCGAAGTAGTTTTTTGGCTGCAGATTTATTGCATGTTTGCCACAAAATGTATATAGGTCTAAATATTCACTTTGCTTTAATATTATTCACAAGTTTAATAGAGACATCTGTTAGTGTTCGCTAATTAAGACGGATATTTTGGCCATAAAAATCTGATACTTCAATTCTGCTCTTTTTACAGATTTTTTGAATTTTCTTTTCTTTTCTGAAGTTAATCGAAAATATATCGAAAAACAAAACGCACTTTTAGTTCAGTCGACGTGTAGTTTCAAATAGAAAAAGGTCGGAAGTTAATGAAACTTTGAGAAGTTTTCTAAGGATGGTTAGTAAACATTTTCTCAAGTTTTGGACCTCGAGGTCCATGTGCGAAAAAAAAGGGGGGGTAACTGCAAAATTTTCGACCTTTCTCCGGTTTTTCCTTAATAACTTTTTTCCCTAAGTGAAGATTGGAACCTGTGATAAGCACTGATAAGTACACTTGGAGAACCCAAATCACCACAACACATTTTAAAAGACCTGACGATCGTTTCACTAACCAAGTTAGCGTCATCAGAGGATGAAACATTCTAAATACTTAAAAAACTTATATACCGGATCTCAGGTAAAGAGATCGAACCGAGATGACACACTATTTGTAGGCAAATTCCAAAGTGTATTGTATTTTTATCGCCTGACCAGGTCTTTGTGCTATCCCTACGGCTTTATCTAAAAGTGTCCATCTGTAATAGTCTTGAGAAAGTTCAACGACAGCTAAATTAACAACGGTTCCTTTGGCGGCAATAACTGTATACTTGTGTTATCGGTAAAAACGTGTCGAAAACGTGGGAACCTTATTTAGCAAAGTAATCGATCAAGTGACTCGTAATTGACGCTGGTGCACTGTTCATACATTCTTTGTTGCAACTATATTTCGCAATATATACGCTCTCAAACCCATTCAGCTGACTTGGTTTTCTAACATTTTTTATTAATTTCAGATTGTCTTTATCAACGTGATGATTATTATCCCAAATATGTCGGGCGACAGCAGACTTATCTAGAGTACCGTAACGTAATTGGGATATGTGTTCTTTGAATCTGATTCCAATCGATCTTTTTGTTTGTCCGACGTATTTAAGATTACAATCTTTACAACTTATTTCATAAATTCCCGACATTTTGTCCGCGCTATCCTTGTCTTTTGGATTACCCTGGGTAATCCAAAAGACATGGATTATGATATAAAAGGATTATGGGAGAAGTTCATTGCCTAACCACGCCTGTACTTTCTGAGAAGTGCGAAGGGAGTGGTACTTGGCCGCGTCTCTTGTTGATGGTAGGCGGGCCAGTTGCAATTTAGCCTTAGTCACTGATCGTGTGAATAATCGGTACCGAAGCTCGTCATTGCCAATGTCGCCTCCATAAATTGCCACCAGGAACCTGAGACTACCCAAGAAGTTGTCAATCGGAGGATACTCAACTGTGTTGAACAGTCTGGAGCGGATATCCTCCAAGATTATTTTTTCAGCTGCTTCCACAATTCGACGTCTTTCTTCCTGTGCGTCTCCTTTCTTTTCGTTGGAGTACCGGTTATCGTACATAATTTTGTCACCCACCCTCTTAAGACTGACAACAGGCCCTCTACTTGATTTTGAAATGGTAATTTGGTCTCCATATTTCGTGTGAAGACCACTTTTCACAGTTCTGAGGTGTGGTTGACTGTCTTCTGCAATCAACTCAATCAGCTGCTGAATGGAAAACTGGCATTCATCACCTTTCTTGTCGATGTATGAAAATATCACCTGCATGGCCTCGTCAACACTGGGTGATGGGCGGAATCCTCTTTGCTCCGCTGACTTAGGTAGATGGTAAAAACTTACAAGGCATTTTTGGTGATACTCAGCATTGACAACGACTTAATCAGTGTTTAAATTGAGCAACTGGCTGATGCTTTCTTTTATTTCCTTCCCACACTCGTCTCCACGCCTCCTCGCCTTTTCGATAATTTTATTAGCAATTTCGGGTAGAGTCACTTTGACCGGAGCATTGCGCCTTTCCAAGGGCAACTTTGCCTGTTTATCTCTGAAATCAGCAGTTTAGCTTCCTAACAAAAAAAAACACTCATTGGTGAAGTCGAATTTCGCAACTTGTGACCGCCGGATAGGTACAGGAGAAAGAGCTTTGGATGTGTCATATCCTCGACGTGCAAAGGCAGCAATCAATTTCTCATTTTTGTACCTTGTTTGGGAAGCACTGTGCACTGTGCACTGTCACTTCACTCAACCAACGCAGGTGTTCATCTGCCGAAAGTTTTCTTTTCACACTGGACACCAACAGTCTGGCAACTCCTGTGGCTTTCACAACAGTTATTTCACCTGCTTCAACTCCTCCTTCACAAATAAAACACGTCTGATGGACTAGATGTAAACGCTATCTCCAAAAGGTACTCGAATTTGCGCAAACACGGATTCACCAGGCTCTCTTGAAACGATAACGAATAACTGCACCGATTCCTTTCTGACGATTCACAATATATGGTCAGCAATCACTCTTTATGCCTGCAATCAGAAAAAAAAGGATATAAATATTAGTACGAACGTAAACATTTAGGAAGTAAATTATGAAGGGAGGGTGAGGGGGGGTGAGGGGGGGGTTATCGATTGGAAGACTAACTAATATCAATACCAACATGGAGTGAGTATGGTTGGATTTCATCAGAGAAGAAAATTAGCTTTTGTGAATTGGGGTTGGCTGGGGAAGGGGGGGAGCGGGGGTGGCTGGGGGTTTCCGAAGTTGGAGGTTGTAACTAGAAATCATAATGACAACAACATTTCACAATAATTCGGGTATAACAGAAGAAATAAGGTGAAATTCTGCATTCTTCGGCATTTTTTAGCGAATTTTGATAAAATTTTTTCGAAGCGCCATATCTCGGTAACGATTTGACATACAAACATGTTTGAATAGTCAAGATAGTTGTATATTTAAGGCTCTACAAAAAAGTTTTAGATATTTTTGCGGTAGTATGTAAGGAAAAAGTGTTATTAAGGAAAAACCGGAGAAAGGTCGAAAATTTTGCAGTCCCCCTCTTTTTTCGCACAGGGTCCTCGAGGTCCAAAAGCTGAGAAATTTTTAATTAACCACCTCTGAACAACACCTCAAAGTTTTATTAACTTCTGTCCTTTTTTCACCTAGCCCCACTTTTTCCAGCCTGTCGACCAGACTATTTGTCATTGCCACTTTTTAAGCTCTGCAGGGTAGCGTTAACACATTTTGATTTTAACATTTGGTTTCCGAGAAACCATCAACTTAATTTTTTAAATACGGTCCTGGATCTTTGAAGTTGAATTTAGAAGCTTTTTTTATTCTGTTTTCAACAGCATATGACACATAATTGTTTCGTTGACTTTTGGACTACAAATTGCTACTCTAGTTTTTTTTTAGTCTGGTAGCCTTTTTGATAAGCTTTGACAAGGGTATGAAATTTAACTCAAAATTATGTAAATCAACACCTGCTGCCCGGTCTAAATACTTCCTGCCAACCAATTACAGTTTCAGTTCAACAAGACACTTTCTTACAATGATATTTAAAACTTGGAGATAATGCATGTCGCATCAAGTACCTCTAAAATTAATCGAATTTTGACCTGTTAAGTTAGTTTAATCTTTTTCTTTATTGGTTTGTATTTAATTATATTACTAACTGTTAGAAGATTTTCAATGGTTTTTGAATTTTTTAAAATAAAAGGTGAACAACCTATTGTCGTAAAAAATCGTGAAAATTTGCTGTTTGGTAACATGCGTCTGACTCCTTGTTAAATATTTTTGAAGGGAATATTATTTTACGACCGCTAAAAGATTTAACTGCTGAAGTATTTCATATAAAGGAACACTGTTTGAGATGCAAATATTTTTAATTCTTGGTAAACTAACGAGCGAGGCAGATGAATTGCTCTACATCGCATATTAATACAATGGGCATATTTATTTGGAAATACCGAAATATCCAGCGCAAATGAATCGTCAACAGATTTTTGCTATACTCACTTGAGATTTAGGGACAGTAAAAATCAGTATTATTTCTCTCTAAATACATTTCTTTGAACTACAAAGACGATTAAATTTCCAACGGCTGTGGGACTTTTCCATTAGCAGTGTGAATACCGTCTAAAAAGGTTTTAACCAATCAGACACCAGAAATTCAACGTCCAACGTTTGCCAGGCCACGTAGGCAAAGCAAGCTTTTAAATAAAGGTGGCAAGTCGATGACGGGCTGATTAAGTTCGCAGTTACGTAGTGCATCATTTCACTGTTGGTCACGATAAATTCAAAGTTTCAACTGATTGAGTTGAATGATCATTACTGCCTGTTAAGTTTCAATTAATAATCGATAAGTTTATATCGGGGAACTTGTTAGTTGCGCCTCATTTACACTAAATGATAAGATGCAAGTTTTTTTCTTAGATTTCGAAATTTTCGACGTATTTTTCTTGTTGAATTACAGAGGCCCACACCTTCTTAGGTTTCTGAGCCTTTCCGAGGCTTTCTCTTTCATGTTTCCTGCTTTTCTTGGTATAAATACTGAAATACCATTCTGGTTACGGAAAGATAATTATCGGGCAGTTGCTACCACATAGAATAACTGGACATCTAATCATCAATGTCAATTTTTGGATTTTGAATTCCGTAAAATACGATTGGATCTGATTATTGCTGTCAAGTCCAACAGTACATTGATAACGAGAGGAACAAGTGAGTATTTTAAGCAAACTAACCTACTAGAAATTTTCTTATCTAAAAGCTTCTGGACAGAAAGAGATCAAAAAGAAAGGTCAGCTATAAAACGTTAATACATTTTTTAAAATGTTTTTCTCAAAGTGACATTGCTATTAATTTATCGTTTTATTGTGTTTAAATTGTAACCTGTAATTGTTTCTATTAATTTCCGCAATAAATTAAACATTGTCTACCCATTATTGATAAAGTAGAATGTGCTGCCTGTCAAATAAGAAAAGTCGACGTCCGTTATTTCGACTTTACATTTTTTTTTTACTGAAGTATAAAGTTTTCATTCATATTTTTTTGCGAGTAATAATATTTTTATACCCTTTTGTTCTCTTCCAAAGTAAGTAAATTATCAGAAATAAAATACGGAACACTAGGCTCCATTTCAATTCAATGTTTTTTTAACAGGACATGCAACCTTGACAAATTGATTAACGCATCTGGTCAGATTAAACATCTACTTATATTTATTTTTAAGAATTTTTAACATATTAGACACGTTTCGAAATTCAGTATTTGGTGTTTAATCTACTTTCAACTTGATAAAATATATCTCTCACTGTTTTTATGGTACATGATTTAATAAAGAACAACTATTGTGTTTTATTTCTGTGCATTTTTTAAATCAGTCCCCTTGATACAGTCTCCTGGTTTTAACATTTTTATAATTTATTACGTTATCTAGATATATGATTAATAACTATTGTTAGCAATTACAAAAGTTTTACACTGGAAGTCTGAAGAATATTAGCCTTTAGTCGAAATTGTCCCCTGTGGGTCCGGGGACTAACTAAAAGAATAGGCACAAGGTAACTACTGCATGTCGTAAGAGGCGACTAATCGGAGTAGGTGGGTGGTAGTGGACTTTTCCTTTACGTCATGGTAAAGGATTTTTTTTTCCCGAAGAGGTACCACCCCTTACATTAAGGGGCCGGTGAAGTTCCAACGGACGTTTCCTGTTCTAGTGTATGAGTCGATTTCCCTTATAAACGAAAATGATGATGGCTCCTCCTTGTACAAAAGATTCCAGAGATAAAAGACTCCTTCATTCGGAGGATTCATATCATTGCGAAGAGAAAAAAAGACCTATTTAATGAAGCCACATCCAACTATGGTTTCTATTTAAAAAAACAAACAAGTTTATGTCATAACTCAGAAGTTAAAAATCTTTTTAAAGTTTCCATATCTTTGCTTTATTTAGAACATATTTATTTACAACTTTTCATTTACATATTTTCAGCAAACCCAATACTCTCGCAGCTAAATGCAGTTAAATAAATAGGCAAATATCAGTTTTTTTTAATATCTAGTATTCCGTCCATTTAACCGTCACTCTAACTGCAGTATTTTACGAGATCTCTTTATATATATATATATATATATATATATATATATATATATATATATATATATATATATATATATATATATATACAGGGTTACAACTAATTAATTGCTCACTATTGGCATCTCAGTAACGATAAGAGATACAGAGTTGGTTAAATTACCAAAAAGTTGCTTCAATTTTAGCTGATCCAATATCTTAAAACAAGTTTTAAATATGTGGATTCGTTCCTGAAATATCCTGAAAAAACTGAAAAACTCAATTTTCAAAATTTTACAATAAATCCCTTATTATCAAAAGTGGGCTCATATTTTTTTTCTTTGTGAGCATAATTTGATATGAGCAATCAACTGACGGCATTAGAATTGACGTACCTACTCTAATTCTTACGCAGCGATAGTCAAGTTTTTTTTCTCTTATGGCCGCCATATAAGATTTTTAATTTTTCAGATGGCAAAAAAATTCACCTTTCGAATGGTAGTGGTATAACACACTTCATATTTTATAAACATTGAACAAATAAATAAAAAATAATTATGGTCGCAAATATCAAGTAGGTCTGTGTTATTGTTTTGTAATTTGCTGTTACGATTTATTTGAACTGTCAGTTTGAAATCTTCTACTTGATTTATGCATTAAAAACATTTTATTTCAAGACTTGGGTTAAATTTGTTCTAAAATTGTATTTCCAAAATGGTTCGCTTTACTGTGGAAGAGAGAAGAGATATGTATGAAGCATACATCCGAAGTTTTAGAAATTCGACCCGTGCTTCCCATTTATACCAAGAAAAATATCCGTAACTTGTGCAGCCAAGTCGGCATATCTTCGCCAGAATAGCAAGAGTGATGGATGAAATTGGTACTTTGATGAGAAAGCATGTTCCCTACAATGAGGAACCCAGTGCTAACGAAATCAAGGCTTTTGCTCAAGTTAATATAAATTCCAACTTATCCACAGCACATTGCAAGATAATGTGGAATAAGCCAGCAGCTATCGTCAAAGATTATGAAAAAACACAAATACCATCCTTATAAATACACCATAGTGCAAGCATTTTATGAGCCAGATCAAGACCGGCGGTTGCAGTTTAGCTAATGGTTTACTAAGAAGTTGCAAATACACAATGCTTTCACGGCTAACATATTGTGGTGGGATGAGAGTACATTTACAAATAACAGTTTGTTTGATAGACAGAATCGTCGTTACTGGAGTACAGGTAATCCTCATATTTTATTTGAATCGCGACATCAAAATAGGGTGAGTGTAAACGTTTGGTGTGGCCTTTTAGACGATACAGTGATATGACCATTTTTCATAAACAATAGGTTGAATGGCGACGGATACCTTTATCTGTTAACTAATGACCTTATGGATTTTTTTATAACCTCCCTTTGCAACAAAGAGCTACCATATGGTTTTAGCAAGATGGTGCACCTGCACGCAATTGCCAAGCCGTAAAAGCCTATCTAGACCATACGTCTGTAAATAGATGTATAGGCACGAATCGACCCGCTCGCATGCCGACAAGATCCCCAGATCTAACCCCAATGGACTATCTCTTCTGGGGATATGTCAAAAATTAAGTTTACCTTGAGTATTTTGACAATGAAGAAGAGTTAAAGAATATTATAATAGATAACATTTACTTCATATCTCCTGTTATGATAAGATCAGCAACACAGGGTATGCGCGAAAGGATTCGCCAATGCATAAATAACAATTGAAGACATTTTGAGCATCTTCATTAACATTACACACATTTATTATTTAATAGGAAGTATTTGTTATGTACTGTTAGTTTGGTTGTTCACTAGTTGTAAGGTTCAATAGTATCTATGGTTAATATGATTTTATTCTGTTAATTAAAATCTTTTGTGCTGACATTTGGACAAATAGCGAATGTTGATAATAAAATGACACATACCTACTTGATATTTGCGACCATAATTAGATTTTTACTCATTTGTACAATGTTTATGAAGAAAAATATGAACTGTGTTATATCATTCGAAAGGTGAATTTTTTTTCCATCTGAAAAAATAAAAATCCAATATGGCGGCCATAAGAGAAAAAAAGTTGACTATCGCTGCGCAAAAATTAGAGCAGATACGTCAATTCTGATGCCGTCAGTTGATTGCTCATATCAAATTATGTTCATATAGCAAAAATTAGGAGCCCATTTTTGTTAATAAGAAATTTATTGTAAAATTTTGAAAATTGAGTTTTTCAGTTTTTTCAGGATATTCCAGGAAAGAATCGACGCATAAAAAAATTGTTTTCAAATATTAAATCAGCTAAAATATACGCAACTTTTTGGTAATTTAACCAACTCTATATCTCTTACCGTTACTGAGATGCCAATAGTGCAATTAATTAATTGGTTGTAACCCTGTAATATATATATATATATATATATATATATATATATATATATATATATATATATATATATATATATATATATATTGTAACTGACCCCGGATATGGGTTCTAGGGGTCCTAGTTCGCGCTCATATGAAAAAGTTTTTCAAAATTCAGATGTCGGGGTCTCCCCAATAGTGAATTTTCTTACGAAAATACACAAAACAAAATTTTGTTGTTGTTGAGAAAACGAATTTTTGCATAGAAAGTGGTTTCTAGCCAATCTTTGTAGCAGACATCAAATTTGGTTACCAGTATAACCTATATAGTACAAACAATGTGCCATGTTTCATCAAAATAACTTTATTGTTTGAAAATGTACAAAAATCTTGCATAATAACAGATATATTGACCTTTGAAGATTTTTTACGAAAATACGACAAAAATGATATACCATTAACCCATAAACTTTATAGCCAACACTACTAACAAAGCATCAGAGAAAGGGTCTATTTGAAATGAATTTTCTGGGAATATTTTAGTAAAATGAAAGACAATGGCGATTGAAGCTAAGACTTCAGGCTTTGTTAAACATTTTTCTTGAGACATTTTCCTTCCATATATCATATTAGTTTCAGGTTCATTGCCTAAATATTACCAATTTTGACGTTTTAACTCGCGACTTTGATGTTTTGAGGAAAACCCAAATTTATTGTTATTTAAATGCCTGTAACTGTTTTTCCTTTAACCTACAGAGCTAAATTTTGATAGGTAACTTACCTATAACGATAAAAATCCGCGTACTAAATTTAGTTGCCCTTACTTTGTTAATTCCGGAGATATAATTTTTTTTCGAAAAAAACACAAAAAATTCTGGGAAAACCTCGGCGGATTTTCCTGACTAACGAACTTATCCAAGCCACTTGCAAAAGGAAGGTACTCACCAAGTTTTATCAAAATGGGTCCATTTTTATTTTTTATAGGTGTGACACATAAATATATATATATACATACATATATATATATATATATATATATATATATATATATATATATATATATATATATATATATATATATATATATATATATATATATATATATATTTATATATATATATGTATATATATATATTTTATATATATATATATATATATATATATATATATATATATATATATATATATATATATATATATATATATATATATATATATAATATAAAGTCTGAAACCGACCTCGGATTTGGGTTCCAGAGGTCCTAAATTGCGCTCATTTGAAGAAATTTTTTAAAAGAAAATTCACCAAAAGAATGCGTAGTTCATTTCTACTGAGAATCGCTACCGTAACGCACTTGCTGTGTCCAGATTTTTATTAATTTATGTACCAATAGAATATTTAAGATTAAGCAATCTGTAAGCATAAGCATATGTACAATCGAAACATACTAAATCTTTAAGCAGCGGAAATTAAATTTCGCAGAAAATAAACAATCGTTAATCAAACTGGCGGGGACTAACCGAGAAACCAATTATCCTTATCAGATTAAGGCGGTAATTAATACAACCAGTGCAATTCATAATGGATCGAGCAACACAATGAATTGCAAGTAAAACAGAAACAAACAGTCCATGATTTAATAAAGACATTCATTGTAACGTCATTTCTGAATACCACCGGTAATTACTTGTATAAGAGGTCCAACAAAGCTATATTCTGCACTAATAGAGGAGTACTCAGTCAAAGTCACTGTACGAAAATGAAAATATAAAGGGGGTGGGCACACAATAATAAAACACCTTGACGTAACGGGTCCCACGCTGGGTACATGGGAATGCGTTCCAAATGCCAAGTGCCCAAGTGCTTCCTAAGTTGCGTACTCAATACGTAAATATACGCGACGTAATCTGCAATGAGGGGTTCTTGTCCTTTGATTTAAACAGCGAGGGGACTTGAAGTAAGGGTGTTTTACACCGTGGGAATCGGCAAGAAGTCTGACCTCTCCCTTATTGTATCCTGTAGGACCCTGCAAGGATCATGGACACACCGGGTCGTCTTTAGCAAGGTGTCAGATGTTTTATGTCACGCAACAGGGATGCTACCCAAGGGTTCAAATATTTAATTTCATTTCTATGAAAGTGTTATTGATTTTATTACATGATTAGCTCATTCACCATAAACACTCGGCTATTTATAAATAAGCGAAGAAAAATTCTATTGCCTTAATGGGAAAGGGTTTACTATGATTGTCTTCGCGGAATTGTTTTGAAGCTTTTATAAAATATTTTGATAAGCTCTCCTAGTCTACTCCTGCTGTACCAGTATAATAAAAAAAGTCTGGATGCAGCAAGTGCGTTATGGTAGTGAATTTTCATTAAAGTGTTTTTAATAGCAAATATGTGTGTGTTTTTTTTTAAAGCAGGCATCAAATTTGGTTACCAGTATAACCTATATAGTAGAAACAATGTGCCATGTTTTATCAACATAACCTTATTGTTTGAAAATGTACAAACATTTCCGAAAGTAAACTTAAAGTGTTCCCGAAAAAGCTCATTCCTTGCTCAACCTAATAGGTTAATAGCAAATTAAGCTATTCAAATTTAAAGCATTTAATTAAAATTCGCTACTATAACGCACTTACTGCGTCCCGAATTTTTGTCTTTTAACTGACAGACCTAAATTTTGGTACATGGTGAACTTTTTATAATACCAACACGCGGACCAAATTTGGTTGCCATTACTTCTTACTTGTTATTTCCGGAGATATAAAAATGCTTTTAATAGCAAATATGTTTGTTTTTTAAGAAAGCAGGCATCAAATTTGGTTACCAGTATAACCTATATAGTAATAACAATGTACCATGTTTCATCAAAATAACTTTATTGTTTGAAAATGTACAAAAATTTCCGAAAGTAAACTTTAAAAAACTCGTTTCTTGGTCAACCTTATAGGTTAATAGCAAATTGAGCTATTCAAATGTGAAGCATTTGATCAAAATTCGCTACCATAACGCACTTGCTGCGTCCAGAATGTCTATTCTTATAAGCATTATATTTCGATGGAGAATGCAAAAATGCATTCATAAGGCGTGTTTGCTTAAAAAAAAAGAAAATTTGTATCACAAACGACTTATGGGCCGGCCTGTGATTGTAGAAATATTTTTTTAAGATGTAACTCAAGACACCCTTTAATTAATATATACAATTTTTTTGATATCTTGTATAATAACGGATATATTGAGCTTTATTGATTTTTTACGAACATTCTACAAAAATTATATACCATTAAACGATAAACTCTATAGCTAAGGCTACTGCCAAGCATCAGAGAAAGGGTCTATTTGAAATGAATTTTCTGGAAATATTTTAGTAAAATGGAGGATAATGACGGTTGAAACTAAGACTTCAGGGTTTGTAAAACATTCTTCTTGAGACATTTTATTTCCATAGCCCGTATTAGATTCAAGTTCTTTGCCTAAATGTTGCCAATTTTGACGTTTTAAATCACAGCTTTGACGTTTTGAGGAAAACCGCCATTAATTTTTCTTTAAATGCCTATAACTTTTTTGTCTTTTGACCTACATAGCTAAATTTTGGTGGGTAACGCACTTCTAAGGATATAAACCGCGTACCAAGTTTGGTTGCCCTTACTTTGTTAATTCCGAAGATATAAATTTTTTTCGAAAGAAAACACAAAATTTTTCGGGAAAACCTGGGCCGATTTTTCAGGCTAACAAACTCATTTGCAAAAGGAAGGTATTCCCAATTTGAATCAAAAGCGGCCCATAATTTTTTGAGTTATCGGTGTGATATATATATATATATATATATATATATATATATATATATATATATATATATATATATATATATATATATATATATATATATATATATATATATATAAACATATAAAAATTGAAATTGACCTCGGATATGTGTTCTGGGGGGCCTAATTAGCGCTCATTTGAAGAAATTTTTTCAAAATTCAAAAGTCGGGAGTTGATAAAACTTCCAAAAAATTAATGGGCTGAATTCAGAAAAGAAAGAGCTTTCAAATAATGTAACACTCGATCCATTTTCTCTATTTAAAATATAAGGGTTGTTATCACCACCCTTAAGGGGTTTATGTGACAAAGTTGAGTTTTATGTCAAAACATGTTCCCCTGAATATTAAAATTGACGTGTTTCAGCGTTTCTTAAAAACAATTATCTGGACGCAACTTGGTCTGTTTCGTTTTCAATGCGCCAGCCTATATATATATATATATATATATATATATATATATATATATATATATATATATATATATATATATATATATATATAGATATATATATATATATATATAGATATATATATATATATATATATATATATATATATATATATATATATATATATATATATATATATATAGGTGTGTGTGGGGGGGGGTATGAACTATTTAACTAGCTTTTTTTTAATGGAAACACAGTTTTATGAAAATTTGCTACCATAACGCACTTCCTGCGTCCAAACATTTATTACATATTTTCAAGAGTAAAGAACCCTAACAGATATACAAAACTCAAACGCATAACACAAGGTTTATAATTAATTTCCAAGCAAAGACATTAACTAATTGATGATCATTACTTCTTAAGTACAAAAATAAATTGTATATTGAGAAACGGAGGAACAAAAAAATACCAGCTGGAAATAATTTATTAGACAAAATAAATCAAATGTTCCATGAATAAAAATTTAATATCTGATTTGATATTAAGTTTCTCACTGAAAATATTAGAAGTGTGTGTACCTTGGTGACAAGTTATGGTAACGGTGAAAATACAACACCTGAAAATTATATTTAACTACTTGATTTATCGAATTCACACTCCCGCAGCTTGTTAAAAATAAATATATTGTGCACAAGAGGAATTAAAAATGCTATTTAAGAAAAACGTTTAAACCGTGGAACCGTTATTTCAGAAAATAATTAATAACGTGTAATTAAAAAGTAAACCTTACGACATCCCAAAACATAGTTATATAGTACGAGTTTGTAACTTGGGAATAAGTTCGGTTTGTCAGACACAGCTTTTTTTCAAAAACCTCCGGACACGTGTGCGTGAGTCCGAAATTTAATTTTTCAATGGCAACCTTAGTTTTTTGTTAACTATTTTTAAAATACTTATCAAGTTACACCAAACCATCGAATTTCCATTACTTCCTTTTTCGTGAATTTTGGTAGAAAACATTAACTAATAAAATAATGGGCAGATTTTGATAAAATTTGGCACATACCTTCCTTTTGTAAATGGCTTGAAAAAGTTCGTTAGTCAGGAAAATCGGACGAGGTTTTCCGGAAAAATTTAGAGTTTTCATTCGAAAAAACATTATATCTCCGGAATTAACAAAGTAAGAGCAACCAAATTTGGTACGGGGGTTCATATCATTATAGGTAAGCTACCTACCAACCAAATGTAGTACGCGGGCTAACATTGTTATAGGTGTAACAAAATTTAACTCTGTAGGTTAAAGGAGAAAAAAGTTACAGGCATTTAAAGAAAAGTAAATTTGGGTTTTCCTCAAAACGTCAATGTCGCGATTTAAAACGTCAAAATTGGTGATATTTAGGCAATGAACCTGAAATTAATATGAGCTATGGAAAGAAAATGTCTCAAGAAGATTGCTTTACAAAGCCTGAACTCTTATTTCCAATCGTCTTTGTCGTTCGTTTTATTAAAATGTTCCCAGAAAATTAATTTAAAATAGACCCTTTCTCTGATGCTTTGGCTATAGAGTTTATCGTTTAATTTAATTAGATTGTAACGCCTTACACGTGTCTCTTTACTTTCCACTATTATATTTCCAATCATAGGCATAATTGTCATCTGTGGCGTCATCACTTTTGTCCATCGAATACTGTAATTTATTTCTATACATCAAAATTGTAATTTTTGATTATGTGTCACGATCCTCGCCTCCCCATTCACCGATTTAGAAATGTTCAATTGAGGCACTGCCGGACACGGATTTGGTAATGTGCTGGTACTTCATCCTGCCAAAACCATATAACATTCGCTGGAACTTGTAGGTTTACTTGATCAGGACATAAGTTTTCGAAAGTTGGCACGACATTATTTCCCGCTAAATAATTATCTCGATTTAAATTTCTATCAATTTAAAAGGGACCAATGACATGGTTTTCAATGATTCCTGCCCAAACATTAACTTTTCACTGCGTATGTTCTGCTATCACCCAGTGTAGATTTTCTGTTCTGTCGTTTTTTAACACATTCCGTCGACCGCAGCTGGTGCCCTCTATGACCTACAACCAAACTGTTAACATACTTCACATCCTCGACCAAAAAAAAGCCAAAATGTTGTATGGATATTAGCATTTCATTATAAATGTTAAAAAAAACTAAAATAATATTTTGCATTTCACACCCTGTATCTCTTTATCTCTAAGTGAAGATTCGAACCTGTGATGAGCACTGATAAGTACACTTGGAAAACCCAAATCACCACAACACATTTTAAAAGACCTGACGATCGTTTTACTAACCAAGTTAGCGTCATCAGAGGATGAAACATTCTAAATACTGAAAAACTAACATCACCTTATCTACCGGATTCACAGTGTATTGTATTTTTTATCGCCGGACAAGGTCTTTGCACTGTCCCTACTACTTTATCTAAAAAGTGTCCATCTGTAATAGTTTTGAGAAGGCTCAACGACAGCTAAATTAACATAGATTTCTTTGGCGGCAAAAATATCTGTATACTTATGGTATCTTTCGAACGTGCTGAAACGTGGGAAATTTATTTAACAAAGCAATCGATCAGGTGACTCGTAATTGGCGGTGGTAAAGCGTTCATACATTTTTTGTTGTAATTATATTTCGCAATATATACGTTTTCGAAAGCGTTTAGCTGTCCTGGTTTTCTAACATTTTTCTATTAAGTTCGGATTACCTTTATCAACGTGATGATTATTATCCCAAATGTGTCGGGCGACGGAAGACTTATTTACAGTACCGTAACGTAATTGGGATAACTGTTCTTTGAATCTAATTCAAATCGATCTTTTTGTTTGTCCGGCGTATTTAGGATTAAAATCTTTACAACTTATTTCATAAATTCCCGACATTTTGTCCGTGCTATCCTTGTCTTTTGGGTTACCTAGCAAGTTTTTTAACGTATTTGTTGTTGAAAATGTTAGCTGTAAGTTGACTTTTTTTAAAATTCTGTCTAGACCCCTCGTGATTCTAGGTTCAAATGGTAAGCAAACAAAGTTTTTCCGACTTTTCGCTTCTGAACGTTGTTGATTCCATCAACATTTTCTTTGTTTTCTGTTTGTTGATTAATTTCTCCACTAGGCAAGTAGTGTATCCGTTATATTCAGCCACGTTCTTATATAATTTAATTCTTTGGTATATCTACTTTTGTTTAATGGTTCGGTTAATTAATTTTCATTTAAACAAAAGCAGATATACCAAAGAATTAAATTATATAGGAATCTATGTTAATTTAGCTGTCGTTGAACCTTCTCAAAACTATTACAGATAGACACTTTTTAGATATAGTAGTAGGGACCGTGCAAAGACCTTGTCTGGCGATAAAAATACAATACACTGTGAATTTTGGCTGCGACTAGTTTCCCACCTCAGTTCGATCTCCTTACCTAAGATCCGGTATATAAGCTGATGTCAGTTTTTTCAGTATTTAGAATGTTTCATCCTCTGATGACGCTAACTTGGTTAGTGAAACGATCGTCAGGTCTTTTAAAATGTGTTGTGGTGATTTCGGTTCTCCAACTGTACTTATCTCTTTATCTATCAAGTTTTGGATTGGACTAAGTTCGGCTAAATCGAAATATTTTTACCTTAGGAATCTACTCATGAATTTTGATCCATTACCTCAGGACCACTCTTTATATTGGTGTGTGTGTGTGTGTGTGTGTTTGTGCGTATACACGCGTGTGTGACATACAGAATAATTAACCGATTTTGGTGTGTCTCTCTTTTGTCGACAGCTTGGATGTATATGTTAGACAGCCGAATCGGATCAGTTGTTTCAAAAATGTTTCCCTTATAAAGACTTTATTATAGATTAAACTTCAAGTTTCTATGAGCATGGAAAATTGAGTTATTAAAATTTGAAATCTTTTATAAAAATTCGCTAGGATAACGGACTTGCCTCGTCTGCAATTTGTTATTATACATTCTCAGCTTTACTTTGAAGTTTGCAAAAAAGAAATCAAGGAACAGGTTTTTGTTGCCGATTAAAATTTTCATCTGTTATTCTGCTTAGAAGAAGCTTATCTAATATACATGGATAATTGAACAAATTGATCCCATTTGGTCGGTAATGAAATTGCAATACCCATACCTTTTCGTAGCCGTCCGTGCTTGCCATATGTTTATTGAAATAAACGCTGTGATCTACCGATTTATGGCTAACGTATACCCATTCGCGTTAATTAGTTTCCATATCTTATGCTCGGTACAGGCGCACATACGGTGCACTGCATAATTGATTTGTATAACTTATTCAAGATGGCCAAACGCTACTTGTCTTACAGTTGCTAAGTGGAACGTTATTGTAACGGAGTATAGCATTACTCCAACAATAATTAGAGAATCATTTAAATTAAATGGTTAGACATTTGTATCGACACTGAATTTAGCTTTTTAAATTCAAACTTTAGTTAACAGCTTGTGATGTAAGGGATCCGCCAAACGTCATCTACCAAACTATACTGACTTCAAACACTCAGTAAGAGTCTACGAATTGCAATGCAATTTTCAATACTACTTTGTTCTGTCTCTAATGGGAACTTATAACAATCTGGACCAAAAATTTTAACAGGTGTGCACTTTTTTAATTTCCTTTTATAAAAAAGTACCTGTTTACCGGTTTCTTCAGTATGAAACAATAGTTCGTAGCGATTTCTGCTCAATTTATTAAATCATTAGGTCATTACGCCGTTTACGGAACAATTACAATCATATAAGTGAATTCGAAAGCTGATATGAGAGCAGCCGGTTTTTCAATCAGACAAATTTTCGACCGCATAGGACTCAGTGTGCCAACAGTGTTACAGTGTTTTTTATTTTATTTCAACAACACACCACGAGGGCTCACAGCCCAAATACTATCGTACCGTGGGTATCGACAAGGGGGAAAGAGGTAACCTGTTAATTCTGCACTTCAAGGTTTGAGGGTTCGGGGAGAAGGAAAAACATGTGCCGGCAAGTAATTCCATAACTTGGAAGTCCTCGGGACAAAAGAGCCGGCATAACAAGATGTTCTATGTCTGGTGACCTGGTCAGTAAAAGGGTGCATTCGCTGTGTTCCCCTGATAGATCTGTTCGGGGCAGCAGGTGGAGGAACTATGGAAGAAAGCTCCTCTAAGCAGTGCCCGTGCAGATATCTATAAAAGAGAGAGAGAGAGAGAGAGAAAGGTCACCAACGGCCCGTCGGTGGGCAAGGGATGGCAGCCTTTGGGTGAGCATAGGGTCGTCGATGAGACGTATAGCTCTCTTCTGAATGGAGTGTAGGATAGCGACTGTAGAAGCGGCAGCAGCACCCCAGATGTGGGAGCAGTATTCGAGGTTTGGTCTTATTTGTAAAGTATATAAGGTATAGAGATTAGCTGGTGAAAAGTATTTGCGAGCCCTGAAGAGGAAAACTAATTTCTTAGCAGCCGCTTCTGCAATTGATGTGACATGTTGGTGCCAATTGAAATTTCGATCCACAGAAATGCCAAAAAGTGAAAAGGACTCATTACTTTGAAAAACTTGGTTGTTCATTGTGATGGGTCTAGGGCTGGTGTCTCTCTTATAAGAAAGAAAGCAAGACTGTGATTTGGTGGGGTTTAGTTGTACAATATTTCTACTTCCCCAGTCTAATATTTTTTAGAGATCCACGGAGACAGAGCCCTCCATGAGTCTGCGATCCTCATCTAATTGGGCTAAAAAGACAGGCTTAGAATATTGTATATTTGAGTGGTGGGTGCTGTCGTCCGCGTAACTGTGAACTGGATTGGATGTGCTAGAGAGGAGGTCATTGATGTGGAGAAGAAACAAAGTAGGGGCTAAAGCTGAACCTTGAGGAACTCCAGCATTAATTGTATACAGTTTAGAGGAATAGCCTTGTTTCTCCAGGTGATCCGAAAAAGGATCTCATAACCGTCGTCGTGGATCCGGACGACCTAGAGCAATTTTAGAACGTGAAGATCGTCATTTGTGGATTAGAGCTTTACAAGGAAGATTTTCCACAACACAGTCGATTGTAAATTCTTAATTGGGAGTTTTACAACAAAGAGTCTGGGATTCGTCCGTATAGACAATTTTTATATCTCCCACTAGCACCTCCACATCCGGCTGCTCAGATTTAGTGGTGTAGGTCAAATTGGGATGGTAAATTGAATCGTGTTGTGTTATGTGACGAGTCCCGATTCTATCTTTGGTTCCACGATCGCCGCAGAAGAGTAACACGATTACGTGAGGAACGCAGAAAATTAGAATTAGCTGTCAAACAGCATACGGCGGTTACACAGGGCTGATGGTATGCGGTGTCATAACATACGGTAGCAGGTCCCGTGTAGTTTTTATTGAACGAAATTTAAATGCAGATGATTACATACGAAACGTACCGCAGCCTGTTGCACTGTCATTTCTACTAGGGTTAATTCAACCCCTTTTTCAACAAGACTACACACGGTCACAGACTTGTCACCAACCGAACCTGTGTGGGATATATTGGCGATCAACTGGGTAATTTACTCTAACCATCAAATCTGATAACATTTAAAAAACCTCTGGACGCAGCAAGTGCGTTATGGCAGTGAATTTTCATAAAAATATTTTTAAATAGCAAATATGTGTGTTTTTTTAAAGAAAGCAGGCATCAAATTTAGTTACCAGTATAACCTATATAGTAAAAACAATGTACCATGTTTCATCAAAATAACTTTATTGTTTGAAAATGTACAAAAATTTCCGAAAGTAAACTTAAATTGTTCCCGAAAAAACTGGTTTTCTGGTCAACCTTATAGGTTAATAGCAAATTGATTCAAAATTTGAAGCATTTAATGAAAATTTGCTACCATAACGCACTTGCTGCATCCCGTATTTCTTTTCTTACAAAGATGCATTATATTTCGATGGAAAATACAAAAATGCAATAACATAGGGCGTGTTCGATTAAAAAAATTCACTAAAAAAAAAAAGGAAAATTTGAATCACCAACGACTTATGGGCCACCCTGTAATTGTGGAAATATTTTTTAAGATGTAGCTTAAGACACCCTACAATTAATGTATACAACTTTTTTCGTAACTTGCATAATAACGGATATATTGCGCTTTAATGATTTTTTACGATAAAAATGATATTGACCGTTAAACGATAAACTCTATAGCCAACACTACTGCTAAAGTATCAGAGAAAGGGTCTATTTGAAATGAATTTTCTGGGAATATTTTAGTAAAATGAAGGACAATGACGATTGAAACTAAGAGCTCAGGCTTTGTAAAACATTATTCTTGAGACATTTTCCTTCCATAGATCATATTAATTTCAGGTTCATTGCCTAAATATTAACAATTTTGACGTTTAAAATCGCGACTTTGACGTTTTGAGGAAAACCCAAATTTAATTTTCTTTAAATGCCTGTAACTTTTATGTCCTTTAACCGACAGCGCTAAATTTTGGTAGGTAGCTTACATATAACGATATAAACCCGTGTTCGTTGCCCTTACTTTGTTAATTCCGGAGATATAAATTTTTTTCGATTTTTTTCGAAAGAAAACACAAAATTTTCCGGGAAAACCTCGGCGGATTTTCCTGGCTAACGAACTTATCCAAGCCACTCGCGAAAGGAAGGTACTCACCAAATTTTATCAAAATCGGTCCATTATTTTTTTAGTTATAGGTGTGACACCTAAATATATAAACATATATATATATATATATATATATATATATATATATATATATATATATATATATATATATATATATATATATATATATATATATATATATATATAAACATATAAAGTCTGAAACCTCGGCGGATTTTCCTGGCTAACGAACTTATCCAAGCCACTCGCGAAAGGAAGGTACTCACCAAATTTTATCAAAATCGGTCCATTATTTTTTTAGTTATAGGTGTGACACCTAAATATATAAACATATATATATATATATATATATATATATATATATATATATATATATATATATATATATATATATATATATATATATATATATATATATATATATATATATATATATATATATATATATATATATATATATATATATAAACATATAAAGTCTGAAACCTCGGCGGATTTTCCTGGCTAACGAACTTATCCAAGCCACTCGCGAAAGGAAGGTACTCACCAAATTTTATCAAAATCGGTCCATTATTTTTTTAGTTATAGGTGTGACACCTAAATATATAAACATATATATATATATATATATATATATATATATATATATATATATATATATATATATATATATATATATATATATATATAAACATATAAAGTCTGAAACCCACCTCGGATTTGGGTTCCAGGGGTCCTAAATAGCGCTCATTTGAAGAAATTTTTTCAAAATTCAAAAGTCGAGATCTCCTCAATAGTGAATTTTTTTTAAGAAAATTCACTAATAGTATAGTATAAACAATTTAATATGAACCATGCCCCGAAGTGTTATCGAATGCAAAAGAAACCGCAGCAGGCCCACACATTATTAAATAATGTTATTATTTCTCCCTCTACGTCATCAATATGTGTGGCGTTATGGTATTGGTGACAGAAATTACAAAAAAATTCGTTTAAACTTCGGAAAAGTGTCAAAACTTATATAAAACATGATTATATAAAACATATATAAAACATGATCTGTCGGTCTGTATGTCTGTATGTTAGTAGCTACGATAACTTAAGCACGAATTGAGATATCGTCTTTAAAATTGGTAAACAGTTAGCACCCGACACACGAACGGTTCGGGTTGTTTTTGCGTAGAATCGCTCCACGGAGTAGGGGGTCGGTGGGGGGGTCTCCTCATTAACGAATTTTTTATACAAAAATTAGCTAACAATTATAGACCGTTAAGCCATAAACTTAACCAAGCCTACAGCCAAAGCATCAGAGAAAGGGTCTATTTGAAATGAATTTTTTGTAAATGATTGAGTAAAATGAAGGACAATGACGGTTGAATCCGAAACTTAAGGGTCTGCAGAACACTCTTCTTTACAAAGTCCATATTTATCTCAGGTTCTTTGCCTAAATTTTGCGAATTGTGACGTTTCAAATCGTGATTTTGACGTTTTGAGTAAAACCCCATTTTTTTCTTTAAATGTCCATAACTTTTTTGTCTTTTATCTTACCAAACTAAGTTTTGGTACGTATGTCACTATTTATAACGCAAATACGCATACCAATTTGGTTGCCCTTGCTTTGTTATTTCCTGAGATATAATTTTTTTCCTAAAGAAAACACAACATTTTCCGGAGAAACCTGGGCCGATATTCCTGGCTAACAAACTTAACTAAGCAAAGCGAAGGTACTCAGAAAATTTGACCAAAATCGGCTCATAATTTTTTGAGTTATCGGTGTGATACATATATATCACAAGTCGGGATCTGCTCATTAGTGAATTTTTTTTAAGGCCATTCACTAAAATCACAAATATATAATATTATGTATAGTGAAAAGTCACTAAAATTCGAACTTCATTAAATTTGTAGTTACTTTTTTAGGAACTGAAAAACGAATGTTAATATTCAGTATGAACGTATGAATGCATCCATTCAGTATGAACGTATAGACGCATCCATTCAGTATGAACTTATAAACGCATCCATATACATCTGTTCGACCACAGAGTAATATGTGTTTTCCTTAGACATATTAATATATTAACCGTTAGCTCAAACCTGGACGAGCGTCTCGCGACAGTAAAAACTTGGTGACAGGATCAGTTTGCGTAATTACCTGATGTGTGGCAGGGTTGGTTTTTTCTTCTTTCAGCTTTCAAACTGATGTTAGGGCAGGTCAAGAAGGTCATTTGGGATTATTGTGTGTAAACAGCACTTCAGGAGGTCTTTTATTTCGTTAAAACGGCAAGAACTCACCAAATTTTTACTGTCGCGAGACGCTCGTAAACCTGGAGCTGGGTATCCTTTTGTCTAATTAGGACAAACCATTGATCTATTTGTAACACATAATATACATACATTTTACCTTTCTGCTCTCCTTCTTTATATGAACTTTAACTATGCCAAATCTCTCACTGCTCCCCACGCGTAGTGTGCTTAAAAATGGATACAAAGTTTTTTATTCATGTATTTTATTCCTATAATTGAAACTTCTACCAAAACATCAGAAAAAGGGTTTATTTGAAATTCATGTTCTGCAATTATTTAAGTAAAATGAAGGACAATGTCGGCTTAACCTGAAACTTAACGCTTTATAGAACACACTTCTTACGCTATTTCTTTTCACATATGCCTTATTAGTTTCAGGTTATTTATCTAGAACATGTCAATTTTGACGTTTTGAATCGCGACTTTGAAGTTTTAAAAAGAAAAACTATAAGGCTTATAACTTTTTTTTCTTTTAAGGTAGAGACCCAAATTTTGGTACATGCTTTTCTTTTTATGATGTAAACCGGCGTACCAAATTTGGTTGCCATAACTTTGTTATTTCCTGACATAAAAATGTTCCCAAAGAAAACAGAATTTTCCGGGAAAAACGAGTTCCGCTCATTTAAAGAAAATTTTTTCAAAATTCAATAGATCTCCTCATTAGTGAATTTTTAAAAGAAAATTCACTAAAACGGCAATTGAATCGCGAGCGACGCTTTGTATGTTGAGTAGTGCGTATATCTTGACTTTTTCTAATAAAATTAGTATCTCTCAAAGCCATAAGGGTAAGTGATCAACCCTGTATATCACTTAGTGAAGATTGTAACCTGTGATGAACACTGATAAGTGCACTTGGAGAAACCAAATCACCACAACACATTTTTAAAAACCTATCCATTTCCATAACCAAGTGAGGATAATAATTCTAAACATCTTACATCTACAACTCTGCTTATATACTTGTCCAGGTAGTCGGTCCATAACAATAGACGGTGGTCCAACAACACAAAAATTAACCCATTTCGTTTGGCGGGAAGACTTAAATTATTTTATTATCTATCGGACGCGCTCAACTGGTCTTTCTTGTGAAGTGATCTATCAACCGACTTACCCCAGGCGACGTTGTGAAGTTCATACACTTTTTATTATTACTATCTTTAGCTATATATATATATATATATATATATATATATATATATATATATATATATATATATATATATATATATATATATATATATATATATATATATATATATTCGAAAGCATTTAGCAGTCCCGGCTATATAACATTTTGAATCAATTTTTTTAATCTATGTGGTGATTATTGTCCCAAGATCTATCTATAGTACCGTATTTTAATTATGCTAAATGTTCATTAAATCTAATTTCAATATATATATTTGTTTGTCCGACGTATTTGGGATTACAATCTTTCCAACTTATTTCATAAATTCTCGACATTTTAGCGGTACTATCCTTTTGGGTCATCTAGCAAGTTTCTTAAAGCATTTTTTGTCGAAAATGTTAGTTGCAAATTGGTGATTTGTGACTCGTGGTTCAAATGGTAAGGAAACAACGTTTTTTTCGGCTTTTTCTCTTCTAAAAGTCTGTTTTTTGTTTGCTAATTAATTTCTCCACTAGGCAAGCAGTGTGTCCGTTATATTCGTCCACATTCTTAATTTAATATTATGGGCATCTGAAATAGAAAAAGTAAAAATAAAAACTCTACGTTATAACATAACGGTTAAATGTATAAAAATATATATACAGCAAAATGTAAAAGAAATTTTGTCAACTATTTATAAAGTCAACGAAATTAACATCAAGCATAAAATGGTTTATATGCAGAGAAAATGTCACAAGACAATGACTGTCCTTAGTGTACGATTACAAATAAGCGTTTAAGACCATGAATATCAAGCTTAAGGTGCCAATAATTTCAAAAAAAAAAAACTGTAAAGTTTGACTCTAAAACAGTTTTAACGACAAATCTATCTTAGGTATTTCAAAAGAACGTTTATAAGCATAAAAAACCAAGTTCTTAAATAGTATGAGTAAAGAAAGATATTCTTGATCTTTTTGAATTTAAGTGGTAAGTTATCTAGTTTAAATGAAATATTTGGATTTAAATAATAAGTTGTGTCGAGTTGAAAAAGAAATGTACCAGATGAGAAAAATATTTACTAAATTAAATCCAATGTATAAGTCTAAGATCAAATGACAACAAAGATTTGAAATCAATTACATATTAAAAGGTTTGGAAAATACAAATGACAGAGGTTTAAATTTACCGCTTAATGAAGACACATTTGACTAATATCAAACTAGTTCCATAATTATTTAAATAATATTGATCAGAAAGTCACTTTTCTTGGGCTATGTTGTAAATTCACAATACGTTTGGACAACAACTAAAAAAACAAACAAACAACAATTGAAGGAAACACATCAAATGTAGTAAACTAATTTTATTGGTTAAAAATATAAAAAAATTGAAGCATCCGTCAAAAAAGAGGGACTTCTTGTTAAACAACTAACGCAGCAACATCAAGATTAAAGTCGGGGTATTGAAATAGAATTATTAGTGATACAAGTTATAAAACAAACCAAGTTCACCTAAAAAGGTAAAGTCTTTTAATTACCTGATAGTAATACGTGCAGTAAATCTTTTTTAAACTCAAAGAACAAGTTGTAACCAATCAAAACAGCGATTAAAGTAACCGACGCTAGTGAAGAAAATGTAGTAAATCGTGTAAAACCATGAATTTCAGTGACATTTCAGAAAACTATGACTAATTAGCCACATAAACAAACAAGAAAAAAAAATCTCGGGACGCAGCAAGTGCGTTATGGTAGTGAATTTTCATGAAACTATTTTTTAATAGCAATAATGTGTGTTTTTTTAAGAAAGCAGGCATCAAATTTCGTTACCAGTATAATCTATATAGTAAAAACAATGTGCCATGTTTCATCAAAATAACTTTATTGTTTGAAAATGTAGAAAAATTTCCAAAAGTAAACTTAAAGTGTTCCCGAAAAAACTCGTTTTTTGGTCAACCTTATTGGTTAATAGCAAATTGAGCTATTCAAATATTAAGCATTTGATCAAAATTCGCTACCATAACGCACTTACTGCGTCCAGAATTTTGCATTATATTTCGATGGAAAATGCAAAAATGCAATAACATAAGGCGTGTTTGATTAAAAAAAAAAGAAAATTTGTATCACCAACGACTTATGGGCCACCCTGTGATTGTAGAAATAATTTTTTAAGATGTAGCTTAAGACACCCTATAATTAATATATACAAATTTTTTTCATATCTGGTATAATAACCGATATATTGAGCTTTATTGATTTTTTTACCAAAATTCTACAAAAATTATATACTATTAACGATAAACTCTATAGCTAAGCCAAGCGTCAGAGAAAGGGTCTATTTGAAATAAATTTTCTGGAAACATTTTATTAAAATGAAGGACAATGACGGTTGAAACTAGGACTTCAGGGTTTGTAAAACATTCTTCTTGAGACATTTTATTTCCATAGCCCGTATTAGATTCAAGTTCTTTTCCTAAATGTTGCCAATTTTGACGTTTAAATCGCAACTTTGACGTTTTGTGAAAAACCCCAATTTATTTTTGTTTAAATGCCTCGTCGGATTTTCCTATGTAACGAACATATCTAAGCCACTTGCAAAAGGAAGGTACTCACCAATTTTGACGTTTAAAATCCGGATTTTGACGTTTTGAGGAGAACCCAATTTTTTTTTTGAATGCCTGTAACTTTTTTGTCATCCAACCTACGGAGCTAAATTTTGGTAAATGACTTGCCTCTAATGATATAAACCCTCTTATGAAATTTGGTTGCCCTTACTTTGTTAATTTTGGAGATATAAATTTTTTTCGATTTTTTTCGAAAGAAAACACAAAATTTTCCGGGAAAACCTTGGCGGATTTTCCTGGCTAACGAACTTATCCAAGCGACTTGCAAAAGGAAGGTATGTGCCAAATTTTATCAAAATCGGTCCATTATTTTTTAAGTTATAGGTGTGACACATAATATATATATATATATATATATATATATATATATATATATATATATATATATATATATATATATATATATATATATATATATATATATATATATATATATATATATATATATATATATATATAAACATATAAAGTCTGAAACCGACCTCGGATTTGGGTTCCGGGGGTCCTAAATAGCGCTCATTTGAAGAAATTTTTTCAAAATTCGAAAGTCGAGATCTCCTCATTAGTGAATTTTTTTTAAGAAAATTCACTAATAAGGAAGACGAAATATCGGCCAAGGACCAGCTATTATGATCGATAAAACAGAATTTGGTGTGAAAACACATAGTTAAGGTGAATGCCATGAGAAGGAGCAGCAGTCAATCCTGGTAAATACTAAAACCTCCACTTTTATGAATTTTGTGACCATGGCAACGCATCAACTCAAAAAGTGCGGTCGCCTTAGCAACGTATATCAAACAAGATCTGTAGGGAATGTCAAAGGAGATAGGTTAAAATTTAAATTGCATCATTGTTTTAAGGTAGCATATGCATATAAGAAATAAAGTAAAATTATAAAGTGGGAGAAAAGGTGCACAGTAGATATTGAGTATAAAAATTGATTGTAAATTTAAAACGTCCGATAGATAATGAAATAGTTCAGGTATCTTCGTCAAACTAAATACGTTAATTTTTGTGTTGCTATATGGACCTGCAGAAGAATATAAGCAGAGCTGTAGATGTAAGATATTTAGAATTATTCATTCTTTGATGACTCTAACTTGGCTGATGAAACGATCGTCAAGTTTCTTAAAATGTGTCGTCGTGATTTGGGTTCTCGAAGTCCACTTAGCCCTGTATATGTTATCGGATCACAACAGTCATATTGTAATTTCCCACTCTCGGATATTTTATTTCCCAAAATTTTAGTTTCGAGTATTGTATATTAAATGAATAATTTTATACCCTATATCTCATTAAAAAGGGAACATTTTACCAATGGCCCTTTTGCTCAATTATCTTCTTTCGACTGCAGGTATCGACGGCTGTAGTACCTATCGTATTGCTAATAACGTATCCTAGGAATGTATTTTTGAACGCCTGTATTAACTTCATATTCAGTTTATGTCCTTGTTTAACACTATGTCTTTAGCCAGCTTACAGAAGCCAAAATTAATGCGGTTTTTAGGCTTGTTAAACAAAGTGGTTTATTTAAATTTTTGTGTTGCTGCAACACCATTTCTATACGGTAATTGAATTTGAGCCTTGCAGATTTCGCATCTGCTTGGACATATGTTTATTTAAAATTTAAATTGCAACCGTTAAATGATATAAGTGAATTAAATTTGAAAAGAGAAAATTGATTTTCGCCACCAATTACGTTTAGAGCAACCCGTGTACGCAATTAAAAAACAAGTGAGCCTATCAAAACAAAAACGTATAATGACCATTATTTTGTATAATATTATAGTATTACAGACTGCAGATAATCTTGGCTTATTAATTTCTACATTTCTTCTTGTTCTTAGCTCCTGTGAGGATGGAATGTTAATCAGATTATAGAGATTATGATGGTAATTTATAAAATGTGATTCAGTGGATTTTTAATTTCAATCAACGACAACGGCGCATAATCTGAGAATCAATTTTATAACGTATAAAAGTAGATAAATTCTGTTGGATTTTACCCGTGAAAAGCTATACATCTAAGGTGGCAACGTAAAAAATGTCCTTATCATCTAACGTTATTTATAGTATTTTCGAATAGTTTACCGTCGCGGTCATGTTCGCCAGTAAATTATAGATATCAAATAATCGTAAATAATAAAAAAATCTTGTAGCAGAATGTGGTATTAGATAATATTAAAAATAGTGGCGACAACTCATGAATACACTGTTCGGGCCCTACTCGGTGGGTATCCTTCTTCACCGAACATTCAAATCACTGTTAGAAGCTTGTACCTGAAATTTGATATGGAAGAATATGGAAAATATTTCACATTAGATGTTGCTTCTACATGGACGGTATGAATATTATGAGAAGAATGTTGAATTCTCAGGTAAAATTAGTGATTATCTAATGGGTTTTTTAATTAGAGAATGGGCAATAAAATAATAGCAGGAGCATCATTTGGATAATTAAATTAAAGTTTTGTCCATTTCGTGCCTAATGATATAGCGAGATGATTATAAATGTCATATTTTTAAGATGTTTTTTACGGTTGTCAAATGATTTGATGTTTGGTTTGAAAATATTTCTTTATAAAAACTGGCATCAGCTGTGGCTAATTAGAGAGATGGCATTAGAAAATTCTGAAATATTTGTATATCTTCAATAAATATATGGACACAGCAAGTGCTTTATGGTAGTGAATTGTTATAGAAATGATTTGTTTACAAAACTTATGTATATAGGGTTTGGTAAATAGGTGGGAACACCCTATTTCTGGCCTTAGTTTCAAGTAGATTAAAATAAAAACATTGAAAAATCCCATGACAGATTCTGTATATTTTAAAAACTACTTAATGGTGCCTAGAGATTTTTGTCATGTGTCACGTTTTTTAAGTTATGACGTTGTAACATATTTTATTAAATTGAATTACCTACATTGCATTTTTCTGTCAAATGACCCCAAAGGATGGGGTTAAATCTGATGACCATGCCAGTCATTCTATGTATCGTCTTCTCCCCAACCATCTCTGCAGAAATACTTTATTTAGATACCCAAGCAACAAATTAAGGCATGTTAACCAGCACTCGAGTCCAAATAACCTAACCAAGTTGTAATTTAGTAATAATTAACCAAAATGTTGCCTTAATTGTCATAATGACTACAAATTTGGAAAAGCGGCTCCTTACTAGCTTATTTTTGACTATTAAAATTACTCCAAAGTCAGTAACTTACAAGTAACTAAATTGGGAAAAAATTGGTTCAATTTTACTCATAAAATATACTTGAATATACTTTTGTGTTTCAGTTCCAGAGTTGGTAATTTTTAGGTCGAAGTGTGCACTAAATTGGACTGAAAATCGACTACCAAGCCCAGATACCTGAAATACCTACTTTAAGGTAATTTATTACCTAATATTAACCTGCAGTATGTCTCTGTGGTATAGTAAATTGGAGGTCTTCTTATGAAGTCCAGCTTACATATATATTACCAATTTCAGTGCAATACAGCACAGGAAATATTTTGGGCACTGAGCTAACCTAAAATGGCTTTCTGATCAGCTATAAAGTCATAATTACTGCAGAAATGGTCTTCCAAGTCAAATTGCCTACCTTCAAGATGAAAATACCCATAAAATATGACTTGAAATAAAAATTGTCCTCAAAGTTCAAAGTGTACAGCAGTGAAATACATTTGTGAATCTTAAAGGTGTGTCAGTTGATAAACTTCATCAATAAAAGTTTATTCTTGTTGTGAATGTGCGTGCACCAGTAACAAATATAGTGTTACAATGCCCCCTTTGAAACCAATAAAAGTTTACAGACATACTACAAATTATTATAGAGTAGTAAAGAATGCTTGTATTCAGTTCGCTTCATATTAATAATTATTATTTCGATAATGTTCTTTGTGTAAATCCTAAAAAAGTATGACAACTTGATCGGCTACTACTACTAGGTATATGAAAGTAAAACTGCATCAAATCAGCACGTTTCCCTCTTCAATATAATACATCCCTTTTCATGCCAAATGGAGTGAAGCATTGGCAACACAGTCAGCTGTCATGTTTATGTTTATTTACTTATTTTATTTTGTTTCTATTTTCTATTAATGTCTATAGTCTATATATTTTGGAATCAAAGACCAAAAACGCTGTATAATCATTCCTATATGTCTCTCGGCTGTGCACGGATATAAGTAATATATATTTTTATAGACAAAGTGTTTCATTTCTAATAAATTCAAACAAAGTTTGTTTACCATATAGTTGAAATTCCCATAATAGGACAAAATGCCTTCAAAGTTTGGTTAGTTTGCCCTATCATTAGGGATGGTGACTTATAGGTAAAAAATAGGGCAAAATTAACTTTCAGGTCAATAATGTTAGAAGGGCAGCCATATTAATTTAATTTTGCGGTATTCATCTTGATTGTATTGGAAAATGAAAAATAATTTTTTGTTGAATAAAGTATAATCAAATTTTAGTTCGAAAAAAACATTAAATAATGCTTGTGTACCATGACGACAGGATAGTTTTGTGTTGTTTACATCACCAATCCTCCAAAATCAGAATTTCAAGAATTTTGAATAATTTTTTATTTTCACTAATTTTATCTTTTACACGGGCGCTCGAATTTTATCGCAGTATCATCAGCATGTTAACAGAAAAAACATAACCGCAGTGTTTTTTTTTCTTTATACAGTGCGAATCTCCTTTATCATTGTTCCAAATATTTAAAATAAGTTCTTTGATCATTCAAGATTTTTTAACAAAGATGGACAATATCTCTACTACTCTACTGTTTGTTTATACATACATAACCACAGATCCTACAGAACCGAATAATGTCACATGCGTAGTTCGTTGTTAAGAAGGTCAGGACACTCGGCGCCTAGATGTCAGATTCAAGTAAAGCGTAGCACATAGTTACCAATATATTACGCCCATTGGCCCAATGTTGAATGAAAATGCCCTAAATATAACTAAAACGCCTTGGTCGAAATGCCTTGCTGCACCTATTATCGACTTCCATATTACTTTGACTTTATTCCCCACATTGGTAATATACACTTAAATTTTACGTGAAAATGACCTGTGGTGATTTGGTCGCCGACCTATTGATAGGGCGATTTTACGTCAATTTGACTTTAAATGTTGCTTGGGTACTGTCTGGTCTAAACAGCATAAAGAGCTGGAGCACCATCCTGCTGATACCAAATGTTGTCTTGACAAAGACATTATTTGCTGGGTAGGGAAATAAACAAATGAATTCTGGTAGAATCTGGTCACGAAGGAATTGTAAATAACGATCCGCATTCAAAGCTTCTCTCAAAAAGAATGGCCTAATAATTGTTCATCCAACCATACACGTCCGGACGTTTATGTTCTGCGGGTATGAAGTTGAAAACATTTATACATCTTGCTTTTAAATTCTGTGCATTTTCGAGTGGTTCAAGTTCATAAATTTCATTTTAGTGAATTTTCTTTAGAAAATTTATCAGTGAGGAGAATTTTCAAAAATTTCTTGAATCGAGCGCAAACTAGGACCGCTAGAACCCATATTTGGGGTCAGTTTGAATATATATATATATATATATATATATATATATATATATATATATATATATATATATATATATATATATATATATATATATATATATATATATATATATATATATATCACTCAAAACGTAATAAACCGATTTCAATCAAATCTGTTGATTACCTTCCTTTTGCAAATGGCTCAAACAAGTGCGTTACCCAAGAAAATCAGCCCAGTTTTTCCTGTAAAATTTTGTGTTTTCTTTTGGAAAATGTTTGTATCTCAGGAAATACCAAAGCTGTGGCAACCAAATTTGGTACGCCGGTTTAGGACATACAAAGTTAATTATGTACGAAATTTATATCTGTAAGTTAAAATTTAAAAAAAAAGTTTTAAGCATTTAAATTAAAACTATTTGGGTGCCACTGATGACCAGAGAAATCCACAAAAGCAAAATATTTTGCAAGTATCAAAACCTGCTCACAAAATGAGAACGATACGGATAGATAAATTACTAAATACATCATTTTTATTATTGATGATCTCGCAGGTTAATTTTTTTAGTTACTTTAATAAATAGCACTTTAAAGCGTATTTCTATATTTCTCATATTATACCTTTCAAAAAGGTACAGTCTCCCGCTTAAAATTAGACATACCCACGTTTGTTAAGCGTCCAAGCCTATCGTGCTTAATTCACAAGGTGCTTGCTTTTGGCGTCGACCGGATTTCAGTGATGTCTTAGACAAAAGCTGGATTCATATACTCGCGAATTGCGAAATAGCCGCGAAACGTATTCCTATTGGTTTATTGAAAATAATATCGTAAAACTGTTGTTTTTTTTTTTCTATATTTTATAAATGTATTTTACTACTTTTTGTGTGCACACAGACACGTTCTAAATGTCTTCTCTACTTTTAAATTTGTGTAGCCCAAATGTTAATTAAGGGCCCAATTTTATTATACTTACTTATCTTGTGCTTATATATATATAATATAAAAATTAAAAAGGAATGAAAAAGCAAGTGAATTTATGTATTTTAGTGCTGAAAGGGTTTTTAGAATTTCTTTCGGAAGAATGCTGAGAACGCCCCTTGGATGCACAAGCCACAAGGCAAATTTATTGCAAACAACCCCTAAGAAAGTTAAAGGACCAAGAATTAATAGGGTTGCTGGGCGTGGGGTAAATCTGAGCGGAAAATGATACAAAAACATTTAGTCGGACTTTGAAAAGAAGTGTTTTTCACATTTTGCAGCAATACTTCCTTTAAATCCTGTCTGCCCCGCACAACACCCATATTCGCTCAGGACCAGTAACTTTCTTGGGGGTTGCTCCCAATAATATAATATATTTCCTTTTTATCAACTGTTTTGTTTGAGTTTTGTATCCAAATTACTGTATAAATATTTATGTTAGAAGTCATGTTTTTGCTTGCCCTTCTTTACCCCATTTTTTACCGTTCCTAATTAAATATAGTAATGTTTTATAACTCTTAATATGAGGCTAAACCACTATAATATATTATTCTTATGAAAATTCACTACCGTAACGCACTTGCGGCGTCCCGAACATATTTTGAATTGGAGAAATTGCAGCCCTTTTTAGAAAATGTATATTCTTCGTTTGTTAAAATCATCTTGAAAACCAACAGAGTTACAACCAACCTTCGGGCGGATAAAACCTCATAACTGAATTCACTGCAACTTTTTCCTTAACCGTTTTCTTATGTCTTATAGTTGTTTTTTATTTTATTTCAACAACACACCACGGGGGCTTACAGCCTAAATACTGTCGTACCGTGGGTGTCGACAAGGAGGAAAGAGGCAACTTCTTAATTCTGGACTTGAAGGTTTGGAGGTTCGGAGAAGAAGGAAAAACATGCGCCGGCAAGGAATTCCACAACTTCGAAGTCGTCGGGACAAAAGAGCGGGCATAACAAGATGTTCTATGTCTGGTGACCTGGACAGTAAAAGGGTGCATTCCCATTCCCCCCCGGTAGATCTGTTGGGGGCAGCAGGTGGAGGAACTATGGAAGAAAGCTCCACTGAGCAGTGCCTGTGCAGATATCTATAAAAGAGAGAGAGGTCACCAACGGCACGTCGGTGGGCAAGTTATGGCAGCCTTTGGGTGAGGGTAGGGTCACCGATGAGACGTATAGTTCTCTTCTGAATGGAGTCCAGGATAGCGAGTGTCGAAGCGGCAGCAGCACCCCAGATGTGGGAGCAGTATTCGAGGTTTGGCCCTATATATGACGTATAAAGGTATAGATATTAGCTGGTGAACAGTACTTGCGATCCCGGAAGAGGAAACCTAATTTCGTAGCAGCCGTTTCTGCAATTGATGTGACATGTTGGTGCCAATTGAGATTTCGATCCACAGAAATGCCAACAAGTGAAAATGACTCGTTACTTTGAATAACTTGGTTGTTCATTGTGATGGGTCTAGGGCTGGTGTATCTCTTATGAGAAAGAAAGCAGGACTGAGATTTGGTGGGGTTGAATTGTACAAGATTTCTACTTCCCCAGTCTAATATTTTTTGGAGATCCACGGAAACAGAACCCTCCATGAGTCTGCTATCCTGCGTTTCCGAGATCCCAAGACATAAACCACCAATTTAGGACAAACTGTATTCTTGTAGAATTAAACAACTTTTAACCTTTCATCGCTGTCTAAAAATATATAAATTTCTATAGACGCGTGATATTATCAACGTATTACAAATAAAATGATTAATATTCAACACAGTAATATAATTTAATATCTTAATGATATTTATATCTTTTATTTATGATCATTATTGTAATACGCGCCTGGGAAAATTTTTAAGGTTTACAATATTCAAATTAGTGTCATAAAAATAATGTAAATACATCGAAAGAACTCTGAAGGGGTGTAATATTTCTGAAATTTGAGCCGACAATTTCTCATAAACACACTTCCGCACGTACAATTCGGTTACAAGCTTTGTGTGTGACTGAGCTATAAAATTGACTGGCATTTAACATTAGGGCCTAGAATGCTGTCTCACGGACAGCCGCGCAATTATTATAATCTTTTATGTAATAATTCATTGCCAGCACACAGTTTTAACATAAAAAATCTTATCTGCAGGTGCAGTTTGATGGACACTGTTAATAAGAAATTCGGTTTTGTTTATCAAATATTTTTGGTTAGATTATCCTCTGCCTGTATTCTCTTATTAATATCAAATTCAACACGCAGGTGATCCAAAGCGAACTTCGGTTTTATTGCTTTATTAGCTTATATCAATCTGTTTATTGATCATTTCTGGATGATTAACTTTTTGGAAACAGGACCTGAGTAAAGAAACTGCTTTAAATGCCGTGGAAGCGTAATTGACGAGGATCAATTACATGGAATTAAATGACTGGCATTTGTGATATTTTGATTTAATTACGTTTGTCACCTGCTCAAGCTGCAATGATTCAAAATCATAATTTATGCAGATTTAATATAAAACTCAAGAAGCATGCAAATTATCCTCAAACAGATCGACAACTCGCAAATGAGATTGAAGATAAAAGTTACTAAAATTCAATTTTTATATAAAAATAAATACGCCTACTAAAGCTGTTACCCTAAAATAGAAGCTAATTGTTGTATTGTCCGAATATTAAGAAAACTTTCTGTTTAGATCCCTTGATATTAGATATATTATAGGGGTAGTTTCTTTATATGCACAAGGAGATTAGTATCAATATTTCCCCTCTTAATTATTATATGTTTGGTTAGGAACAATTTTCAATTGAAAAGTTACAGTGAAATTTCTTTTAGTGAATTTTTATTTAAAAAAATCACTAATAGAAAGGTATCGATGGTGAGACTTTGCAAAAATGTTTTTAAATGAGCGCGAATTTGGGCCCCTAGAACCCATATCCGGGGTCAGTGTCTATATATATATATATATATATATATATATATATATATATATATATATATATATATATATATATATATATATATATACACACTTTATTTGTTTGCTGTACGTTTGTGATTTCTTATTGGTTTGCGCGGACTGCAGTTTCGAACCGTCCCGGTTCATCATCAGCACGCTACTGACTGTTATCGCTCCTGTCTGGTCTACGTCTGATATTGTACGTTGCGCATGCGCCTTGAGCTTCTATTGGTCGGTTTCCTGTTCTCTGATTGGTTGTACCTTCGGACTGTGTCGTGTGTATCGGTCTCCTGTCTTGATCACTGTGGTTTGATAATTTGTCTATTTGTATGGCCTTTATTAAGTTTTGTTTAAATGTTTGTACTTGTGTTTGTTCTGGCATTAATTGTTTCCTATTGTTTCTTTGTTAAATGTAGTATTGTTTCCAGATTTCCATTTTTTGTGGTCTTTAACATATTTCATTAGTTGTAATTGGGTGATGTCTGGTTTTTGGTGTTTTGTGTTGTGAATGTGTGTAGCTACGTTACACAACACAATTAACCGTATTTATGAAACTCGGCAAGTGCCTTTCTTTTATTAATATCTTGGATGAGTTCGTTATGCAGGAAAATCGGATAAGGTTTTCCAGAAAAATTTAGAGTTTCCTTTCGAAAAAAACTTTTTTCGCCGAAAATTACAAATCTATTTCGATGAAGTTTGGTGTACATGTTGCATTGGGAATGACCTAACTATATACCAAAACTCATTTTTCTAGGCTTACAGAAAATTGAGCTATTTAAATTTGAAACATTTATTTTTAATATCACCGCGTTTCATTGACAATGGCAAACCTGGATTATAGGTATATGATATCTAGTATGTCTGAGCCGTTGCCTGGCAACGGAACATTTGATATTATTGCGCAGGTCTGTTATAGGCTGTAAAAGACGTTTATCGTATGGTATTAGATTGTTTATCTGTTTCAGTTGACAAATTATTTGTGTTATTAGGGAATTTTTATATACAAGTGCAAATTATTCCTTTACGATTTTATTAATGTTAGTGGGTGGATTAAACAGTGTTTCTTATGTTTTATCAACACATATAAAGGAACGAAGTATTACAAAAAGGGCTGATATACAACAGGTTAGTTATTTTCTCTCTGATGCTTTGGCGGTAGTTTTAGTTAAGTTTATGGTTTAAGGGTCCATAATTTTTTAGCTAATTTTCCTACAAAAAATTCGTCAATGAGGAGACCGCGACTTTAGAATTTTAAAAAGATTTCTTCGAATGAGCGCAAATTAGGCCCTCTGGAATCCATATTCGTGCTTACGTTCAGTTTTGATCTGTTTACATATATACAGGGTGACGCATTTCTACGGTAAAGCTCAATATAATTATTATTATACAGGAGACGAGGAAAAATTGTTTAAGTTAAATTATAGGGTGTCTTGAGCTGCATCTTATAAAATTGTTTTGACAATCACGGGCGGGCCCATAAGTCGTTGGTGATCCCTGCAATTTTTTTTCGAACATCCTTATTTTATTGCATTATTTATCGAAATATGTTTGTAAGAAAAAAATCAAGACGCAGTAAGTGCGTTTTGCTTCAAATTTCAATAACTCAATTTGCTATTAACCTAAGGTTTATTGGCTAGGAAACCAACATTTAAAGTTTATTGTCGGAACATTTTTGTACATTTTCAAACAATAAGTTATTTTGATAAAATATGACACATTGTTTCTACTATATAGGTTATACTGGTAACCAAATTGATGACTGCTTGCATTAAAAAGACATATTTGCCATTCAAAGCATTTTTATACAAATTCACTGCCATAACGCACTTGCTGCGTCCAGACTTTTTTATTATTGTTTCAGGAGGTTTAAGAAGATCACGACTTCCGAATTTTGAAAAATGAGCGCGAACTAGCCCGGGTCCAGTTTAAACTTTTATATGTTTATGTAATACTAGCTGTGGCGAGCGACTTCTTTCGCGTGGAATTTATTTATAATAATAATAATAATAATAATAATAATAATAATAATAATAATAATAATAACCATATTTTTCAGGCTGTATAGGCCTAGCATAGTCATAAATACTTTACAAATGATATACATATACAAATTAAACCTATAACCATGGTTAATTTTGCAGAAGAAGAAACTAAAATATCAAGTCAGTAATTAGAGGTGAAAAAAAAAACAAGAAAAAAACTAAAAATATTTTTTAATAATATTTTTTATATACGACCTTCTCCACTATCTTATAGGAGGGCGTCAGTACAATTAGGCTATGGGGTGAGCTCACACGCAAACACGCTAGGTAAAATTTGCCATGGGGGAAACACTCCTGTTCTAAGTCAAATCCTGCAAATTTTAGAGTTTGCCACTGTAACTTATAAATTGTTATAGATTATATATATACTTGTATTGAGGCTTGTGGATGTGCTTGAAAATATCGCAGAATGGTAGTTCCAGTATCTTCATTGTCAGTTAGTGGTTTGTAATGGGTCCCCAAAATTTATAAAATTATTTTTCAACCGTGAGATTCCCCGTGCCATAATTGGAAAATTTGGATATTTTAAAATAGACTCACGGACAGTTCGCTGAATATATTTTGGCACATGCCATGGATTACGCACAAGTCTGGCAGAACTTCGGTTGGATAATTATCCATTTTCGAATCAAAATTTATTTAGGATTTAGCAGAATTCGTTTGCACTTCGACAGAATCTGACTTTTTAATGAAAATTGTTTTTGTTTTCATGGCATCTTTGAAAAAGCAAGAAATATCTGGCTATTTTTTATTTTTATTGAATAACTCTGTAGAAGTTAAAGATAGGTATAGGTAACGCTTAAGTAACTCATCATAAAACTAAATTTTCTTTCGAAATGTGTCAAAATCTGTAGTAAGTGCCATTTGAAAAAATTAAATATTTGACGGTTTTTGAAGACGACATTTGAAAATTGCCTGCGCCCATATGGTACAAAATGGGACCATCGATTGGATATCAGGACTAGACTGTCCTTAATGATAACTGCTTCACAAATTTGGTTTCCTGATCTTGATCCGTTCGTGAGATACAAATTTGTTCATAACTACTATGGCGGTAATTTTTTTCATAAAAATTGATATAAGTCAAAAACTGAAATAGATAAGTTCATACAACTTGGTTATCAGAACTCATAATTATAATGGCAATCTAACTGTGTAAAAAAATATAGGTTTATATTTAAAATAGGAAAGTTGATACCGACTTATGACACACCCTGTATAGCTGAAGGACTGAACATATTTTAGATATAACGAACATCACCGATTATGGACGCATACCAAATTTCAAGTTTATGATCCAACTGCAAGTTGAAATTTTTCTAATGCACGGCCTACGTAAATCACTCTGTATAAGTAATTGGTGAACTGTTGTCACAAATCTCAGATGAAACTTCTCCTTTAAATAACCATTTTATTTATGTCAGCTTGTGACTTGAAAATAAGTGTAGCTATTTTCGCTTATACTATTCTTTACTTTTACGGGTTCAAATTTGCGTGAAAAAGTTAATGGATAAGTTTTCATATTTACAAAATGGTTGTTATCACACCCGAATTAATCTAGTTATCAAAATAACAAATTCGAGGTTACAAAGATATGTCAAAAGAAGAGTCCAACAGCTTTTATTCGAAACATTGTTTTAAATATTTTTAAATTATTTTTCTAATTATTACGATTATCCTTCAAATATGACAGCTCCTGTATTTAACATTACAAATAAATGTTTATTCTTCATTTGTCGTTGCTTATTTCTTTTTTGTCATGCCTAGTCTTTTTAATGCACTGTAAACATGTTACTATTGACACTACATAGGTAGTACAGGCAATAGAGAATTTTTTTCTGCATTAAACTACAGGAGGTTTTTTTTGATAGATAGGTTCAGAATGACGTACTGAATGTAAAAGCACAAAATCCTTACAAATTAGGAATGCGGAAGTGCCGCCATTTTGAGAAAAACGTTTCGGCCTATATCTCCGTAACCGTACACTTCAGACCAAAAATGGTAATGACCTTTATTGTAGGTAATTGCATTTTTCAGCTTTTTTGTTAAATAATTTTTTGTGTATCACTCACCGTTTACAACTTATACGACTATTAGCATTCATTTATTGACATTTTTACCTATATCTTTGTTAATAATTGTTTAAAAAATAAAATGATTATAACTTAAATTTTCAATAGACAAATTTTCTAGAACTTTAACTTAAAACTTTTTTTTCTAAAATTATTATTAGTGCATTTTCTTTAAAAAAATTCACTAATGAGGAGACCCCGACTTTTGAATTTTGAAAAAAAAAATTCAAATAGGCGCTAATTATGCCCCCTAGAACACATATCCGGGGTCAGTTACAATTTATATATATATATATATATATATATATATATATATATATATATATATATATATATATATATATATATATATATATATATATATATATATAAAACACCGATAACTCAAAAACTAATGGGCCGATTTTAATTAAATTTGGTGAATACCTTCCCCTTGTAATTCGGTTGGATAAGTTTGTTAGTCAAAAAAATGGACCCAGGTTTTCCCGGAAAATGTTGTGTTTTATTTCAAAAAAAATCATATCTCCAGAAATAACAAAGTGAGGGCAACTTAATTTGGTACACGGTTTTATGTCATTATAGGAAAATTACCTACTAAACTTTAGGTCTGTAGGTTCAAAGACAAAAAAGTTATAGGCATTTAAAGAAAAAATAATTGGGGTTTTCCTCAAAACGTCAAAGTCGCGAATTAAAACGTCAAAATCGGCAACATTTACGCAAAGAACCTGGAACTAATACGGGCTATGGAAAGAAAATATCTCAAGAAGAATATTTTACAAAGCCTGAAGTCTTAGCTTCAACCGTCATTGTCCTTCATTTTACTAAAATATTTCCAGAAAAATTTGTCGACTGAAAAGTGCAACATTTAACGCGTTATAACTTTGAAAATATTTATTTAAAAAAAAGTTTCAAGTAAATGTTCTAGAAAATGTCTGTTGAAAATTTATGTTATAATCATTTTATTTTTTAAACAATTATTAACAAAGATATAGGTAAAAATGTCAATAAATGAATGCTAATAGTCGTATAAGTTGTAAACGGTGAGTGATACAAAAAAAAAATTAAACAAAAAGATGAGAAATATAATTATCTACAATAAAGGTCATTACCATTTTTGGTCTAAAGTGCACGGTTACGGAGATATAGGTCGAAACGGTTTTTCTCAAAATGGCGGCACTTCCGCCCCCCTAATTTGTAAGGATTTTGTATTTTTACATTCAGTACGTAATTCTGAACCTATCTATCAAAAAAAAAAAAATTAACTCCTGTAGTTTAATGCATTATGGACAAGAGTAACGGGCTCCTCTATTGCCTGCACTAAGGTGGCAATTGTAATATTTTAAATGGGCGTCTAAAAAGCATTTCAAATGTATATTTGTGATATTATTTGTGCAATTTTAAAATTCGGATTAATTTCCTCTAAGGTGGCGCAATTATATTTAAAATATTTTCTTTAATTAGATACATTGATTAAAATAATATTTTTTCACGTATTTCGGTGTTTTTATTGACTGTTGTCTCTTAAGAAAAGAGTTTTTATTGTTTATTTACGAATTCTTGTTAGAAGTCTTTACTAATAATGTGCCACCTATCACGTATTTACGTGAAATTGCATATGTGTTACAGCATTCTGCTCATATTACAAAATACAATAGATATTAGGTAACTACTGCCGCAAGATATGCATTATTTAGACCAACCAGCAGTCCTGCTTGCCTTGCTAGTAAATATCCTGATAATTTAATGTAAATCTCGTTTCACATTACGTCACAGTTTGCTATCACCACAATCAATCTTGATTTTCTCTATAGACATTTATATAGCGAGGGGTTCTTAATCTACGCGAGCATTGAAATCTCCTCGATACCCCGAGCCTTCTCATACATCATGTGATAATAAAAGACGAGGGAACTCCCCTGCCGGACCCTGTGATCACATCTTGCAACTTGCTTTGTATGGGCGGCTTGGGAGTGCATTGTTTCATCCTGGTCCCTCTTTTCGTTCTTCCTTTAGTTCCTTCCGTGTAAAAGGACTGGTTCCGATATATTACGTATACGCATTACGCTAGCTTTAACTTATTGGGTACATCAAACCACTAGGCTTTCAGCTGCTGATTCTTTGGATTCACGTATATATTATGTGAGATAAGTTTTAGACAGGTGTTGTAGGTATTTTGTATTGATTGTGAACTAGAAGTAATCTTACGTGGTTTAATCAGACTTTGAATTGTGAGATAGGCTTTCCTATTTTGTGTTCATTTAGAAGTTAGAAAATGTTGATATATTTACCTGAACCTCTTATTAATGAAATTATAATAAGGATGATTTTATTTCAAAATTCTATCTATCCTACAGAGAAATAAATGTGATCGGCATTATCATAGCTGTATATATATATATATATATATATATATATATATATATATATATATATATATATATATATATATATATATATATATATATATATATATATATATATATATATATATATATATATATATATATATATATATATATATATATATATATGTATACACAGTGTTACGAAAAATTTTTAAACATAATTCGTAAATGCGATATTCAATTTTTTCAAGAAAATCGCGCGGGCAGGTCAATTTTGTCTTTTCAATTGGAAACTTACGACGTACAAATTACATTTATGACTCACCTATTTCTACATGATGACCTTATCATAAGTTTTTTAAAATGAGAATCATGTTTTTTTATGTAGTAAAAAAATTTACTAAGAAGGCGACTTTCTAATTTTGAAAAAAAAATCAAAAGGGCGCAAACTAGGAACCCAAATCCGAGGTCAGTTTCAGGATATATATATATATATATATATATATATATATATATATATATATATATATATATATATATATATATATATATATATATATATATATTTACGTGTTACACCGATAAAAAAAATAATGGGCCGATTGTGATAAAATTTGGTAAGTACCTTCCTTTGGCAAGTCGCTTGGATAAGTTCGTTAGGCGGGAGAACCCGGCTAGTTTTTTCTGGAAAATTCTGTATTTTCTTGCGGAAATTTTTTATATCTCCCAAAGTAACGTAGCTATCGTAACCAAATTTGGTACGCAGGTTTACATCATAAAAATAAAACCATGTACGGAAATTTGAATCTCTACTTTCAAAGAAAAAAAGTTATAAGCATTATCGTTTTTCTTTTTAAAACGTCAAAGTCGCGATTCGAAACGTCAAAATTTACATGTTCTAGAGAAAGAACCTGAAACTAATATAGCTTATATACAAGAAATTTCGTGAGAAGTGTGTCCTATAAAGACTCCAGTTTAAGCTTCAGCCGTCATTGTCTTTTATTTGACTTACATATTTGCAGAAAATGAATTTCAAATAGAACCTTTCTCTGATGTTTAGCAGTAGTTTTAATTATAATACACGAAAAAAAAAAACATTGTACCCCTTTTTTAACACATGACGCGCACGGAGTAGTGTGAGAATTGGCGTAGTTCAAGTTCATATAAAATTCTAGAGCAGACAGGTAAAATGTATGTATATTATGTGTCACAAATAGATCACACAATGATTTGTTCTAATTAGACAGTAGGATTTACAGTGTCAGGTTTGAGCTGACATATATATGTCAATGTAAACACATATTACTCTGTGGTCGAACAGATGTATATGAATGCGTCTATACCGTCACACTAAAAAAAAGTTCCTAAAAAGTATATAAAAATTTAATGAAGTGATTGAATGTAAATATTCACTAAACATAATATTATAACTTTGAGATTTTTGTTTTGTTTCCATAGTCATTTTAGTATTGGGTTTTTTAGTGAATTTTCTTTAAAAAATGTCTTCAAATGAGCGCCAACTGGGTTCCCAACACATTTATATATATATATATATATATATATATATATATATATATATATATATATATATATATATATATATATATATATATATATATATATGTATGTATATTCCTGAAAAATAGTTGTTTAGCAAATTTTTGTGTAACACTACTCTACCCAATTTGGGTATGGTTTGCAAGTTTTCAGGCAAACTATGTTTTTATATTTTAGCTGAAAAAGTTTTTGTGGATAATTATATTTTAGCAGGTGTGTAAATAGTTCGAAGAGGTTCGTTGTCCAGTTCGAACCGGCTTTATCGGGAACATTTATAGTTTATTTTCGGAAAATTATTTTACTTATTCAAAAAATAAAGTTATTTTGACGAAATAAGGTACATTGTTTCTACTATACGTTAGTTGTACCAAATTCCATGTCATTTATTTAAAAAAAGATATATTCGCTATTAAAAATATTTTTATAAAAATTTATTTATTCATTTAAATAGTAAGCAGGTATATGGGAAAACAGCAAAAAAAATATGGTTGCCATTAGAATATATACATATATATATATATATATATATATATATATATATATATATATATATATATATATATATATATATATATATATATATATATATATATATATATGATGACCTCACCATTCGGAACTATGTGACGTCAGAAATGTAAAATTTAGGTCAGAAGTTGGCAAAATAAAAGATAAAATTAAAATGTTAGAGCGTTTTTCTGAAGAAAATTAAATAACGCATTTATGAATTATGCTCCAAATTTTATCATCACACTGTATATATGTATAGTGCGTTCCAAATGACGGCATAACTTATAACTTCCACATCGCCACAAATGTGAAAAGTTGAAAAACAATTGAAATAACTCGAAAACAAACATGCATTACAATTCGATGGGCTATGCAAAAATACAATAATATAAGGGGTGATGGATTTGAAAATATTGCTGCAAATTGGATCATAACTTCCAGCTGTGATATTCTACTCTCCACAGAAAGATATTCTTATGAAATGAGTTTGGGGTCCATGACTTGACCACAAAGAAAATATTTGTATTCGTCTACCCATGAAATTCTGAAACGTTGTATTACGCGAGTTTAAATAAAAATGTAAATTTTCACCTATTCACCCCTCATTTATCCCCTACCCCCTGAAGGGATCTTACCGAAAAACAATTCGAAGCGTTCTTTTGTCGGGTGCTAATTGGATACCAAATTTCAAAATGACATCTCAATTCGTTCATACGTTATTGCGCCTACTAACAGACAGACGTACCGACCGACAGACAAAACATTTTCGTTTCAAAATCAAGTTTTATATATGTTAGGAGACTTTCTCCGCCGTTTTAGCAAAAAAAATCGAAATTGTTGTCACCGATATTCCACCCCACATATTCAACCCCTAATTTAATTTCAGCACAGAATACCATATGTTTGATTAAATTGAAAGTTGTCTAATAAACAAACCTTAAAATGTTATGTGACTCGAGTTTTAATGATCCCCCATCCACTGGACAGACAGACAAAAAAAAAATGGTCCTAAATCATGTTTTGATAATTTTTACGTTTAAGCAAAAAAATTTGAAGTATTGGTCGCCGATTCCACTTCCACACGTATTGACGATATGGAAGTAAAAGAAAATTTATATCGCCAACGACTTATGGGCCACCTATGTCGAAATAATTTTTATAAGATGCAGCTCGAGATACGCCATAATTAACATATACAATTGTTTCCCGTATCTTGTATAAGAACAGTACTATTGGACTTTACCGTTGAAATGCGTCACCCTGTTTATATTCAAATAGATAAAAACTGCAACTTACCCCGGTTCGCGCCCATTTAAAAAAAAAAATGAAATTCAAATATCGCGGTCTCCTCTTTAGCGAATTTCTTCTACGGAAATTTGCTAAAAATGTTAGACAATTGAACCCTAAACCATATAACTAAAACTACCGCCAAAGCATCAGAGAAAGGGTCTATTTAAAATGAATTTTCTGGAAACATTTTAGCAAAATAAAGGACAGTGACGGTTGAACCTGAAACTTAAGGACTTGTGAAACACACTTCCTGCGACATTTTGTCTGCATAGCTAAGTCTTTGGCTAAAAGTTGCCAATTTTGACGTTTCAAATCGCGACTGATATTTTAAAAGGAAAAGTTATCACATTTTTGAAAGTGATTTTTCTGGCATTTCTTAACCTTTTTGTGTCAAAAAACGTATTTTTTTTGTAGCATACAAAAGGTTTTGTTATCGGCAGAAAATATTTTGCTTTTGTGCATTTATCTGGTTATCAGTGGCACCCCATTTTTTTCTTTAAATGCCTATAATTTTTTCTCTTTTAACCTATAGATCTATATTTTGGTACTTGGTTTACTTTTTGTGGCATAAACCGGCCTACCCAATTTGGTTGCCCTAACTTTTTTATTTCCGGAAATATTAAAATTTTCCGAAAGGAAACACAAAATTTTCCGGGACATACTGGGCTGCCTTACCTGGCTAACCAACTTGTCGAAGCCATTTACCAAAGGAAGGTACCCACCAAATTTTATCCAAGTGCGCCAATTATTTTTTGAGTTATCGGTGTGATACCTACATACAAACTTTTTCAAAATTCAAAAGTTGTGATCTCCAGTCCTAAAAGTGCCCATTGAAATTTTTTGTCTACCTACTTATTGTAGAGTAAGCTGTGATAAGCTTTTCACGTAATTAACGGTAACATACACTACGCAATACTTCAAAGTCATTCCGAAAAACTGATGTATTATCCTAAACTGACATGGAAAATTATTAATGATCGATAGCGTTTATATAGAAATGGAGACATTACATGTTAAGTAGAATTAATTATGGTATCTACGTCAGATTTTTCATATACAGCACACACGAAATTGAAAACGTCGTACGATTAGCTCGTACGCTTCGTGGGAACCAAATCCAATTTGATAGATTTATGTGAGGACGGTAAGTTCAAGATTTACTGCTTACATGCGTTTGTTACAAGCTTTGTTTCACCTCCCCCTCTGATCACAGACATATCACCTGAAATCCGGCTTATGTGCTCGACCTTAACGTGTATTTGCCTTTTGAACGCACGTATGTAGATAAGTAAGTCGTAAGTAAGTAGTTAAGACATTGTATTTGTTCAAAAAATAGTTACATATGGTACTCGTACTTTACATTAACGATAATATGAGCTGACTTAACCTTATCAGTACATCAGGTGAAGATTGGAACCTGTGGTGGGCACTGATAAGTACACCTGGAGAACCCAAATCACCACAACACATTTCTTAAAAACTAGACGATCATTCTAACTAAGTTAGCGTCATCAAAGGTTGAAAAATTAGGAATTTTTGTATCTCTGATGACGCTTGGTAAGTGAAACCATCGTCAAGCTTTTAGTGTATCTTCTTAAAAAAAAAAGAAAGGAGGAGATCTCGACTTTTAAAGTTGGAAAAATGTCTTCAAAAGAGCGCGAGCTAGAACCCAAATGAGCCATCATCTGTATATGCAATTATTACAAAACAGAAGACTGCGTGAATGCAAAAAACTTTTGTACTTTAAATTTTCATCTATCTCTCACAGTTATCCAGAAATATAGGGCATGTTATCTTGAACAGTCTGTACATTTTTTATTTTTTATTTCAACAACACACCACGAGGGCTTACAGCCTAAATACTATCGTACCGTGGGTGTTGACAAGGAGGAAAGAGGCAACTTGTTAATTCTGGACTTGAAGGTTTGTAGGTTCGGGGGAGAAGGAAAAACATGTGCCGGCAAGGAATTCCACAACTTGGAAGTCCTCGGGACAAAAGAACAAGCATAATAAGATGTTCGATGTCTGGTGACCTGGACAGTAAAAGAGTGCATTCGCTCTGTTCCCCTGGTAGATTTGTTGGGGGTAGCAGGTGGAGGAACTATGGAAGAAAGCACCTCTGAGCAGTGCCCGTGCAGATATCTATAAAAGAGAGAGAGGTCACCAACGGCACGTCGGTGGGCAAGCTATGGCAGCCTTTGGGTGAGGGTAGGCTCACCGATGAGACGTATAGCTCTCTTCTGAATTGAGTCCAGGATAGCGAGTGTAGAAGCGGCAGCATCACGCCAGATGTGGGAGCAGTATTCGAGGTTTGGTCTTATTTGTGAAGTATATAAAGTATAGAGATTAGCTGGTGAAAAGTATTTGCGAGCGCGGAAGAGGAAAACTAATTTCTTAGCAGCCGCTTCTGCAATTGATGTGACATGTTGGTGCCAATTGAGATTTCGATCCACAGAGATGCCAACAAGTGAAAAGGACTCATTATTTTGAATAACTTGGTTGTTTATTGTGATGGGTCTAGGGCTGGTGTATCTCTTATGAGAAAGAAAGCAAGACTGTGATTTGGTGGGGTTGAATTGTACAAGATTTCTGCTTCCCCAGTCTAATATTTTTTGGAGATCCACAGAGATAGAACCCTCCATGAGTCTGCGATCCTCATCTAATTGGGCTAAAGAGACAGGCTTAGAATATTGGAGGAAAGGAGGTCGGCAGTTGATCTGCGCTGACGGAATCCATACTGCCTGTCGTGAAATAGACTGTGTTTTTCAAGAATTGTTAGTAATTCGGTATCTATATACTTCTCCATCACTTTAGAGATGACTGAAAGGAGAGAAATAGGCCTGTAGTTGCTAGAAAGCGCTTTCGATCCTTTCTTGGGGACGGGTTGTACTCGAGCAGTTTTCCAGTTACTAGGGAATATGCCTCTATTGTAAGATGTTTAAAACAGACGAGTCAAGACAGGAGCAAGTTCTGGTGCGCATTTCTTGAGAACAATTGCTGGGATCTCGTCAAGGCCAGAGGCTTTCCTGGTATTAAGAGAAGAGAGCATATTTTGTACCTTTTTAGTTTTGAAAATGATATCCGTCATTTTATGCGCGACATTGGGGACTGTTGGTGGTTGAAAATTTGGAGGTGGGTTGAGAGTAGAATTGCCGGCAAACAACGAGACAAAAAGTTCAGCCTTGCCCAGGGTGGTAGAAACAATTTCATCCCCTGAGACAAGAGGCGGGAACGTGCTCTTGCAGAAATTATTCCAAATAGATTTAGCAAGAGTCCAGAAGGGTTTGCTGCCGCTGGAGCTTAAGAGGACTTTGTTTTTGATGTGGTTATTAAACGAGTTTTTGGCCTCAGATAGAATGCGGATATAGCGGTTTCTTGCGTCGTTAAATGCTTGACGGTTTTCTTGACTGGGATTGTGTAGAAGCGTTTTGTGAGCTTTGACCTTTTCAAGTCTGGTCTTGTCACAGGATTTAGAGAACCAGGGCTTTTGAGTGGCTGCAGAGGTTTTCTGTGTACGTGGAATAAATAATTCCATGCCAGCTTGGATAATTTCGGTGACGTTTTGTGAGATATCAGAGGGGTCAGGATGAGAGAAGCAGACAGACGCCCATGGAAATGAGGAAAAGTAATATCGCATTTCGTCCCAGTTCGCGGAGTTGTAGTGCCAAACGATACGTGGGTGTGATGACTGTGTGACCTCGGGTTGCATTGCGCAGAAAGCAGTGACCATGCCGTGGTCTGAGCGACCCAGGGTGGCGGTGACTGATATATTATAGCAGTCAGGATTTGTAGTAAGAAGGAGATCCAAAGGATTTGAGCTGTGTGTTTGGATGCGAGGAAAATAAATAGGTTGCTGAACCATAATGGCAAAGATCTGGACAAAGTTGTTGTCAGAAGGTGACCGGTAAACGCAACAGATGAATTTAGTTGCAGCCCTGAGAGAGACTTTTATCTATAGTATGTCTTTTCTTCCAGCTTCTAAATTGGGGAGTCTGGTGCAGGGTAGATTTCTACGGATGTACGCGCACACGCCTCCATGCAATCTAAAAGAAGTAAGGAACTCATACCCCGGGAAATTAAGGTGATTAGTGGCTGTTTTGGCACTGATTTGAGTTTCGGTGAGGAAGAGTAGTTGGGGCCTATTAGCCTGGAGGAAATGGTGGACGAAGTTCAGGTTAGAATTTAGGCCACAGATATTCGAGAAGGATATTGTAAATCTCGATGCTGGCGCCCCCTGTACACTCCTCTCCCGGAGGTCTGAATGGAGGAGTATTTTACTTCCGGAATCTTTTGTACAAAGAGGAGCCATCATCATTTTTGTTTATAAGGGAAACCGGCTCATACACCAGAACCGGAAACGTCCGTTGGTACTTCACCGGTCCCTTGATGTAAGGGGTGGTACCTCCTCGGGCGTGAAAAAAATCCTTTACTATCACGTAAAGGAAAATTCCACTACCACCTACCATATTGCAAGTATACCACACCAGCCAACTATTAAAGAGCTGACCAGCTTTAGAACTTGAAAATAGAATATTGCAAATAAGTAGCTTATTTTAAATAAAACTTATTTGATGACAATTATTTGCAAAATTGTATAGCCTGTCGCTTGATACAGCCAACTGTATTTAGATTGCTACTGCTGTTTATTAAAAGCGGTGAACGTCTTTTAGGCTTGCCTGTATACACATTGATATTATGCCTCCCACACTAAGGTACAAAGATAATATATCTAGCGTTCGTAAAGAAATTCCAACAGGGAGAGTGGTTGTTCGCAAGGCGTGGTCATGTTCCATTTCCCCGAGGCATCCCATTAATAAAATTTTGACGCCTAACTTGGCTACTAGACGCTGAATATAAATTAATGAATTAATATAATTCTGAAACTAATTCTTAAAAGAATGCACTCGAACAACTGAAATCACTATTCACAGATAGTAGATTGGAATTATTTCTTATCCGTAATTTAAGTGTAATTATGTCACAGTGTTCCCACAACGTATAATTTCACTAGTCGTTGCTGATGGCTACAGCTACCCACAATTAGCTACTTCAAGTAGCATGATCATTATAGTTTAATGAAAACCTCTGTAGCTCCTCGGGTTAAATGAGAAGTGCTGTGTGAAATTCTATTAAAGCTCTGATGGGTGTGATCATATGTGTGTGTGTGTGTGTGTTGCGTTTTTAAAGGGACGTAAAATGAAAGCATGCATTTTTAGTTACAACGAAAATTAATTACAGCGAGTTACCACATATGATTTTGGCTTGGAATCTGATTAGTACACAACACCAATTAAAGTTATTATAGCTTAGTAGTTTCTAATTTGCTTACTTATTGACGTATGAATTTTTTTGTGAATTTTCTTTAAAAATTCACTAATGAGGGGATAGCAACTTTTAAATTTTGAAAAAACCCTTCAAATGAGCGTGAACTAGGACACATATCCGGTGTCTTTTTCAATTTATATTCATATATATATATATATATATATATATATATATATATATATATATATATATATATATATATATATATATTGTTATGGTTACTAGGCCTACAAATAACACACAAAAAAAAAAACACAAACACACTGTTAACGTCAGTAGTATAAGGGGAGAAAGTACAACAAACAGAAAGTAATAAAAAATTGGTTACATTTTGAAACCAAATTTAAGTAGAAAGCCGTGGAGAAAGAAAAGGAATAATATCAATATCAGTTTTTTTAAACCAAGATATTAAATCAAAATATCCATATATAAATAAATACCTTGGAAGAGAAATAAAAAAAGTAAAATTGTAACCGTTGTGAAAAATGTTAGTTGATGTTAGATGGTAGAAATGTAATTAGTTGTTAAAATGGAACAATATGTAGTAATATAGTGTAGAGATAAGTAGTGAAAGTTTAAAATTGAAGAAAACTGTGCGTACACAAACAGAACCTGACAATATAAAATGTGTATGCAACAAAATGAGTTTTGGTTTAAAAACGTTAGTATGTAAATGTAGTTAAAAAGTTTAATCGTTAATATAGCAAGCTAAGTGACTGTAAAATAAGAATTGTTAATATTAAGCAAATTATGTAAATTATGATATAACTGGTATTAAAAACCACAAGAAAGACCCACATTCTTATCCACGTTATTGATATTTATAATTTAATAGTAAACTTAGGAAAACATATAGAGAAATTATAGGAATGACATTTGTCAAACAAGGGTGGAAATGTCAAAATAAAATTAATCAGCTAGGTAAAGAGAAAGAAAAGTTGCGAGGGAAACAGATTGCGATAGATTATAGGAAAACATTGGAAGGAAGGAAATAATAAACAGATAAAGAGATTGAAAAACGTTTTTGGCATCGTGACAACAAAAAGACGGGATGTATCTCCATTTGCTTCCGAGTCAACGCGAATTAAAATGGTAAAGTACAAGTTGAAGTAACCGCAATAAATGTACACACAGTCTATATGTATTTACGTACGTTGAACGAGAATGTGGATCGATCTTAAGTGGATATAATAATTGCAGCTTAGAATTTCGCAGATGGTAGTAATTGAACGGGTAAAAGAAACCTGAAACCTCAGCAGAACCTGCAGGTATAGTGAAACTTGACTTTCTAAACTTGTTAAAATAATCATTGATGGAATTTGTCTGGAGATTTTTTTATGATTAGTTTCAGTGATAGTAAAGATATATAGTAATAAGGCTAGGTGGAATAAATGGGCTAATAAGCCACATATAAATAAAAAGGATCCAATAATTTTAAGTCATTATGGGCAAATTAAAAAAAAAAGTAGATCAATAAAAATCAAAATTATTAAAGGTATTTATTTATTCGGGGTTTAAGAAAAATAGGTAATTTTACAGGCAATTTTAAGATATATAGGTATATATATATATATATATATATATATATATATATATATATATATATATATATAAAGGTACGTGAACATAAAAAAAAATAGATTAAGAATTTGGTGGGGCATGGAATAATTTGTTTTACTTTCTCGTATGTACCAGTCATTATAGTAATACCAGAAATGCAACCGTCATATACATAATATAAGATATTTATTCATTATCACAATTAATTAACTTTTGAGAAAAATATTCTAAATTATTATTAGGAACCACAATAAATGTCGCCCAATTGTGTGACATTATATACAATATAAAAATACAAATACTGAACAATTCCTAAACACCAATAAAATATTGAAATAACCATAATAATTGGCGCCCAACGTGGGGCATTATATACAATATAAAAATACAAATAATAAACAATTTCTAAACACCAATACAAAATATTGAAATAATGACAATAATTGGCGCCCGACGTGGGGCGCCAATTATTGTGTTTATTTCAATATAATCTTGCTTGACTTTCCTTCCATATGCACAATTTTCTTTTAAAAATTTTCCATATATTTTGTTCATATTAACATATCTTAATCATTTAATTCGCCTGATTCTTTAATTTTACCGTATCCCATATTCGTCATCACAATTCTAGTTTTTTTTATTAACTATTTGCATTCCTACTGCAATTGACTCATTTGTTTATCCTAACCTTTTTCTTAAATCTCCATATCGTCATTTTTTTGGTGTCGAGTAACAAAAAGACGGGATGTATCTCCATTTGCTCCCGAGTCAACGCGAATTAAAATGGTAAAGTACAAGTTGAAGTAACCGCAATAAATGTACACACAGTCGATATGTATTTACGTACGTTGAACGAGAATGTGGATCGATCTTAAGTGGATATAATAATTGCAGCTTAGAATTTCGCAGATGGTAGTAATTGAACGGGTAAAGGAAACCTGGAACCTCAGCAGAACCTGCAGGTATAGTGAAACTTGACTTTCTAAACTTGTTAAAATAATCATTGATGGAATTTGTCTGGAGATTTTTTTATGATTAGTTTTAGTAATAGTAAAGATATGTAGTAATAAGGCTAGGTGGAATGAATGGGCTAATAAGCCACATATAAATAAAAAGGATCCAATAATTTTAAAAGTCATTATAGGCAAATTAAAAAAAAAAGTAGATCAATAAAAATCAAAATTATTAAAGGTATTTATTTATTTGGGGCTTAAGAAAAATAGGTAATTTTACAGGGCATTTTTTCTATGGACAAATTGGTGGATTTGAACCCACCCTTGAGACTAAAGAGGAGAAGCTGAGGGCAATTTTAAGATATATAGGTATATATATATAAAGGTACGTGAACATAAAAAAAATAGATTAAGAATTTGGTGAGGCATGGAATAATTTGTTTTACTTTCTCGTATGTACCAGTGATTATAGTAATACCAGAAATGCAGCCGTCATATACATAATATAAGATATTTATTCATTATCACAATTAATTAACTTTTGAGCAAAATATTCTAAATTATTATTAGGAACCACAATAAATGTCGCTTAATCGTGTGATATTATATACAATATAAAAATACAAATACTGAACAATTCCTAAACACCAATACAATATTGAAATAACCATTATATATATATATATATATATATATATATATATATATATATATATATATATATATATATATATATATATATATATATATATATATATTGGATGCGTATGTTATATACTGTGGCTTGTTTTAGTGTTTATTTTTATTTTATTGTTTATACTTTTTAGATTTTTAATATCAGTACGGTTATACTATGTCTCTTTGTGAACAGGGTATATAAAGTTAATTATATTACAGATATATTTCAAACAAAATATATGAGGAAGTTGTTTTTTTTTTAATGTTATGGTATTTTTTGGCCATCATATTTGTAAAAGTGAATCCTTTTTGGTTGTTATATTATTTCCTGTTAGCTGTTGGATTTGGACACCTAAATGGTTATCTCTTAAGCAAATAGGAAAGTGTTGAAGTTCAGGAAGATTTGCAATACAGAGGGCAGATGCTGATCGAGGCCGGCTAATCTGAAGGTCGCGGCATCTAGGTTCGACCACAAGAGAAATTTTTTAAAATAAAATTAACACCGAGATACATATAACACTACCTACTACCTACTGCTTTCTGGCGTGATCGACGATAGTCTTTGAAATAGGCCGACATTAAGTAAAAAAACAAAACTAAGCATCCATGGCAGTTTTCGTTTTTATTTTGTTTAACTTTCAGTTTCCATAAAGAGTCAGTGCGGAAATACTACGCGCCATTAGCTATGAAAAAAGTAAGTGGGTAGAGATATAATTAAATTTTGTTTTTGAAATAGGTGACAAAAAATGGGGTGAAGAACAGAACGAATAATTAGGATGGTTTTGCCATCTGAAACTCCGGTAAGGCATCATATTTTCATCCCAAAGTATGAAACTACAAAAGGGACAAGCAAAGAGGAACAAGAAAAAATCATTCGAGGTTTCAGTTTAGGTGTATATATTTTAGTTTTAAGTGCATTTTATTGTCTTTATGTTAGTAATAAATGTAAATAACGGCTTCATAATTCAGATACGTTGTTGTTTATATATTTGGGTGCCTTTTGTTTTATGTAATTTTGTATTTCACTGTAAAACTAGTATTTAAATATTTTATAGTGTCATCACTTAATAAAAGAATAATCAATGGAAACTATACTTATATATATATATATATATATATATATATATATATATATATATATATATATATATATATATATATATATATATATAGTTATATATATATATATATATATATATATATATATATATATATATATATATATATATATATATATATATATATTTGAATTCAAAGTTTTGCGTTATTGTATTCATAATTTACCTGCTATCCTTGATTCTTAATTTGCCTCAGCTATGAGACTTCATCGTCTTAAGGCTTTTTCTTATTAGGGTTCAAAACTCTTGCTACAAATTCCATTATCACACAAAAAAATTCATATATATATATGTATATATATATATATATATATATATATATATATATATATATATATATATATATATATATATGTATATATATATATATATGTTAAAGTTTAAGAATTTGATTAATTATATGCGTGACAATTTGTATACTATAAAGCTCCCTATAATGACCAGATTAATTTTTTATGTAACGCTAACCCATTTTTGCAGATTTTGTGTTTTACACAGAGTTACCATCGGCTATTTTCCCCCGTGAATAAAGCAAATAAAAGAACCTTTTAAACTGACAAACTCATTGATATTTAGTTTTAGCTCTGAACAAAAATTCCTATCTTTAACAAAATCTTTACTCTATATCAATTGATGAGGATCGGCATTGCCCCTCTTTATGCTAGTTATATCCAGCTTACATTCCTTATTTTTAATAACAACTTCTAATACTTAAATTAAGTACGCGTCATTCAAAACAAGCGCCTGTTATAGCTTTCACTTATATGTCCGTTGCCATGACGACCTCTTATAGTCGTTGCTATGATAGATATTAGTACCTTAGACTACTGCTCACTGCTCCAACTATCGGCATCCACTCTGACTCTGGGTTGGTAATGTAATTTTTCACCAGCTAATATTTCGTATTTTTCACAGAAAAAATGGCTGAACTCTTCAGGTTCCCACTTTGTTGTTGTTATTTTAAGCCAATTTTGTGCAATTACATCTGAAAATGTTAACTAAACACTGTTTTCAAAGTGCGCGTCACCCTGCACTTTTCACTATTTGCTTAGCTTGACATTTACAACTGATTTACTAATTATAAAGAAATTTACTATTCTGAATTACTCTTCAGCAATTGTGCTCGTTTCTTTTTAAGGTATTTTTGTTGATTTTATTATTTTTACAACGGATTTATTTGATTTTTTCTACGACCGTCTTCAACTTGATGCCGTTGCTTTCGATGTACAAACTAGAAGAAGCTCTTAAAAACAAACAAACAACAAAAAAGCCTGGACGCAGCAAGTGCGTTATGGTAGTGAATTTTCATAGAAATAATCTGGCACAAAATATTTTATTATAACTTTTTTTTATTGTAACAGAGAAATCTAAATTTTGGTGTATAGTTTATTTTTATATCGTAAACCTACGTACCAAATTTGGTTATTATAGATTTTTTATTTTTTAAGATAAAAATTTTTTTCAAATGAAAACTCAAAATTTCGTCCGATTTTTTCGATTAACGAACTTATCAAAGCCATTTACAAAAGAAAGGTACATGCCAAATTTTATCAAAATCGGCCCATTATTCTTTGAGATAAAATTTTTTTTTAAATAAAAACTCAATATTTTCCCGGAAAACCTCGTCCGATTTTCCTGACTAACAAACTTGTCAAAGCCATTTACAAAGGGAAGGTACATGCCAAATTTTATTAAAATCAGCCCATTATTTTTTGAGATAAGAATTTTTTTTCGAATGAAAACTCAAAATTTTCCCGGAAAACCTCGTCCGATTTTCCTGACTAACGAACTTATCCAAGCCATTGACAAAAGTTAGGCGCATGCCAAATTTTATCAAAATCGGCCCATTATTTATTGAGTTATCGGTGTGATACATATACATATACATATACATATATATATATATATATATATATATATATATATATATATATATATATATATATATATATATATATATATATATATATATATATATATATATATATATATATAAACATATAAAAATTGAATTGAAACTGACCTTGGATATGGGTTCTAGGGGTCCTAGTTCGCGCTCATTTGCAAAAAAAATTTCAAAATTCAAAAGTCGGGATCTCCCCATTAGTGAATTTTTTCTACGAAAATTCACTAAAACAAAATAATTTGTTTCCTCTGGTCTTCCTGGTTTTGACTTATCAACCAAGGAAAATGTTTATTTACAATCGACTTCCTCCCGTCAAATATTGTTTACTTGCTTTTAACAAAAATTCCATCGAGCTGGCCAATGGTATTGTTACTTTGCAAATAGAGTTCAAATGGTTGTTACTTCCTGGGAAATGTGATTTAATTATTACGAATTCAATTGGAAACTGACCTTAGTAAGTCTTGGTGGTGGTGGTGGTGGTCGTAAGCTAGCCTAAAAAGTTTCATTTCATTAGCCACAGATTTTTGTTACTAAAAACTCCTTAAACAGTCACAATACTTGCCTCGCCCCCCCATTACAGTACTTTTGTTTCTTATAATAAATTGAACAGAAACGAGATGGGGTTAATAAATATGCCCTTACTAATTGAATTTATCTTAAAACGCTAAAGCATACAGTCATACGATGCACCCTGTTCCGGATAACGATTATCCTCTCTCTAACACAAATACTTTAGAAACCTACGTTGAACACGTTCTAGGAGGTCCGTATACCGTTGGTAGTATGGAGCCCAGACCTGCACAGCATATACCAGGGGTGATCTGACATAAACGTTAAAGAGTATCGTAACACACGACACGTTATCAAAGTCTCGTCATGATCTTATAATAAAGCCCAAATATTTTAGTGCGACTTTTAAGGCCAGTTGAGAGTGTAAAGGAAAACTAAGTTTTCTGTCAAAAGTCAACCCTACATCCTTAACTTCTTCTGCACTCTCCAGAACATGATGGTCTAACATGTAATCATACGTGTGACGAGTATAACTCCTGCTAGATGAAAAGGTTCTACACTTTGGTATATTTAAAGTAAAACCATTTACGCTGCACCATTCCTGTAAACGATTTAGGTTTATCTGTATGCACAGCCATCAGGCTAACACACTCTAGAAGACAGATTTAAGTCATCAGCGTAAAGTAAAACTTCAACATCAAACCGTTCAACAATATCATTGATAGCCAGCAAAAACATAAGTGGGCCAAGATTAGAACCCTAAAGTACTCCAGATATGGTAACAAACTTATCAGATTTATGACCCATATAATCCACACAACTGGTCCTATTATACAAGCAGGACTTTATCAGGTCTATATAACTGTCATTTAGTCGCATCCTTCGCAGCTTCTGGATAACAATATCATGATCAATTCTGTCAAAGGCCTTTGAAAAGTCGGTGTAAATTACGTCAACCTGTCCACCCGTATCAAGACTCTCCGAGACGTACTGAGTAAATTCAGCCAGGTTTGTTATAGCAGATCGTTTTGCTGGCTATCAGATATCAAGTTCCTGGCTAGATTATAAATCATGCTGTACAATTGCTATTTCGAAAACTGTTGCAAAGTTCGATAAGATACTTATAGGCCGATAATTAATTATCTATGAGTATCTTGTCACCCTGCTTAAACACAGGAATAATCTTACTTTCCTTCCGCACAAGACGAAATATGGACTTTTCTAAACACAAATTGAACAGAAACGTCAATGGCTGACAAAATGCAGTAGCGCAGTCGTTGACTAGAAAACTGGGGAAGTTATCAGATCCATGCACTAGTTTGGGTTGCAATCTTCTCAAAGAGTCCAGAACCTCTTGTTCTTCGATTGCCGGTACACCAGAAACTTGTTGCACAGAAACCTCATTTGCGAAGTCAAAATTTGAGTCGGAAGTAGAGTAAACTGCGCTAAAGTCTGAGGCAAAGGCATCGACTATACTTTGCGGAGTATCGTAAGTCACCCCATTGCCGTTACGGGCAACAGAAGGAACTCTCGAAGATGTTCTCGTACCATTTACACAATACCAAAATCGTAAGGGATCCAATTTAGTCCCCTCCTAACAACGGTACAAATATGAATCATACAAATCATTAACAATTAATTTGATTTCAGAACGCAAGTCTCGAAAATCAGCCAGATGATAAGGAGAAGGCGTGCTCTTATATTTCTTAAAATGAAGGAAGAGAGGTATCGATGGTGAGACTTTGCAAACATTTTTTCAAATGAGCGCGAACTAGGACCCCTAGAACCCATATCCGGGATCAGATTCAATTTATATATATATATATATATATATATATATATATATATATATATATATATATATATATATATATATATATATATATATATATCTATATATATATATATATATATATATATATATATATATATATATATATATATATATATATATATATATATATATATATATATATATATATATATATATATATATATATATATATATACATGTATCCACCCGATAACTCAACAAATAATTAACCGATTTGGATGAAACTCGGTTAGTGTCTTTCTTTTATTAATGGCTTGAACAAGTTCGTTAGCCAGGAAAATCGGAGAGGGTTTTCCGGAAACATTTTGAGTTTTCTGTCGAAAAAAATTTGTTTCTCCGAAAGTTACAGAGATGTTTTAATGAAAATTAATGGGTATATTAACCTAGGTCTTTCTACGTACCAAAATTCAACTTTTTAGGTTTATATAATATTGAGTTATTCAAATTTTGAATTTTCTTTCAAAAAAATTTTGTTCTCCAAAAATTACAAAGCTATTTTGATAAAATTTGGTGTATATCTTGCCTTGGGAATGACCTTACTACTTACCAAAACGAAACTTTCTAAGTTTATAGAAAATTGAGTTATTCAAATTTGAATCATTTAATAAAAATTCAGTACCATAACGCACTTGCTGCGTCCCGAACTTTTAGTGAACTTTCTTAAAAAAATTATATATATATATATATATATATATATATATATATATATATATATATATATATATATATATATATATATATATATATATATATATATATATATATATATATATATATATATGTTTATATATTTAATATTTATGTGTCACACATATAACTAAAAAAATAATGGACCGATTTTGATAAAATTAGGTGAGTACCTTCCTTTTGCGAGTGGCTTGGACTAGTTCGTTATCCAGGAAAATCGGCCGAGGTTTTCCCAGAAAAATTTGTGTTTTTTTTTCGAAAAAAATCGAATCTCCGGAATTAACAAAGTAAGGGCAACGAAAATCGGTACACTGGTTTATGTCATTATGGGTAAGCTACCTACCAAAATTTAGCTCTGTGGGTTAAAGGACAAGAAAGTTACAGGCATTTAAAGAAAAATAAAATTTGGGTTTTCCTCAAAACGTCAAAGTCGCGATTTTAAACGTCAAAATTGTTAATATTTAGGCAATGAACCTGAAATTAATATGATCTATGGAAGTAAAATGTCTCAAGAATAATGTTTTACAAAGCCTGAGCTCTTAGTTTCAATTATCACTGTCCTTCAGTTTACTAAAATAGTCCCAGAAAATTCAAATAGACCCTTTCTCTGATGCTTTAGCAGTAGTGTTGGCTATAGAGTTTATCGTTTAATGGTATATCATTTTTGTCGAATTTTCGTAAAAAATCATTAAAGCGCAATATATCTGTTATTATGCAAGTTACGAAAAAAAGTTGTATACATTAATTATACGGTGTCTTAAGCTACATCTTAAAAAATATTTCCACAATTACAGGGTGGCCCATAAGTCGTTGGTGATTCAAATGTTCTTTTTTTAGTGATTTTTTTAATCGAACACGCACTATGTTATTGCATTTTTGTATTTTCCATCGAAATATAATACATCTTTGTAAGAAAAGAAATTCGGGACGCAGCAAGTGTGTTATGGTAGCGAATTTTCATTAAATGCTTCAAATTTTGGATCAATTTGCTGTTAACCTATAAGGTTGACCAGAAAACCAGTTTTTTCGGGAACAATTTAAGTTTACATTCGGAAATTTTTGTACATTTTCAAACAATACAGTTATTTTGATGAAACATGGCACATTGTTTCTAATATATAGATTATACTGGTAACCAAATTTGGTGCTTTCTTAAAAAAACATTTTTGCTATTAAAAACATTTTTATGAAAATTCACTACCATAACGCACTTGCTGCGTCCAGAGTTTTTTGAATTGAGCTTATCAATAATTTGTTTGGTTTACTAGACAGGATACACCGCATGAGCACAGCATTATGCTGTGGCATGAGTGTGTTTAATAACATACCTATTAAACAAAAGATATAAACATTGATATAATTTTTTATTTTATCTACTTTACTATTAGAACAAGTGTATTAGTTTGGTTTCTATAATTAAAAATTACATTTGATTACAGGAAAAATGCTTTTAAAAAACTTGTGTCTTTAGACTGATGTACGTATTGGCAAATAGATCAAGCATAATGATGCTTGCGGTGACATTTCAAATAAGCGAAGCAATTCTTAGAAACTTACCTATTTGTAGTGTAACTCGATTCTTCTGTCGTTTTTGGACATTTCGTTAATAATGTCGTCATGTAATTGTGGATTCTGGGACATTTCCTGGACGAGTTTATTTTCAACTGACAAAATTGAAATTTGGGGAGGTCTTTCCTGTCCTGTTGAATTTCTAACAAAACTCTTGATACGTTTCAATATAGAAAAATTTCGTTCAAAAGGTGCACTAGTAGCAGGAATTGTTAATACTAATTCACATAATTTGAACACTTCAGAATATGAATTTTCCAATTTTGATTGTTTTAAGAAAGTTAAAAGTTCACTCGCGTTAGTTTTTGTGTCAATAACATCGGGTTCATAAATGACTGGAAGTTCTGATCGTAATAATGCTTTGTCAAAATAATGTCCATAGTGGTGGAATAATGATTTGAATGAATCTTCTGGGAAAGGTATCCCATTACATCCTTCAAAATTATACAATATAAGAAATGTCAGGTCACTGAGATGATAAAATCTGCAGTTAATTTGCTGCTGAATTTGATCTATAATTTCGTAGAAAAGGCGGCGGTAAGAAGTTTGAAGGTCTCCCACATTATCAGTGCACACACCCTTTTTTCGTGGCTCCACATCTTCTAATTCAATTGTTTTGTCTCAGAACTTATCAAATTCGTTCCTTTTTTGAATTATAATGGATTTAAATTCAGTATTTTTTTTCAGGCAAAAACCAATGTAATTTATTTTAGATTGCAATATGTTAAATACATTATCTAAAAACGGAAATATTTCCGAAAATATATTAAGTAAAAAATTAAAATTAAAGTCTCCTTTCAAACCATCTAAAAATCCTCTAGAACTATTTATTGTTTCTACGTCTCAATTTTTGCTATTTTTCATTATGTTTTCGAAAAGTTATATTAACAATTCACGGTGTTCAAATATAGTTAAAACAAGTCTGCCGTTGTAGTTTCATCGGGTTGCAGCTACTTTGGGTAAACGTTTTTTAACAGGTGAGTCTAAGGCTTGTGTGCGCTTCGTAGATTTGGAAAAAAAGCAGCCATTTAACACTTTACATTATTTAATATGATTTACAGATTGGGATAAAATTAAATTTAATTTATGAGTACAACAATGTGCAAATAGGTCAATGGAGAACGTTTCCCGCACTTTAGCTTGAAGACCTCCTAAATGTCCGGCCATAACAGCAGCCCCATCATAGCTTTAGGCATTTAATTTATTATCAAACTCCTCAATATCTCTCATAATATTAAGCACAATTTTATATAGAACGTTTGCGGTACGAGGTTCTGTCACATTTTTAAAGCCTAAAAATCTTTCTTGTACACTCCCATCCATTTTTACGTAGCGTATTACTACAGATAGTTTGCTTAAATTAGTTACATCCGTTGTTTCATCTAGAACAATAGCAATGAAACGAATCTGATTAATTTCAGATTTAATTATATTCAAAATAATAGTGGCAGCAGCCGAAATTAAGTCATTCTGAATGCGATTTTATGTCCCGCGAAAAAACGTTAGGCTGTTCCAAGTGATTTTTTAAACAAATTTCGTATTTAAGACTACAAGACCAACAAAATAGTTTATTCCTGTTTTCACAACCCGTTAACGATTCATATTGTTTATAAGCTTTTTCCACGTTGAAATGTCGAATAGGTACATGTTTCAATTCTTGTATTTAAGTTTTTTAGAGTAAGTTTCGGCCTACCTTTATTAATAATAGCAAGTTTTTCAGCAAACTGTAAAGCTGAAAATCCTTTAGTTATCAAAAAACATACAAAACAATTACAGTTATTATTACCACTTGTTTGTAAAGTTTGTAAATCCCCATCCCCACCGTCACCGCTGTTAAAAGCTGATCTACTTGCAGCCATATTGATAATCATAAAATGCCAATGTATTTAATTTAGTCGACTGCTTATATTTACGAAATAATCAGGCACATTCACGTTGTACTCGCATCGGGTCTTCGTAGTACAACACGTTCTAAAAACACGCGTACATCGCGCCGAGCCGGGGTTTCTTTTATAAAGTTGTCTGCTGACTACGTGTATTTAACTGAAGTCATTGCATCCACTCCTAGTATCAGATCAGGTTCATGCTGTCCGCATGCGGTCGCATTTACTGGAACGACGTCATTGCTAGGAGCGTATATACAAATACAGTATGATGCATAATAAATAATTATGTGTGTGAGCTTGCGAAATAAAAATTTTAATAATTAAATTAGTTTCAGAATTTGAAATTTAAAATACAAAAGGGATTTTAAATAATGCGGGATAGGTATGTAGTCGTTATTTTAAGGAAACCAAGCTTCCCTTGCTTCCATGGACCGCACGCCACTACTGATCTGTATTTATCTATACGTTCTTACCCCTAAACCACCGACGCCGTTATCATTTTAGTTGTCGAATGTTGTACTTTTTTCACAATATAGGCTGTATTAAGTCTTTGTATTTTTTTAGTTTATGTATAATAGAATAATCAAGGTAGGAGTTTGGTATAGAATTGGTGTCGGTTTCAGTTAATCAAATTAAATAAATAAGAAATAGAATTAGTTTTTTTTAAAAGCAGTCTTAATTTTGTTGAGTATCTATTTTGTCAAAAATGCTAAAAAACCAAAATTTGTTTATAAAGTCTACTTTAACCTGCCCTTTAGGTAAAAAATTAGCTAACCAGAAAAATACCCACAACAATGAGCATTCCGTTTACTAATTGGAGACTGACACAAATGTTTTTAAGCTTTTAAAATTATATTCAGTCCCATTTTTTCACACCTTTAATGCATTTAGCTGAGGATACCTTTCCGGGGCAGCAAAAATCGAGTGAGAACCTGATTTTCATACACCCCTGTGGAGTGAAAGGCGGTATAAGTTTTCTTTAGCTTACACGACGCATATCAATTTTCCCACTCTCAAATTTGGCAGTGATTACGACTCTGAATAGCAGGTTACACAGGAAACCAGTCAAACCGGAACTCGCACTTTGCATATGCAAAGCGGGGGCAACTTGGATTCATTATTTCAAACCCTTCTGAACACCCGGTCATATGATACACTAGGCTCTATACCATAATAAATTGCAGGCAGCTATTTTTCTCGTTGGCGCTTTCAGTATATCTATAGTACAAAGTAAAATATATTTTATAGCACGCAGAATAATCTTCTTGGCAGATAAACTTGACCCCATCAGAAAGAGAAATAAATATTCGTTTTCCATTATCAGTTCATACAAAAGTAATTGTTCCAAATATATAAAAGCCTGGACGCAGCAAGTGCGTTATGGTAGTGAATTTTCATAGAAATGATCTGGCACAAAATATTTTATTATACCTAGGTTTTGGCGTATGGTTTACTTTTTGTATCATAAACCTACCTACCAAATTTGGTTATCATAGGTTTTTTATTTCTTGAGATCAAAATTTTTTGGAAAGAAAACTTAAAATTTTCCCGAAAAAACTCGTCCGACTTTCCTGACTAACGAACTTATCCAAGCCATTAACAAAAGGAAGGTACATGCCAACTTTTATCAAAATCAGCCCATTATTTTTTTGGTTATCGGTGTGATATATATAGATATATATATATATATATATATATATATATATATATATATATATATATATATATATATATATATATATATATATATAATAATAATAATAAGTTTATTCATCCAAAATTCTACATACTTAATTCTAATTACAAATGGAAAATTACTCCAATCAGCACATGATTTTAGTTAACGACGAATAAACTACAAGTTTATTACAGAAGCTTTTAGCTTATATGCATAAAATATACGTCAATTTATTCTACATCTTAACCTTTTTTATGAGTGGTATACATCCTTGATTCAACTAGTAATAGTTTTCTCAATTTTATCCCTGGGAGTATTTATAAGCCATTTACTTACAGCCCTCTTGAAAGGTCCCACACCACCAATACTTTTGACCGAGTCAGGTAACAGGTTATATAGTTTTGGTCCATAGTATCTATAATATTTTTTGCCTATGGTTTTATGGATTCTGTCAACCTCACACCTCTGCACTCTCATGTTATATCCGTGTTCAACCCGCAGATAAGTATGTTTGTTACCAAAAAACCACAACACAGACCTAGCATACAGTTGCCGCAAATCTAGAATCCCCAACTCATCAAAAAGTTGATCACTGGGATACAATCTATCTTTGCGATACAAAACTTTAAGAATCCATTTCTGAATAACACTCAGCCTTCCTAAATACACAGGATCGACGCCGCCCCAGCTTAATATACCATACATAAGTTGACTTTGGATCAATGAAAAATACAATGTTCGCAAACAACTCAGACTAAGAATTCCACTTAGGTGCTTGAATTTAGTAATAAATGAGCGCAACCGTTTAACGAAATGCTCCATGTGGTGGTTCCACCTAAGATGACTGTCGAGAATAATACCAAGGTATGTAACACGATTTTGCGATTGTATCTCTAATTCTCCCACTGTAAGAGACTTGAAAGTGGGTATATATTTTTGGTAAGATGTGAAGGGAAGGTACACCGTCTTATCAGGATTTAAGGTAAGTAGGTTGTCAGAGAACCAATTTTTTATCGTCTTAAAATCTGTTTCAGCTTTATGTTTCAGTATATCCCAGCTTTCTGCGCTATAAAATATTGCTGTGTCGTCAGCATAACTAACTAGTTTACCTTGTGACTCTTGCGTTAATAAATCGTTAATATATATGGTAAATAATATCGGTCCCAAAACTGATCCTTGTGGAACCCCAGAGTTTATCATTCTCTCTTCACTGATCTCATCATGCACCCTGACACACTGTCGTCTGTTAGTCAAATATGACTGGATTAAGGCCCCTGCCTGCCCTCTTATCCCATATGCTTCTAACTTTTGAATAAGTTCTGTATGATCTACAGTATCAAAGGCTTTTGACAGATCAACAAAAATGCATAGAGCCACTCTTTTCTCATCTAATGCCTTGTATATGTTACGAACCAAGCTGGCCGCCGCATCCTGTGCCGATCTACCTTTTCGAAAACCAAATTGAAAGTCAGATAGCACACTTTGCATCTCAAAAAATTTGACTAATCTCTTTTTTATCATCTTCTCAAAAATTTTTGACAGACTTGAAAGCAATGTTATTGGCCTATAATTAACGACATTTGTGGCATCACCTTTTTTATATAAAGGAATAATTATCCCCTTCTTAAGTACCGTAGGAAACACCCCTTGTACAAGCATAGCATTGAACAGTTCCACCAGAATATTAGAAATTTCTGCAGCAATCTCTTTCAAAATTTCAGCCTTTATCTCGTCATCACCAGGCATTTTACCATCCTTTAGAGATCTTATTTCGTTCTCCACTTCCTGCTGAGTAGACGGTTCCAGAAAAATTGTAGAATTAACCTTCTTTATTTTATTTTTAGGCAGTGATTTTCCTTTGGTTGGATCTTTTTTTATGCTTTTCGCCAGATTTTTTCCTACATTTACATAGTATTCATTAAAGTGGTCTGCTGTATCTGCTTTATTTACAAGTGTTTGACCTTCAGTTGTCTTTATTTCGATTATACTCTTTTCTTTCTTAATTTCTTTATTACAAATTTGGTTTACAGTATTATACAATTGTTTTGTTGAAATATTCTTACCCAGAAGGTTTTTAAAATAATTTTCTTTCGTAGCTTTTATCAGCCTGGTTAACATGTTTCGATATGTTTTATATTCATTTATCTTTACAGTATTGGTAAAATTGTTTTTTTTAATAGCATTATATAATTTATTTTTTTTAACAAATGATTTTAGTAAGGCTGGAGTTATCCAATCCTTTCTTCTATCACGCTGAGTTCTGGCATAACTATTTTTTGTATTAATACTTATATGCATCTTTAATATTTTTAAAAAGGAATCAGCTGCCTTGTTTACATCATCTATATCCCTATACACACTTTCCCATTTTTCATCCCTTAAGTCATTCTTGAGTTTAGGATAACTAATGTATCTTTTGCACGTTTTTTTAGTCTCCTGGCGGACTAAGTTAACATGACTGGAAGGTTTACCCTCTATATGCAAAATAATTGGGAAATGGTCAGTTATGTTAACGTGTAAAATTATAGGGTAAAATAATAAATTATCTGTTATTCTTCTGTGCTTAATAAATATGTGATCCAGACACGATTTTGATTCCTTTTCTATTCTTGTATATCCATTAATATACGACTTAAACCCAAACTCACCCATAATATTTAAATAGTCTTGTACTTCGACCAAATTGTCATTGTTGATATTCTGATTTATATCACCCACAAATATATGGTGATCTACACTGTTTCCCACATTTTTTAGATAGTTGAATAGTTCCGAGTTAAAAGTCTGTACCGGAATTGAATGTGACCTGTATGCAGCGGTAATCATAAAAGTATCTACATTTCCGTATTTAAATCTGATCTGAAGAAGCCCCGTACGTTCAAACGTAAGCCTTAGAAGTTTATATTTTAAGTTGTGTTTAATATATATTACCACACCGTCATTTCTATTAGCTTTCCCTTCATTATAAACCAGATCATATCCCTGCATGCTATAAAGCCCTAGATTATGTAAGACAATATATATATATATATATATATATATATATATATATATATATATATATATATATATATATATATATATATATATATATATATATATATATATATATATATATATATATAAATGAAACTGACCCTGAAAATGGGTTCTAAGGGTCCAGTTCGCACTCATTTGCAAAAATGTTTTCAAAATTCAAAAGTCGGGATCTCCCCATTAGTGCATTTTTTCTACGAAAATTCACTAAAATCGGCCCCTCACAATATATATATATATATATATATATATATATATATATATATATATATATATATATATATATATATATATATATATAAATGAAACTGACCCTGAAAATGGGTTCTAAGGGTCCAGTTCGCACTCATTTGCAAAAATGTTTTCAAAATTCAAAAGTCGGGATCTCCCCATTAGTGCATTTTTTCTACGAAAATTCACTAAAATCGGCCCCTCACAATATATATATATATATATATATATATATATATATATATATATATATATATATATATATATATATATATATATATAAATGAAACTGACCCTGAAAATGGGTTCTAAGGGTCCAGTTCGCACTCATTTGCAAAAATGTTTTCAAAATTCAAAAGTCGGGATCTCCCCATTAGTGCATTTTTTCTACGAAAATTCACTAAAATCGACCCCTCACAAGCAAATAAACAGTCCTTACGCTTGATATACTAGGTGTCGCTTTCATAAATTCAATATTGCTATTTTTTGTTCTGGCAAAAGAATCAACTCATTACTTATTTATTTACTGATTTTTCTGTATGAAGTGTAATTTGTCAAAACACGTCAAGATTTTAGTGAAATAAAATTATACTCCTAATGAAGATTTGGCTATAAATAATAATTATATTTATTCCAAAACTGGGATTTAGTCAGCCGTCGTTATAAAAGTGACGAGCTAAGAATTTTTTTTTGAAGAATACAAGATATGGCAGAATCTTTTTATGATCGGGATTTTGCAAGAAATTTTTGGCGATTTAGAATTTGGAAGATGCAGTTCTGATAAATTTTGTCTTGTCCATTTGCTTTTATGTGCGAGAAACTATGTAATTATAGTTACAGGTAAATAAATAAAATAATTGATGTACTAGTGCTTGAAGTTTTCGTTTTGAACGAATTTTAATATATATATATATATATATATATATATATATATATATATATATATATATATATATATATATATATATATATATATATATATATATATATATATATATATATATATATATATATATATATATATATATATATATATATATATATATATATATATATATATATATATATATATATACAGTATGTCCTAAAAGCCTAAGCCCTTTCAGAAAAACCCAATATAATCTTTTCAAAAAGTTTACGGTTTTCAAGATATTGACAATTTTATGAAAAAAATTAAAATTGACAAATTTTAACGTATTCACCCCCCCCCCCCCCCTCCATGCAGGACGAACATTTCTGTAATGTGATTTTTATGCCTGTTAATCCTCGATAATAACGTTATCAAACCAGCCTGAGACATTTTGTATTATTATTCAGAAAATCTGAAGACAAAAAATCAAAATCGGACTTTTCTTTCCCATTTTTTTTTTTTAATTTTGAATAAACCCTCGCACTGAAATAAAAATGCTGGTAAAATTTAAAAAGTTTCAAAAACTTCCCTGTTTTATGGAGATTCTAAAATGGTATAAAACCTTATTAATATCTTTTAAAAGTAATTTAGTGTCGACGATTGAAAGTAATTTAGAAGTGAATTCAGGTAGCTAATAAATAACAATAGACAGATTGTGACATTTACAAAAATTATTCTGTTCATAACATATGCTCTATTTGACAGCCATTTTGTCTTATACATAAACGATATCGTCTTAATAACGATCCTCTTAGTCTTCTTAGACTGCTTCGGGAAGTTTCTTGGGCTCCTGTTCTGATTCTTTGACGTCCACCTGCCCGGGCATGTCTGATTCAAGTATTGCCTTACTGCTGAGGCAGAGTGGGCTGGGCATCCATCATTTTGAAGCCACATTGTTCTCCGAAGTTCTAATGGGGTGTCTTCCAGCAGTTCTGGCAAATTGTTTTGTCAAAACGCCAAATATCTTTGTCCATTTAACGTAGGGCGCAGTTCCACTGGTCCCAAAAGTCTTCCGTTAAAAATACCGGCCCAGAGATGTATCTTAAATGGATGCTGGGACCGATCCTCTCTCAACTCATGTGGATCTTCAATTTTCCAACCATGAAAGTTGGGTTCTTGTATGATTTTGCTTAACATAATTTCGCAAAACCGCTTGCGCCTTGCGTAATCGCGCAGTTTCAAAATTTGGACCGTCTGAATATGGTACCCATACCTTTTTAAAATTCTATGAGTAGTAGACGTTGAGACACCAGTTCGTCTCTGTACTTTCCGCGTCAAGGTACCAGGTTATTCGATAACAGCATCCAGGGCAGCATCAACATTAAAATGAGGTGTCACTTAACATAGGGCGCCATTTAAACTTTAAGGGTACCTTACGTCCCTGCCTGGGTAGGTTCCAAGACAGCAAACCTTACGCCATCATGTGTCCGCCTTGAAAACAATCTCTATTAGTGAATTTTTTTAAATAAGAATTCACTAAAAACAGCTTTTTTACATTTTCTTTTCCTTCAATTTTAATTGCAGACTAGATATATAATCTCAATTTTATATATTATTTCAGCAAAGTTTCGTTTAAAAAATATTTACTAAATTTTTGGAGAAATTTGTTGTAACGTTTCCATAGAAATAATTTATCTGTAAGATTTTTTGTAAAATGTTGATAAGTAAAAATAAATGCTTATAGGTTATCGTTGAAAAAGTATTTTCGATTTCTCGTGAGAAAAAAATTTTGGTAACAAATATACTTTCGTGTAACATTACTTAAGCCAATTTTTGTAAAGAAATGGCCAATTTTCGCGAAAGATTTGCAAGATTTTCATGGAAGATTTTTTTTTTTTGAATTTTGTCAGAAAACTTTTTGTGAATAATTATATCCAGGCAGACATATAAATAATTTGTTCGTTCGCCAGGAAATTCAGACCTCTTTTTCCCGGAATATTTTAAGTTTACTTTCGAAAAATTTTAGTACTTTTTCAAAAAATAAAGTTATTTTAATAAAATATGGCAGATTGTTTTTACTATGTGTTATACTGTTCTCCAAATCTGATGTATTTTATTTTAAAAAAACCTATTTGCCATTTATTTTGTTATGCTAATTCGCTACCACAACGCACTTCCTGCGCCCAGACTTTTATTTTACCGAATATATATATATATATATATATATATATATATATATATATATATATATATATATATATATATATATATATATATATATATATATATATATATATATATATATATATATATATATATATATATATATATATATGTCACCCATAACTCAAAAAATAATGGGCCGACTTGAATCAAATTTGGTGAGTACCTTTCTTTTGCAAATTGCGTGGATAAGTTCTTAGCCAGGAAAATCGGCCCAGTTTTTCCCGGAAATTTGTGTGCTTTCTTTCGGAAATTTTTTATATCTCCAGAATGGCATAGTTAAGGCAACCAAACTTGGTACGCAGGTACACCATAAAAAGTCAACTATGTACTAAAATTTAGATCTGTAAGTTAAAAGGAAAAAAAGTTATAGGCACTAAAAGAAAAATGGGGTGCCATTGATGACCGGAAAAACGCACAAAACAAAATATTTTGTGTGGATAGCAAAATCTGTTGTATATTACAGACATATATTAAGTTTTTTAGGCGCAAAAGGGTCAAGAAATGCCAGAAACAATACTTTGAAAATTGTATAGTTTTTCCTCTTAAAACGTCAATGTCGCGATTTGCAACGTCAACATTAGCAACTTTTAGGCAAAGAACTTGAAACATATACGGGTTATGTAGAGAGAATGTCGCACGAACTGTGTTTTACAAACTCTAAATTTTCAGCTTCAACCGTCATTGTCTTTCATTTTACTAAAATATTTTCAGAAAATGCATTTCAAATAAAACCTCTTCCTGATGCTTTGGCAGTAGTTTTAGTAATAGAATTTACGGTTTAATACTCTATATTTTTAGAGAATTTTCGTAGCAAAAAGTCGCTCTGGAGGAGAACGTGACTTTTAGATTTGGATAAGATTTCTTTAAATGAGCGCGAACTAGGACCCCCAGAGCCCATATGCGGTGTTAGGTCCAGTTTTCATCTATTTACATGTATACAAGGTGACGCATTTTTCCGGTAAAACTCAATAATGTCGTTATTATAGAAGACACTAGAAAAAATTGTATACGTTAATTACAGGGCGCCTTGAGCTACATTTTATAAAATTATTTCGACAATCACAGACTGGCCCATAAGTCGTTGGTGATACAAATTTTCTTTTTTTAAATCGAACACATCTTCTATTATTGCATTTTTGCATTTTCCATCTAATTATAATGCATGTTTGCAAAAGAATTAGAGTTATTTCAATTGTTTCACATTTTTGGCACATATGAAAAATTATGCTACGGCGTTTTTACCAATATACAGCAGAGTTCTATAAATATGACGCATTCAGAGGGGTTTTCTTTTATATTATTTATAAAAAAAATCGTGGTGCCTTACACAATTTTTTTGTCTTTCTATAGAAATCACTATTTGTAAAATTTTTGTAAAATTTTGGTAATTAATAATAAATGTTTAATAAGTTAAAAAAAATCTTTTAGAATTTTCGTGAAAGAATTGTTTGCAAATTCATGCATGAAAGCTTTTTTTGGGCATTTCGTCGAATAGCTTTTTGTGTGAATAATTATATCTTGGTAGGTGAGTAAATAGTTTGAAGAGGTTCGTTGGCCAGCCAAATCAGATCAGTTCTTTTCGGGAACATTTTAAGTTCATTTTCGAAAAAAAAATTTAGGTTTTCAACCAATAAAGTCATTTTGGATGAAATATGGTACATTGCTTCTATTGGTTAGACTGGTAACCAAGTTTGATGCGTGCTTTCATTGAAAAAGACATATGTGCTATTAAAAGCATTTTAATTAAAATTAACTACCATAAAGCACTTGCTAAATCCGGACTTTTTTTTCAATAAGAAAATTAAGTAAAAAAACACCTAGCATGCATTATGAATTGGTGTGTGTTTGTACATATGAAAATATAGCTCACAAGAGATAGTAGCGAGGCTTGAGCAACATCATTACACCATCTTGCTACAATAAACATAATGGTTTTAACACTAGATAGTCACAGGGGACCACATTTACGTAGCCAGCAAGTAGGAATAATACCGTCTACTTTATTCGCACTTATAATCTATAGTTTATGTCTGATAATCCCGATCAGTAAATAGCCAATCACTATATTGAATACTACAGATAACCCTGGGAGAACATAAACACTGTTATTAAATGGCTGAAACAGTAACAAGTCCAGTGCCACGCTGTTCCAATTAAATAGAATCTACGATCATCGTATTTCTAGATGCAACTTCAATTCTCTACTTTAAGAAGCCATACCAGAAATAATTTTTCAATTTGTTACTAAGTCTGCATAATATTTGCGTGTTTTTGTTGTGTAATCATTTCCATTTCAGTGTTAGACCAGTAAAGTATAAACAAAGATATTGCACAAAATTTAGCCCTAATAAAAACACCTCAATAAATGTAACTATGTTCAAAAGTTGAAGATTATATTAGTAGAAAGACTGACAAATTCAGTGGTTAATAAGATATAATTTATTTACTTCAGTGTTTCTTAAACTTTTTTAAAGAGGGGTACTTTTTTGGTAAGAATTTTTTTAGCGGGCCCCTATTCTTACCATATAAAATTTTGTTTAAAGAAACTTAAACAAAGGCCTACAAGAAATTGTAGTTATTTTTCAAATCTAGTACCCACGCTGCCTTTATATGGGTTTTACTATGTATCAAAACTGAATATTCTAGTTTAATGAGAAATTGAGTTATCACTATTTGAAATATTTTCACAAAAATTCGCCACCATAACACACTTGCTGCACCTAAACTTTTTTCAACACTTATGTACTATTACTGTATCCTTACTTTTTGAAAATGAAATAAATATAAGCAGTACAAAATATTGAAATTATAGTTTTAATAATTTACCTTGTACATCTGATTATATATGTAATTTAAACTGCTTTATGGTATTATGTAGTTTCATTTACTTCAAATGTTCTATAAAGAGTAATAGCTAAGAGTTAAGAAACCATAAGTACCTAGGTACCCTTGCTTTTATACTTATATTAGTTTGAGGTAGGTATATTTCTTCTTGAAATAATTGTGTTTCAGTACCTACATGCATTGATTAAGAACCTAAATCTGACGTACACAACCACTTTCTTATTTGTTTGATTGGATGTTAGAATCATAATATACTACAGTCACAGTCGACGCTCGAAGGCATTTGTTAAAATTTAAATTTGGGTTATTATTTACCTACTATTTGTATTAACCGTTGAATATATATAGTTGTTTTATATTCTGACATTCTAAGGTATTAGCGGGATCGAATTCGAGGTTATGCGCAGAACGTACACGTTTCTCTCATGACTCCTGCCAGCTAACAGATGACAAATAGTGTTGTTTTTACATTAAACTAGAGAGATGGAGATGGTTTTTAAACACCGCGAAAATAGGAAGTTTAATACTTATATGTATAATATAAATATAATATAATAAAACGTAGTTCTATATTTCTTTTAGCCAAATTGAATCACTTTCATTAAAATTTCTATTTATTTACATTTTGCTGATATCTGCAGATTTAGATAATAGTTGAGGTAAATGGCAACCCCGCGGATTGTTTATTGCGACATATTTTCGTAGCCTGCCCGTTTAAAACTTAATTTGGATATTTTGTTTGCAATGGCAACGGAACCCTGATTTATCTGTCTGTCCTTATCTAACATTATAGGCATCCATTAAAAGGTAATTTCAGGTCATATAGTAGAGCATTGATTTTTTATTTAGTTATAATTTAAGATCTACTGAACGATTTGAGTTCACATTTGGTAGGTAGGACCACTTGTACAACGTATACGTGCTTGTCAAGTTTTAGTTTAATATTTCTAGTAATTTAAAAGATATTGCGTTGTCAAACAGTATTTTTTTATTTTTTTCTAAATGTATTTGAGTGTCAAAACTGTCTAGCGAACAATGACATATAATAATCATCTAAAGACAATACTGGAATGCCATTAAATTTTTTATTGCTCGCGCCATCTTTCACTAAGTAACGCAATTAAATTGAGAGTAGAGGTGTATTTGTTTGTTAATTTTTTCCGGAATTTTCAATATCGTCAAGAACGGACACTAAAGCACTAGATCTTTCTGGAATCATCCGTTTGCCTTAATATGATCAGCGAAACACTCACTGAGACATCAAGTTAGTTAATTGTATTCCCTTATTTCTAAACTATCAGATCCGACAGCCGTTGTCCTGTTCACATTTCAATATGTCAATCGGCATTTGCGCAAGTAGCCAAATAAATAGGAGAAAAATCACTTTCAGTTTTGCCACAATTTTCCAATTTTCCGGGCAACTTTTCAAATTTTTCTTTTCCCACAAACTATACTCGGACTTTTGCGAACATTTTTATAATAAAATTAGCCAAATTGGCCAAGCCGTTCTCAAGTGATGCGCTTACCAACGAACAGTATTTAATTTTGATTCATATATCAAATAAGGCCACGTTCCTAGTAAGGACGATGCCGTTTTTAGCCAACGTACAAATCCAAACCTTAATTTAACCAACTTAGCCTTAAAAAAATAGCTTTTACAACAATAGTTCTCAGAGCAATTTGAACTTTCACTCTCAACCGCTAGATGGCCCACCCCCTTATTAGTGTTTAGTTCATTGGGTGTTATAAATATAACTTCCCAAAAGTGCCGGTATAATGGAGGTTCGATTGTATTTCATTATCCGCTCCACTTATTAAACTTCCCTCTAGTAATCGTAAAATTAACCAGGTATCTGAATTTTTTTTCTTGGTGTTAAAACCAGTTCTGTAAGAAGGTGGTGTGTTCCGAATAAGGCCATGTGATAATTGTGTGAGTGGACTTATTAGGATCAGTGGCCTTATTTGGAGCACGTACATTTTTTCTAATAGGTTTCGCATTTCTTGCAGAAAAAAATCTAAATTATTTATGGAAAATGAGCTCAATGGCCTGAAAATGACATGCGAAAAGCTCTAGAAGAAGTTAACAACGGACAACCTGTCCTTGCAGAAACGAAAGAGTATGACATTACTCAGGGTCGCCTGAGGAATTATGTTGCAACTGGCAGCCCACAAAGAAAATTAGGAACACACTCTCTTTTAAACGTTGCCCAGGAAAACGGATTGTGCAGAGGAATGTTCCAATTAGCTGAGGTTGGATTGCCTCTAACTACTAAAGTTTCAGAAAAAGTATGTTTACGTTTATCGAGGGGAATGATTTAAAACATCTCTTTTTCCCACAGAGCAGGAAGAACATGGATGTTATTATTCTATAAGCGACATCCTCAAGTAGCAGGCAGGAACTCACAGGTGGTAAATCCTGCACGGGCACAAAAATTGAACAGGCATATTTTAAACTAATACTTCGTAAAGCTCAAACAAGCTTTAATTGATTTGAATTTAATCAATCAGTGCCAGCTGACCTATAACGTAGACGAAAAACGATTCCGGCTAACTCTCCATGACTAACAGCACGTTCTTAGTCGAAAAGGAGCAAAAAGAATAAAACATATAAAAATTGTAACTGACCCCGGATATGAGTTATAGGGGTCCTAATTCACGCTCATTTGCAAAAAGTTTTTCAAATCTCAAAAATCGCGATCTCCCCAATAGTGAACTTTTTATATGAAAATTCACTGAAAATATCAAACTCTTATTTGGTACATCAAGTTTATGTAGATATATTGACAGTTTCTACAATCTTGTGTCATCATTCTTTGTGGATATTTCCTGTGTCACTGTAGGTATTTGGTTTTATGTACCGACAAAGGCAAAACTCTATTGGGTTAAAATCTGGGCTACGAGGTGCACAAGGGATTGGACAATCACGGCCTGTTCATCTTTGGGGATACCTTTAATTTAGACAATTTCACACTTGAACAGTATAATGTATCGGTTCACCGACTTGCACAAAATACATTATTCCGCCTTAACACAAACATTTGCACAATAGACGATTTTATTGCCAAATTAAACAATAAATTTGATTCTACAAAATTTACCCACCAATTAGAAATTTATAATGAATTAGCCTTTTTAGATATTCTAGTTATCAAACGTAAAGAGACTTAAGAATTATATATCGATACCAAAGAAACTACCACTCTAAGTTACATTCCAAATGACGCACATCATACGTACGCACAAAAAATGGCCAGGCTGACTTTTTTTAGTAAACGGATTAATTGATTTTTCTTCAAGTAAAAATAGATATACCAAAGACTTACGGTATATCAATAACGTGGCCGAATATAGCGGATACCCTGCTTGCCTAATGGATAAATTAATTAACTAACAGAAAACAAAGAAATCAACCACTTTTTGAAGAGAGAAACCCGAAAAAACTTTTTTTTCTTACCATTTGAACCTCGAATCATGAGGGGTCTAGATAGAATTTTTTAAAAAGCCAATATGCAACTAAGATTTTCGATAAAAAGTGCTTTAAAAACTTGCTAGGTAACCCAAAAGACAAGGATCGTACTGCCAAAAGATCGGGAATTTATGAAGTTGTAAAGACTGTGATCTTATATACGTCGGACAAACAAAAATATCTATTGAAATTAGATTCAAAATACATTTAGCGCAACTAAGGTACAGTACTACGAGTCAAAAATTGATAAAAATATTCGACAACTGTAATCACTTTTAAATATACACTTTATTTGTTTGCTGTACTTTTTGCGGCTGTTTATTAGTTTTCGCAAACCAATAAACAATCACAAAAAGTACAGCAAACAAATAAAGTATATATATATATATATATATATATATATATATATATATATATATATATATATATATATATATATAGATTGCTAAATATAGTAATAATAAAAAGTGTATGCATTTTGCTCCGCCGCCTATGGGTAGTATACCTAATAGATTACTTTACAAGATATACTTACCGACAGAAGCATGCACGATAGATAATAAAATAATTCAGATATTTTCGCCAAACGAAATATGTAATTTTTGTGTCATTGAACCTTCCTAAATCGTTAGTGACCGTCTACCTGCAAAAGAATATAAATATAGTTGTAGATATAAGATATTTAGAATTATTCATCCTCGGATGACGCTAACTTGGTTAGTAAAACGATCGTCAGGTTTTTTAATTGTGTTGTGGTGGTTTGGGTTCTCCAAGGGTGCTGAGCAACTAAGATAGGGTCCATAGATAGATCTTGCGTTCCCAGCATATTTAGGAGAATATTCACCACGTAGATAAAGAGAACCTAAAATTAATCAAAAATGTTAGACAACCAGGCTTTCGAATATATATATATATATATATATATATATATATATATATATATATATATATATATATATATATATATATATATATATATATATATATATATATATATGTATATATAAGAAACGCTGAAACACGTCAGTGTTAATATTGAGGGGACATGTTTTGACATAAAACTCAACTTTGTCACATCAACCCCTTAAGGGTGATGATAACAACCCTTATATTTTAAATCGAGAATATGGGTCGACTGTTACATCATTTGAAATCTCTTTCTTTTCTGAATTCAGCACACTAATTGTTTGGAAGTTTTATCGACTCGTTTAAAAATTATTCACAATTGGAGTTGCAAGAACATATTTCATTCATTGTGATAAGAAATGCACTAATTAGTCAATGTTTCGTTAAAAAACTAAAAAACAAAACCAAACGTTCAAAAATGTTTATTCAGTTGAGTAAGTGTTCAAATTGTTCACCACCAGCTTCCATACAAAAGTACAAATTTTGTTCAAAACGAGCTCTGACATTTGGCATTTGTGGAGTTATTAGACGGCATTCTTAAACAATGCGTCGTCGTAATTCTCCCAGAGACTCCGGTTCTGTTGCGTAAATTCTACTCTTTAAATGGCATCATAGAAAGAAGTCTAAAGGAGTTAAATCCGATGATCTCGGGGGCCACTAAATAGCACCTCTACGCCCAATCCATTGTCCTGGAAACTTTCTGTTCAAAAACTCCCTAACACGTTGTCAAAAATGTAGAGGAGCTCCATTTTGTTGAAACCGTATTGATTTTCTTGGTAGCGATTATCATTTTCAACAATGTCAATTAGTAGAGGGTAAACGATATCTTCTAGTAACTCCAAATACGTTTCGCCACTCAAATTGCCGTCAAGAAAAATTGTTCCGATTAAACGGTCTCTAAAAATGCCAGTCCAGACATTTAATTTCTGTGGAATTTGAGTGTGGACTTCGCGAAAATTTCTTGGATTATTATCTGCCCAATGACGACAATTATGACGATTGACTAGTTTAATAAAAACGTACACTCGTCTGAAAAACAGATATTGAACAGAAAGTTCCCGTTATCAGCTATTCGTGCAGTCATAACTTCACAAAACTCCGGCCGCCGATCAAAATCATCTTCATTCAGTTGTTGTACAAGATTAATTTTATACGGGTGAAATTTATGATGCTTCAACATTCGCTGAATAGTTCTTCTTTTGATGTTTGAAACAGTGGACAATTTTCTCATGCTCAAAGTTGGCTCTGCAGCAATTTGTCCTAAAACTTCAATCTCAGTAGTCTCATTTCTAACCGGAAATTCACGTTCAGGATCCCGTTTTTTGTTGGCTACTGAACCATTCTGTCGAAACTTCGCAACTAACTCCGAATGCGTGTTCTGTCAACATGTCTGTTCGGATCGGATGTTGTTCATTAAACAAATTTGCGTTGCGGTTGGCACAGCCATCGCTTTTGAAAAAAAGAGTAATTATTTCAACTATTTATTCTACAGAATACACCATTGTGAAATTAATTTTCGGTAGTACTATCAAGTATCAAACCGACCGATAAACTGAAGTAATAAACCGCATTTCTCTCATTCCGATAAGAAATATTCTGATAGTCAATTTTTTGTTTACAAACCAAAAAACATTGACTATCAGCACATTTCTAATCGGAATGAGTGAAATACGTTTTTGCATTTTCAACTGTGAATAATTTTTAAACGAGTTGATAAAACTTCCAAAAAAATTTGTGTGCTGAATTTAAAAAAGAAAGAGCTTTCAAATGATGTAGCACTCGCCCATATACCGTATTTAAAATATAAGGGTTGTTGTGACAAAGTTGAGTTTTATATTAATATTAAAATTGACGTGTTTCAGCGTTTCAATAAAAAAAAATTCTCTGGACGCAAATCGGTCTGTTTCGTTTTCATTGCGCCAGCCTGTATATATATATATATATATATATATATATATATATATATATATATATATATATATATATATATATATATATATATATTCAATATAAAAAAAATCTCGGGACGCAGCAAGTGCGTTATGGTAGTGAATTTATATAGAAATGATCTGGCACAAAATATTTTATTATAACTTTTGTTCTTGTAACATAGAAATCTAAATTTTGGTGTATAGTTTACTTTTTATATCGTAAACCTACCTACCAAATTTGGTTATCATAGATTTTTTATTTTTTAAGATAAAAAATTTTTTGAAATGAAAACTCAAAATTTTCCCGGAAAACCTTGTCCAATTTTTTTGAATAACGAACTTGTCAAAGCCATTTACAAAAGGAAGGTACGTGCCAACTTTTATTAAAATCGGCTCATTACTTTTTGAGATATGAATTTTTTTCAGATGAAAACTCAAAATCTTCCCGGAAAACCTCGTCCGATTTTCTTGACTAACAAATATGTCAAAGCCATTTACAAAAGGAAGGTATGTGCCAAATTTTATTAAAATCGGCTTATTACTTTTTGAGATATGAATTTTTTTCGAATGAAAACTCAAAATTTTCCCGGAAAACCTCGTCCGATTTTCCTGACTAACGAACTTATCCAAGCTATTAACAAAAGAAAGGTACATGCCCAATTTTATCAAAATCGGCCCATTATTTTTTGAGTTATCGGTGTGATACATATATATATATATAAACATATAGAAATTGAAACTGACCCCAAGTATGGGTTCTAGGGGTCCTAGTACGCGCTCATTTGCAAAAATTTTTTCAAAATTCAAAAGTCGGGATCTCCCCATTAGTGAATTTTTTCTACGAAAATTCACTAATAAATGAAAGAACGTTATCTTTATATGTGGCGTTTTCAAGAAAGATAGTTGCTGATTAGATGTCGATGTACATAGCTTATTAGCGATTAGCATATCCGTACTTTATTATGTAATCTCAAACAGGCAATGTGATCATATTCTTTGCCACACCATCAATTTAACTTAACACCAACACACAAGAACAAATTACATAGAAATTAGTACCTATCAAAATATATAATGCAACAGCTGAATTATTAATAGCAACAGATACGTTTCACTTAATGCAAATTATTAATTATGATGCGATGATCACTTGATAAATGATAAGTATATGGTGATTAATAATTATCATGTATTTTTTCCTCTTTTATTATATTGTAAAAACCGAAACGATGACGCTATAAAAAATTGCATGTTGACAACGTCGATATCAGCGAGTATTTTGTAAAAGTCAGGACAGACCAACCTTTAAAATATCTGCTAATAATTTTGGAGGCAAAATGATCAGACAAATGTAAAAAAAAATATTCGAGACGCAGCAAGTGCGTTATAGTAGCGAATTTTCATAAGAATTGTACACTATTATAATACAGCATATTAGTAAAGTTAATACTTTAAACTTATGCATACCTTGAAGATCGATTTTAGAGGTCCTAGTACGCGCGCATTTGAAGAATTCTTTCGAATGTGTTACCATCGATATCTCTCTATTATCAAAAAAATCTTGCGTTTTAACTCCTTTTGAGAAAAATGCTCAAAACTTACTTTTATATGAAGGTAAATAACCAAATTTTGCTAAATCTGTAGATAGTGTAAGTCTCTTTAGAAGAAACATGTATTAAAAATTTCATTAAAGTTATACAGAAGATTTCCAGAAGGAAACTTGATTCATATTTAAAAAAGTAAAGTATCTACCAAATTATAAACGTAGCAATTATTTTTCTTATTAATCTCCAGTATGATTTCGTTTTAGTCAACCTAATCAAACCGGTTTTTTCAATAACAATTACAAAAATAACAAAATTATAATTTCAGACTGCTGCTAACAAAATTAATTAGACGTTTTAAACAAAAGTGAGTTCTTGTTCAAAACTTATAAAATCTGTGCACTATTGTTTCTTCAAATGTGAAAATAAAACATTAAAAAACATACATTCATCCAGCTGGATTCGATCGCGTCACCTTCTGCGTGGGATGCGAGGGCTGTATCCGCTACGCTATCTAGCCCCACGTCAACAAAGGTTTTACTGGCGTCATACTTTAGATCGGCTTCATGCCCGGGATATGATATTCAAAGTATACATAATTAATTAATTACAGAATTAGGTAGTAGAATTACAAGTGAAATACATCCCACAACTGTTTCGGTCTTATATGACGTCTTATGTTTAAGTTTAAAGATAAGAGAAACTATTTTAGAATCATTTTTATGGAGACTTGGCTTGATTTTATATAAATTTCTGCTGCGTTATTACGCGACTGCATAATATATCTAGGCTGCGCTAAAACTGCGTTTGAGGCCGCTAATAAAGCGACAAATATAGTGTATTTTAACCCCTCCTAGACGTCAGGATCCAGGACTTCTGGTACGTTCTCTCCCTAAGCACCCTGAACACGTTTTTAAAGAAATCGCTGAGGTCCCTGCTCACGAACCTTACACCTCCTTTTAGGCCATTCGTTGACTGAACTATTACTGTTCGCTCCTCTTTGGAGTCGTTGCAAAGCAGGCGAAACTACTATCGGTTATTTTTATTCAATATCTTATATAAGAACATGGGGTATTGAGATATTTTACGCGTGTTATATTTCCATACACCCAGATTGAACTCCAGATCTCAGATCCTATTTCACATACATTTTCGATGTCTTTTGCCCCAGGAGACATTATGACCGAAATAGCCAATCTCTCTGAAAATTGCTCACCTGGCCCGGATAGAATAACTGCGCAAGTGCTGAAGAGACGTGGATCTGCGCTGGCCACTAGGTTTTGGCATTGTATTAAGCAAGTTGAACGCCTGCACGTTTCGACCTTCGTAGAGGGCGTAAAACCGTCGGTCCGGTGTCCATGCGATGTTGGGAACGTTACATATCCCTATCCCCCCTATAGAAAGGCAGGGTTTGGCAAAATTTCCAGGATAGTGAGGTTAAACTGCTCTCTGGCGTCGGCGATTGGCCATGGTCGCGGAAATAGACCAACGAACATACAAAAGTTTTTTCTTCTATTTTATCTATCAGCATATTTTAACATTGTTAGATCTGCGACAAGGTCGCCATCTCGGTGTGGAACCAGGTAGTATGTTGTCATGACAACACCAAAATGTTATAAAATAGCTACTGTATACAACCAACTAACAATTTAGTAAATTGTCAGCGCTGGCCCATTTCTACCCTCTGGAATGCATCTAGCCTTACATACTTTGTCTCTATATTAGGGTAGAAATGGGCGAGGGCTGACAATTCACTAAATTGTTAGTTGGTTGTATACAGTCCCTATTTTTAACACTCTGTGTTATACCCGCCCTCCCAAGGAAAATGTACTATGGCCAGTTTTTACAGATCACCTTAAAAACACCCTTGGCAATATTCCGGTTATCCGCAGCATCCCAGAACTCGAGGGTGCAGTGGATAATCTACAGTCCAAAATTCAATGTTCTATCGAACATGCATCAAGGACGTACCCCGCCCAGAGCAATCTGCCACCATTTCCTTTCAATATCAGGGGGAGATGATACTCGAAAAGAACCGCGTGCGTACGATCCGCCCTACAAGAACACCGCAACAATCGTTGGGAGGAGCGTTTGCAAACCCTGTCTACCCAAGACAATTCCATCTGGCAAATGGCTAAAGCCCTTTGCTCCCAAAAACTTCCGATATCCCCACTTCACGGCCGTAACGGTGTCGTATACACGGATACAGAGAAAGCTACTGTATTCATCATCTGGAGTTGCAATTCAGCCCGAATTATGATAACGTTGATCTGTCGCACGTAGCAAGAAGGCACCGCTATGTCAGAAGTGCGCTTAGCGCCACCCCAGGCACTACTATTGAGCCCACAACATTCGAAGAAGTTTCCCAAATAATCAAATCACTAAAAAAATAAGAAAGCTCCGGGATGCGATGGAATCTTCAACGTAGCCCTGAAAACCCTTCCCCGCAAAGCCGTGGTATTCCGAGTTCCGATTATGAATGCCATGCTGCGATTTCAACACTTTCCTTCCATGTGTAAACTTTTCGATATTATCAACATCCCGAAACCCAGCAAAGATCCGCTGTTCCCTCAGAACTACAGGCCCATTAGCTTACTACCAGTCATCGGCAAAATCGCTGAAAAACTGGTTCAGAAAAGGCTAGCTTCATTCACCTCAGAAAATCATATCTTCCCGGATGAACAATTCGGATTCAGACACCAGCACTCCCCCACAGACCAAGTCATTCGTGTGGTGAAAAACATCACCGAAGGATTTAATAAAAACAAGTCAACTGGTGCAATATTTCTTGACATTGCTCAAGCCTTCGATAGGGTTTGGCATGTGGGCCTCCTAAATAAACTTCTATCATTTAATTATCCCCTCCCTCTGATTCTGCTAATCAGGTCATACCTGAAACAGAGGAAGTACCAGGTCAAACATCTGGGAGCCAGATCTAGAACATAATCAGCCACGGCTGGTCTCCCGGAGGGTTCTGCTATCTCCCCTCTGCTGTACAATATATTTGCAGCAGACACTCCGATAGCACCCCTAAACATGACATATGCACTGTACGCAGACGACACTACCATCCTCAGCAGCTCCACTCAGCAGAGGATAATAACCGAACAACTTCAGACCGTCGTAGTCGAGCTGCAAGGATGGTATAGGAAATCCCTTCTATCCATAAACCCCGATAAATGTTCAGCCGTCCTATTTTGCAAGAGGAGACACACATCTCACGAACACGTATCATTAGACAACCGTCTAATTCCCTGGCAAGATTCCGCCAAATACCTCGGGGTTTTCCTCGACAAACACTTAACATGGTGCTCCCATGTCGATCACGCCAGAAAAAAGCCTCTATGTTCATCTCGAAGCTGTTCCCACTTCTAAATAGTAATTCCAAATTGTTCACGAACAATGAGTTGCTAATGTACAAAGTCATCATCCGGCCAACCTTGACCTATGCATCACCTGCATGGGCCACCGCGGCCGCAACACACATCAAGACCCTTCAAATCATCAAGAATAAAATTCTGAGAATGGTTACCGGAGCGCCATGGTTTGTCAGAAACAGTCAGATTCACTCTGATCTGGAAATGCCTTGGATACTTGAGTTCATAACTCAACTATCCACAACTCAGTGCGCAAAAGCCGCTTCTCACCCAAATGCTTTTCTCCGTAGTGCCACCGACTACGATGAGCAACTTCCACATAAGCATAAGCGTCCAAAGCTTATACTTACCCGCTAACACCCCCGCGGCAAAATCAGAATGGAAACATTCAAACCCAAACGTCACTGTGTGTAAGCTTTCCGACGGAGGTATGGACTAAGGTCCGGTACTCCTAGGGAGGGAGTTTTAGTGAGTAGGTGTACCAGAAGTACGAGTCTCACAGTACCTCGATATCCCACGCACTACGGTGTCGTGAATGAGGTCTGCATGAGGCATCTCTCCCCCCTGTATAAAAAAACCCTCTGTGTTATTTGGAGCTGCCGTGACTACATACTACTTGGTTCCGCAACGAGGTGGCGCCACGTGTATCGTGTCTTATATCTCACTTAATAATCTGTTGGATTACAATTTTGCTTTTACTTTCAAGCTGTATGTTGCATGTCAACACCCGCTACAATGACGAACGGTTTCAAACACCCGTTATTTTACAGAAATCTCGATTGCATTCAACCAGTTTAATTCGCATCAAAACTCAGTAAAGTAGTATCAGTAAATGTTTAGAAAGTCAGCTACACTTATTGAGTCCTGTATCCGCATCCCATGTAAATATATAACAGTGACAAATGTGCCTGGGATAGTCCAACATTGGAGTACATATATGCATACAACGACAAAGGAATAATAATGTTACATTGTACACACTCTATGAATATATGTAGATCCGTACGTTTATGGGTACAGCGTTGTATTGAAATTATCGTGAATAATAAATTATAACGTTATAGTATTAACAGCTTCTAAATACAAAATGCTAGAGTCCGATAAACAAAAATATTCAATAATACGTTTTTTCTTTGAATGTAACTGTAAATTGTAAATGGTCTTCATAATATCTAATACAACAGCAATTCTTAAACTTTGGGGCGCACCCCCTAGTGAGGCGTGATTAAACTAAATGGGGGTACGTAAGAATATTGAGAAAAAATGAAAAAACATATTTTTAAAAAATATTGGGGGCGCAGCCAGTGCATTATAGTAGTGAATTTTTATAAGAATTGTACACTATTAGTAAGATATATTATTAAAACTAATTCTTCAAATTTAAATGGATTTGTGAGACCGGTTATAGAGGTCCCAGTTAGCGATTATTTGAAGAAGTCTCTGTTTTCTATGAAGCTAGAAAATTATACTTTGGTAGAGATATCCTGCAAGTCCCTTTAAAAAAAAATGTGTTACAAATTTCATTAAGATCACAAAAGTTTTCTAGAAAAAACTTAATATTTATAAAGGAAATGTACCTGCCAAATCATAAGTATGGCAGGTATTTTTCCTTTTAATTGCCTGGATCATTCTGTTTTAGTCAACCTAATCGAACTAGTTTTTTTCAATCAAAACAACAAAAAAGGTTTTTTTGAAACCAACTTGTAGTTATCCCTGAAGCATATTATGTTATTTTCTTCAATTTTGTACCCACTCTGCGTTTACATAGGTGTTCAACAGTTCAAGATTGAAGATTCTAGCTTAAGAGGAAATTGAGTTATCGGATTTGAAATATTAAAAAAAAATCTCTACCATAATGTATTTGCTGCACCCAGACCTTTTTCAACACTTATTGTCTGTTGCTGTCTACACTTTTTGAAAATGATAAAATATCGTAGCTCTCTATGTAAGACTGATAAAACAATCCAACCTAAATTTCATTTTTGAAAAAATATTTTAAACAAATGAAATGGGGTAACAATTTAAACATAAATTGAAAATCTTCGTTCGCTGCTTTGTAGCAGGGGTAGCACCTCCGTGGCCGTGCGGGAAAGTCGATTCAGACTTTCCAATACGGACTCGGGGGTCGACGGTTCGAGCCTCACCGGCGGCGGATGATTTTTCAAAATCACTGTCGTCGTTGAGATCGAGCTCAAGGTGGAGGGTAGGTTAGTTTAGATGAGCAAAAAGGGTCAGCAATGGCCTAATTGCCAGTAAGCATCTTACCTTTACCTTTTTTTTTTGTAGCAGGGGTTCTCCTTCTGCGTGCCTATAACCACCCTCAATGCATAAACAAGAACCATGTTGACAAGAAAAATTTCTTGGGAACAACCCGCAGAAGAGATACGGGACCTGCGGTGAATATAAGGATTCTGGGCGGGACAAACAGAATTTTAAGGAGGTATAGCTGCAAAATGGGATAAAGACAGCTTATAGAGGTCAAACTAAGCTGTTTTTTATACTTCCCGCTCACCTTTTCTTTTTCTTTTCTTCCCCGCCCAATACCTGGTTTCCTAACTTTCTTAGGGGTTGTTTGGAAGAAATATTTATTGGGGTTTGTGCATCCAGAAGGAGATCTAAGCATGTATATGATTTTTTTTCCTAAAAAAAAACCCTGACAAATTATAAACGTGGCAAGTATTTTTCCTTATGAGTCGCTTGTATGATCCGTTTTAGCCAACTTAATTGAACCAGTTTCTGCAATCAAAATAACAAAAATGGTTTTCTAAAACAAATTCATCGTTACCTGTGAAGCTCATTGTGTTTTTTTTTTTAAATTTAGTACTCACGCTTATATAGGTTTTAGTGTGTGTTTAAGCTGAAGATTCTAGTACATACAGACTTAGAGACTACTTCTCTGGCTTCACTGTTTTTGTTTTTGTAGGTGAAGGACGTAGCCAGCGCGTAAGCTAACTGGAGCAAGTGGCCCTTACGAATTCTGGATGTTCTAGGATGTTCTTCAACGTTTCTGTGACTATAGTTTCGCTGCTTGACAGCATTCTCAGACAGATAAAAATTGAATTAGTACGAAATTATCACAACTACAAATATGTTTCTATGTTATGATATGATGTTTTGATCAAAAAATTGTATCAAATTGAAAATAAAATGAAACAAAGATGACATATGGGGCTTTCAAAATGTCTATGTGATGTATCTCAATATTTAACATAAAAATACAGTTACAACAATAAAATAACTAAACAATAACAGTATAAAAGCAGTCTCTATACAACAAAAACATCGACATACATCAACTCATTATCTTATTACAACTTTTTTGAAAGAATAGTTAAATTTATTTTCTTTGACTTATTTAATTAGAAAGAAGAATATCCAAGAAAGGGGAATTCATTAAATCAGTTTGCTCATTTAAAACAAGGTAGTTATTGTCGTGTGTGTGCTTTTTGATTTCTAAAGCTTCAAAAAAGTCTAGTTTACGTTTGTCATTACAAAAATGTTGTGGTTGTATGCGGTTATTTACTGTAGGTCTATGTTCGGTATCAATAATATGTTTTGGAAATGTAGATTTGTCAGCGTGGTTATTTCTAAATGCAGAAATATGTTCTTTGTATCGGGTGTTAAAATTTCTAGAAGTTTGACCTATTGCGTTACAATGTGTACAAGCTAATTTATAAACTGCAGCTTTTGTCAGGAAACAAGATTTTTCTTTCACGTTAAATAGCAAATCACGTGTCGTGTTGTAAGATTTAAAAGCTACCTTTGTATTTGTAAAGGTATTTAAATTTTTTGAAATGTTTTCTGAAATAGTTCCAAAATAAGTTATCGAAAAGTATCTGTTGTCTTCTTTGTCTCTAATATTTGTATAAATTAAATTAATCGCTAATTTGTATTCTTTTCTATCTATCATTTTATCTATTATTTTAACAGAGTAGCAACTATTAAATGCTGTTTGCTTAATTATTGAAATTTCTTTTTCAAAATTGTTTCGTGACATAGGTATCATAGAATGGTAGGCTGACATCTTTTGTGAAAAAGGGTAAGTAAGATTTACTTACCTTTTTAACACAGTTAGGTCACATTTAGATGCTTGTTAGGTAATGCTTCTTTTAAAAGGAATATTCCAGAAGACTCAATAGCGCTTTACGGTATCAGAACAAAGCGAATTTTTATACATTTTTTCAATTCGATGATTTCTTGTGCAATCAATATTAAAAGCTATTATGACCATTTAAAAACTTTTCAGATATTTAAAGAAAAAGTAGATTGGTACGGTAGCTGAAGAGTCGACCGTAACAAGTAATCACTTGCAGCTGGGAAAAAATTAAAAGGACTTTTGCTAAAAGGCGTTGGCTATTTATAAACGTTCTAAACGAGATAACCCGGGCGCATGGAGACAGTTCAGCCAAAAGTGTGTAAATTAATATTCTGAATGGGATTAGAAGGAGATAGCGTTAACTGTGCCATAAATAAAGTGTCTATAGATCATGAAGTAAAATATTTTTGGTGTAATGGATTAAATAATAATTCATGTGAGGTTACAAACTTTGCAACATATACAGGGTGGCGGATTGAAAACGAAACAGACCGATTTGCGTCCAGAGAATTTTTTTTAAGAAACGCTGAAACACGTCAATTTTAATATTGAGGGGGCCATGTTTTGACATAAAACTCAACTTTGTCGCATCAACCCTTTAAGGGTGGTGTTAGCAGCTCTTACATTTTAAATACGAAACATGCGTCAAGTGTTACATTATTTGAAAGCTCTTTCTTTTCTGAATTTAGCACACTAATTTTTTTTGGAAGTTTTATCAACTCGTTTAAAAATTATTCACAGTTGTAGTTGCAAGAACGTATTTCATTCATTGTGATAAGAAATGCACTAATGAGTCAATTTTTCGTTAAAAAAAACTAAAGAACAAAACCAAGCGTTCAAAAATGTTTATTCAGTTAAGTAAGTGTTCAAATTGTTGACCACCAGCTTCCATACAAAAGTACAAATATTGTTCAAAACGATCTCTGACATTCTGGACCATTTGTGGAGTTATTAGACGGCATTCTTCAACAATGCGTCGTCGTAGTTCTTCCAGAGACTTCGGTTCTGTTGCGTAAATTCTACTCTTTAAATGTCTCCATAGAAATAAGTCTAAAGGAGTTAAATCCGGTGATCTAGGGGTCACTCAATAACACATCTACGCCCAATCCATTGTCCTGGAAACTCTCTGTTCAAAAACCCCCTAACACGTTATAAAAAATACGGAGGAGTTCCATCTTGTTGAAACACTAATTGATTTTCTTGATAGCGATCATCATTTTAAACAATGTCAATTAGTAGAGGGTAAACGATATCTTCTAATAACTCCAAATACATTTCGCCACTAAAATTGCCATCAAGAAAAATAGGTCCGATTAAACGGTCTCCAAAAGTGCCAGTCCAGACATTCAATATCTGTGGAGTTTGAGAGTGGACTTGATGAACATTTCTGCCCAATAACAACAATAATGACGATTGACTGTAGAGTTTAATAAAAACGTACAGATATTGAACAGAAAGTTCCCGTTATCAGCTACTCGTGCAGTCATAACTTCACAAAACTCCAGCCGCCGATTAAAATCATCTTCATTCAGTTGTTCTACAAGATGAATTTTATACGGGTGAAATTTATTATGCTTCAATATTCGCTGAATAGTTCTTCTTTTGATGTTTGAAACAGTGGCCAATTTTCTCGTGCTCAAAGTTGGGTTGCAGCAATTTGTCCTAAAACTTCAATCTCAGTAGTCTCATTGCTAACCGGAAATTTACGTTCAGGATCCCGTTTTTTGTTCGCTACTGAACCACTTTCGAAACTTTGCAACTAACTCCAATATGTATTTTCTGTTAACATGTCTGTTCGGATGTCGTTCATTAAACAAATTTGCGGTACGGTTGGCACAGTCATCGTTTTTGAAAAAAGCAGTAAGTATTTCAACTCTTTCTTCTACAGAATACACCATTATGAAATTAATATTCGGTATTACTATCAAGTATGAAACCGACCGATAAACTAAAATAATAAACCGCATTTCTCTCATTCCGATAAGAAATGTTCTGATAGTCAATTTTTTGTTTACAAACCAACTAAACATGGACTATCAGCACATTTCTTATCGGAATGAGTGAAATGCGTTTTTGCATCTTCAACTGTGAATAATTTTTTTACGAGTTGATAAAACTTCCAAAAAATAGTGTGCTGAATTCAGAAAAGAAAGAGCTTTCAAATAATGTAACACTCGACCCATGTTCCCTATTTAAAATATAAGGGTTGTTATCACCACCCTTAAGAGTTTTATGTCAAAATATGTCCCCCTCAATATTAAAATTGACGTGTTTCAGCGTTTCTTAAAAAAAATTCTCTGGATGCAAATCGGTCTGTTTCGATTTCAATGCGCCACCTTATATAACAATATATCAACTGTCCATTAAAATTTAAATTAAAATAAACTCACACACATATAAATAAAGAACGCAGCAAAATAAAACAAAAGCATGCTACATAGAATCATGCAAATACTCCCGGACACTGTAATTAAGATAACCTGTTGTTCTTTGTTTTGTTCTAACTAATGGATGTGGTACTGATAATTATTGTAGTCTTTTGTAGATTCACATATAGTTTCTGGTTGATCTGTAGTGTTTCGAGGTACTGTCGTAGCTTTTTATAAATTAGACCTGTCGATGAGATGATGACGGGGAGGGTGCTTATTTGTTTTTTGAGCCAAATTTTCTTAATTTCTTGCACTACTGGTACATATATCTTCTCCTCATATTTATATCTCATATTCTTGTGTTGGGTATAGAGATTTCTATCAGGTACGTTATTTTAGTCTCCTTGTCTACCAGAGTCAGATCTGGTCTGTTAAGTGCTACTTTAAAGAGAAATTAATTCTCTCTTTAGCAGCATAAAACATTCTTTATTTTGCTTAATGATGGTCTAAAAAATAAATATATCGTTATCTTGCCCGGTGATGACGAGATAAAGGCTGAAATTTTGAAAGAGATTGCTGCAGAAATTTCTATTATTCTGGTGGAACTGTTTAATGTTACGCTTGTACAAGGGGTCTTTCCTACGGTATTTAAGAAGGAAATAATTATTCGTTTATATAAGAAAGGTGATACCACAAATGTCGTTAATTACAGGCCAATAACACTGCTTTCAAGTCTGTCAAAAAATTTTGAGAAGATGATAAAAAAGAGATTAGTCAATTTTTTTGAGATGAAAAGTGTGCTATCTAACTTTCAATTTGGTTTTCGAAAAGGTAGATCGGTACAGGATGCCGCGGCCAGCTTGGTTCGTAACATATACAAGGCACTAGATGAGAAAAGAGTGGCTCTATGCATTTTTGTCGATCTATCAAAAGCCTTTGATACTGTAGATCTCACATAACTTATTCAAAAGTTAGAAGCATATGGGATAAGAGGGCAGGCAGGGGCCTTAATCCAGTCATATTTGACTAACAGACGACAGTGTGTCAGGGTGGATGATGAGATCAGTAAAGAGAGAATGATAAACTCTGGGGTTCCACAAGGATCAGTTTTGGGGCCGATATTATTTACCATCTATATTAACGATTTATTAACGCAAGAGTTACAGGGTAAACTAGTCAGTTATGCTGACGACACAGCAATATTTTATAGCCCAGAAAGCTGGGAAATACTGAAACATAAGGCTGAAACAAATTTTAAGACGATGAAAAATTGCTTCTCTGACAACCTACTTACCTTAAATCCTGATAAGACGGTGTAACTTCCCTTCACATCTTACCAAAAATATATACTTACTTTCAAGTCTCTTACAGTAGGAGAATTAGAGATATAATCTCAAAATCGTGTTACATACCTTGGTATTATTCTCGACAGTCATCTTAGGTAGAACCACCACATGGAACATCTCGTTAAACGGTTTCGCTCATTTATTACTAAATTCAAACACTTAAGTGGAATTGTTAGTCTGAGTTGTTTGCGAACAATGTATTTTTCATTGATCCAAAGTCAACTTATGTATGGTATATTAAGCTAGGGCGGAGTTGATGCTGTGTATTTAGGGAGGCTGAGTATTATTCAGAAATGGATTTTCAGGGTTTTGTATGGCAAAGATAGATTGTATCCCAGTGATCAACTTTTTGATGAGTTGGGGATTCTAGATTTGCGGCAACTGTATGCTAGGTCTGTGTTGTTGTGGTTTTTTGGTAACAAACATACTTATCTTCGGGTTGAACACGGATGTAACATGAGAGTGCATAGGTGTGAGGTTGACAGAATCCATAAAACCATAGGCAAAAAATATTAAAGATACTATGGACCAAAGCTATATAACCTGTTACCTGACTCGGTCAAAAGTATTGGTGGTGTGGGACCTTTCAAGGGGGCTGAAAGTAAATGGCTTATAAATACTCCCAGGGATAAAATTAAGAAAACTATTACTTGTTGAATCAGGAATGTATACCACTCCAAAAAAAAGGTAAAGATGTAGAATAAATTGACGTATATTATATGCATATAAGCTAAAAGCTTCTGTAATAAACTTGCAGTTTATTCGTCGTGAACTAAAATCATGTGCTTATTGGAGTAATTTTCCATTTGTAATTAGAATTAAGTATGTAGAATTTTAGATGAATAAAGTTGTTATTATTATTATTATTATTATTATTATTATTATTATTATTATTGTTATTATTATTATTATTATTATTATTATTATTATTATTATTATTATTATTATTATTATTATTATTATTATTATTATTATTATTATTATCAGTTTATTAAAATTCTCCGACGCAGAAAGTGAGTTATGATAGCTAGTTTCCATACAAATTTGAATTTTTGAAAACAATGTTAGTTGAATAGTTAATATGAGCTAAAAAATATGAATATGTAGCGAGTGCGTTAGCGGATATGTTTCAAATTCTAATATTTCAATTTTCCGTAAAGCTATACATCTTTAGTTTTGATATATTGTAATTACTACATACAGACTTGGAGACTACTTCTCTGGCTTCACTGTTGGTTTTTGTACGTAAAGGACGTAGCCAGCGCGTGAGCTAACTGGAGCAAGTGGCCCTTCGAATTCTGGAAGTTCTAGGATGTTCTTCAATGCTTCTGTGACTATAGTTTCGCTGCTTGACAGCATTTTCAGACAGATTGAAATTGAATTGCATTTAGAAATAACCACCCTGACAAATCTACATTTGCAAAATATATTATTGATACCGAACATAGACCTACAGTAAATAACCGCATACAACCACTACATTTTTATAATGACAAGCGTAAACTAGACTTTTTTGAAGCTTTGGAAGTCAAAAAGCACACACACGACAATAGCTACCTTGTTTTAAACGAGCAAACTGATTTAATGAATTCCCCTTTCTTGGATATTCTTCTTTCTAATTTAATAAGTCACAGAAAATAAATTTAATAATTCTTTCAAAAAAGTTCTAATAAGATAGTGAGCTGATGTATGTCGATATTTTCGTTGTATAGATACTACTTTTATACTGTTATTGTTTAGTTATTGTATTGTTGTAACTGTTATCATAGTTATCATAGGCTAGTTCTATTCTTATGTTAAATATTGACATACATCACATAGACATTTTAAAAACCTCATCTGTCATCTGTATTTCATTTTTATTTTCAATTTGATAAATTTTTTGATCAAAACATTATATCATAACATAGCAACAGATATTTATTTGTAGTTGTCATGATTTCGTACTAATTCAATTTTAATCTGTCTGAAAATGCTGTCAAGCAGCGAAACTATAGTCACAGAAGCATTGAAGAACATCCGATAACTTCCAGAATTCGAAGGGCCACTTGCTCCAGTTAGCTCACGCGCTGGCTACGTCTTTCACCTACAAAAACCAACAGTGAAGCCAGAGAAGTAGTCTCCAAGTCTGTATGTAGTATGGACAGGTTTCACCAAGTAAGGGCAACAACAATCAATGAATATTGTAATTAGTTTAAGCGATACTTTATTGTAGATGAAATTCCTACTTTGTTTAACAATAGATATTTTGTAATCCGCATGGAAAACGATATAGTATATCATTTGGCGCTTGAGTGGTTTAAAATACATAAGCTACATTGTATATAAAAACGCACAGTATAGTGTTTCATCAGGATGCGTGATGGATGCAGACAATTTTAATATTTGATATTTAAAAGTAAAATTTCTACTACACTATATTATGTAAGGAATAACGAATAAATGGCCATAAACAATATAATTTGAGCTTAGCATAAGTGTGAAATTGCATGTCTGCTCACTGAGTGCTTCCGGTTTACAAGCGAGTAAAGTAACTAATCTTTTTTACTTAATCTATATAGTTATAAGTAATTGATCGCTTTTTTTAGCTGTCATAATCTTAATAGCATAATACTGTTTGTTGAAGCCGGTCCATTACCTCTGTTACATCCTAGTAACCACCATTAATTTTATTGGTGCTTAGGATAAACCTTGATGTGTAAGAAGGCTGGATAGAATTTTCATTAGACCATATTTTAAAATATAATCAATTACACAAAATTACAAGGCGTGATTATAAAGTACGTGCCGTTTCTAATTTTAAAAAAATGCAGCGCTGCCGTCTCTGTTCTACGCATGTGCCCTATCTTTATATGTTGTCTAGTCTAGCCGGAAACGCCATTACGGAAGCATTTTCTCGCGTTGACGTTTGTTTATGATTGTTTAATATGCTCACAAAACCACAAACATTTACGCCCCCGGCTGAAATAATACTGTGGAATTTAAGTTGGTTGTGTTTGGAACGTCAAAAGACGACATGCGCCCTGGGCTAAGTAGGTACATGACATATTTTGACGATTTTAACACTGAAAGGGTTAAAGAGACTTACAGTATTGAACGAAGTTTCTCTATTTTTAAACACATGTTAACTGATAAAAGACAAAGTCTCCTTCTTGAGAACTTTGAAAAACAATTAATAATTAATTGTTTTCATAATTATTGTAAGGCATAATTTATGTTTAATATACTGTTTCGTATAGTTTTGTTAATTATTTTATTTCATTTTTTAAAATTAATTATGTATAATCTGATGAATTTTGATACCTAGGAATAAAAAAAACTTGTATTTTCTAACAAATTGTGTTTTATTATTGTCAAATTAATTTTACTATACTTTTAATTTTAATTCTTATCAAAATTTCTAACGAAAAAAAATTAAAAAATGCAACAGTATTCATAATCAGTGATTTAACAAACTTAATATTATGCGTAATTTTTTGCATTTTTTTTTCTCTAAAATATTTGCATTTTTTTGTCAATTTGACACATCTAAATGAGCATATATTTGTCTTTTTTGTCTGCATTTTTTCCGTGCCTTAAATATGAGTTTGATGTGTGCATACAATAAAAAATTCTGGACGCTGCAAGTGCCTTACAGTAGTGAATTTTTATAGGAAATTTACACAATTGGTACGGCATATTTCTAAAATTGATACTTAAATTTAGGCAGAGCTTGAAAATCGGTTATCAACTGAAGTAATAGGACCTTATTTAAATTTATAAATAATGTTTGCTTCTAATTCAGCTACGTTTATATCATGTGCAAAGTTCCCTACAAAACTTTTCGAAATATTTTTTAAAATTTCGAATAATGTACCTATTACTTTGAATCACAAAGTTAAATTTGTTAATAATTACTGATCCGGTTGCTCCGCAAACTTTTTTACAATGAGACTCAAATTGATTTATCAAAGCAACTTACTCTGCTAAAGAGACACATGTACTCTCTCATTTTAATAATGTTAAAGATACACAAGAATAATTTATATATATATATATATATATATATATATATATATATATATATATATATATATATATATATATATATATATATATATATATATATATATATATATATATAGGGTGGCGCATTGAAAACGAAACAGACCGATTTGCGTCCAGAGAAATTTTTTTTTAAGAAACGCTGAAACACGTCAATTTTAATATTGAGTGGGATATATTTTGACATAAAACTCAACTTTGTCACATCAACCCCTTAATGGTAGTGATAATAACCCTTATATTTTAAATAGGGAACATGGGTCGAGTGTTACATCATTTGAAAACTCTTTTTTTTTTCTGAATTCAACACATTTTTTTGGAAGTTTTATTAACTCGTTTAAAAATTATTCAGAGTTGAAGATGCGAAAACGCATTTCACTCATTCCGATAAGAAATGTGCCTACAGTCAATATTTTGTTGGTTTGTAAAAAGAATCAGAACATTATTATTTCAGTTTATTTGTCGGTTTGATACTTGATAGTACTACCGAAAATTAATTTCACAATGGTGTATTCTGTAGAAGAAAGAGTTGAAATAATTACTCTTTTTTTCAAAAAGGATGACTGTGCCAATCGTATTGCTAATTTGTTTACTGAACGACATCCGAACCGACATGTTAACAGAAAATACATTTTGGAGTTAGTTGCAAAGTTTCGACAAAGTGGTTCAGTAGCCAACAAAAAAACGGGATCCTGAACGTGAATTTCCGGTTAGAAATGAGACTACTGAGATTGAAGTTTTAGGACAAATTGCTGCAGACCCATCTTTGAGCACGAGAAAATTGGCCACGGTTTCAAACATCAAAAGAGAACTATTCAGCGAATATTGAAGCATCATAAATTTCACCCATATGAAATTCATCTTGTACAACAACTGAATGAAGATGATCGTCGGCTGGAGTTTTGTGAAGTTATGACTGCACGAAAAGCTGATAACGGGAACTTTCTGTTCAATATATGTCAATATCTTTAAACAAGATGAAGCTCCTCCGTATTTTTCACAACGTGTTAGGGAGTTCTTGAAGAGAGAGTTTCCAGAGCAATGGATTGGGCGTAGAGGTGCTATTGAGTGGCCCCCCTAGATCTCCGGATTTAACTCCTTTAGACTTATTTCTATGAGGCCATTTAAAGAGTAGAATTTACGCAACAGAACCGGAGTCTCTGGAAGAATTACGACGACGCATTGTTCATGACTGCCATCTAATAACTCCACAAATGCTCCAGAATGTCAGAGCTCGTTTTAAACAAAATTTGTACTTTTGTATGGAAGCTGGTGGTCAACAATTTGAACACTTACTAAACTGAATAAACATTTTTGAACGTTTGGTTTTGTTTTTAGTTTTTTTTTTAATGAAAAATTGACTGATTAGTGCATTTCTTATCACAATGAACGAAATACCTTCTAGCAACTCCAACTGTGAATAATTTTTAAACGAGTTGATAAAACTTCCAAAAAATTTGTGTGCTGAATTCAGAAAAGAAATAGCTTTCAAATGATGTAACACTCTACCCATGTTCCCTATTTAAAATATAAGGGTTGTTATCACCACCCTTAAGGGGTTGATGTGACAAAGTTGAGTTTTATGTCAAAACATGTCCCCCTCAATATTAAAATTGACTTGTTTCAGCAATTCTTAAAAAAAATATTCATGACGCAAATCGGTCTGTTTCGTTTTCAATGCTCCATCCTGTATATATATATATATATATATATATATATATATATATATATATATATATATATATATATATATATATATATATATATATATATATATATATTAAATTTTTCTTTAAGGCTGGATTTTAAAAAAGATTTTTGGGGTTTATGAGAGAGGTGGAAGAGGAGTCGTTCAGAGCGTTAATAAAGCTTCCAATTCCGTCATGATTATCAGCATAAAATATAGCTGCATCAACGAGTTATAACAGGTTATAGAGGCAACGAAATAATAGGGCATGTTCTTTGTAAAATTGAATGCGTATTGAAACTTTTAAAAATACTTTTTTAATATAGTTAATAAGATCATTTGCTAGAGGAGAGTGCTCTCTTATACACTCTGCTAATCTACTGATGTCATGAGCTAAACAAGTTACATGTAATACTTTGGAATAAAAAAAAATTGTCCGGCCTTAAGCATATAAGGTGCGGCATTGGATAAAAGTAAAATGAATTTTTCTGAAGGGACCACATCAGGCAGGAAAAAATTTGTCAGAAAGTTTTGAACAAATCTGGTTATAGTTAAATTATTTGTTTTTTAAAGTTTTTTGACGCAAAAATATAAGATCTAACACGCCAAGTGATGCATGGGCGATATATCCACCGCAAAAATCTGTACTTTCATCTACTACAACATAAAAATAATTTGAACTCACAGCATTTCTTATATTTAGTAATGGTGTCGACGCATCCTTTACGCAAGGATGACTCGTCAGGGATATTATGCTTACAGTACTTTCCTATAAATTGCTTTAGGTTTGGATTATGTAATTTTGTTAGCGGTATATTGCTGCCAATCATCGCCTTGCATAATTCTTCATTGAACTGCTTCTGGTCAGTTTGTTTTGGTTTATATTGAAGAGAACTTTTTAAGGTTCGCTGTGATGTTGCACCTTCCTCAACTTTCCGCATGTTGAGAATATGCTTTGCAGTTTTGACATGATCCACAATGAACTTTTTGTCGACATGAACTTGTAGTGACCAAAAAAAAAAAAAAAAAGTTTTAAACTTCTTTGTTGAAAATTTTTCTAAAAAAATATATGTTTACTTAAAATTAGTTTGACATTAATTTTTGTGAAAACTAAAATCTTATTGTCGGTGCAACTATCAAATTTTATTTTTGGTATATAAATTTTAAGGATATATTTACTTTTAAATAAATAAAAAGTGTATGTAGCAAAAAAAAAACAACAAATACTTACATTTTTTGAACACACAGTACAAAAAAGTTGGTCTCCATACCATGTAAATTATCGGTAATTATTTATCCACAACGTATTGAATTTTGTTTTAAGCATTTCAATAACCCTTTTGTTCACTTCCAACTGAGTGGTACTAAAGAATATTTACTAAACTGTTGGCCATTCTGGCATTTGGAACTCAATCTTTATTATTTGTAACTCGAATTATGGTAATTCCAGCACTCTGGGTTTTTCCAGATGCCGGTTATGTAATATAATGGGCTATTTATCACAGTCTACGATTGTACGAATTTCATCGGCGGCCTCTCCCAGCGTTCAGTTTCAGGAACTACACTGGCCGTCTTTATATTTTCAGGTCTAAGTAAATATAAAATTCTGGACGCAGCTAGTGCGTTATGGTAGTGAATTTTCATAAAAATGTTTTTAATAGCAAATATGTGTTTTTTTTTTCAGAAAGCAGGCATCAAATTTGGTTACCAGTATAACCTATATAGTAAAAACAATGTGCCATGTTTTATCAAAATAACTTTATTGTTCGAAAACGTACAGAAATTTCCGAAAGTAAACTTAAAATGTAACCGAAAAAATCCGTTTCTTGGTCAACCTTATAGGTTAATAGCAAATTGAGCTATTCAAATATGAAGCATTTAATCAAAATTCGCTACAATAACGCACTTGCTGCGTCCAGAATTTCTTAACTTACAAATATGCATTATATTTCGATGGAAAATGCAAAAACATAAGGCGTTTTCCACTAAAAAAAAATTATTATTTGTATCACCAACGACTTATGGGCCACCTTGTGATGGTAGCAATAATTTTTTAAGGTGTAGCTCAAGACACCGTATAATTAATGTATACAATATTTTTTCATATCTTGTATAATAACGGATATATTGAGCTTTATTGATTTTTTACGAAAATTCTACAAAAATTATATACCATTAAACGATAAATTCTATAGCTAAGGCTACTGCCAAGCACCAGAGAAAGGGTCTATTTGAAATGAATTTTCTGGAAATATTTTAGTAAAATGAAGGACGATGACGGTTGAAACTAAGACTTCGGGGTTTGTAAAACGTTCTTCTTAAGACATTTTCTTTCCAGAGCCCGTATAAGATTCAAGTTCTTTGCCTAAATGTTGCGAATTTTGACGTTTTAAATTGTCACTTTGACGTTTTGAGGAAAACTCCAATTTATTTTTCTTTAAATGTCCATAACTTTTTTGTCTAATGACCTACAGAGCTAAATTTTGGTAGGCACCTCACCTATAATAACATTAACCAGCGTGCCCTTACTTTGTTAATTTCGGAGATATAATTTTTTTTGAAGGAAAACCCAAAATTTTCCGGGAAAACCTGGGACGATTTTCCTGACTAACAAACTTATCCAATCCATTTTCAAAAGGAAGGTCTTCACCAAATTTGATCAAAATTGGCCCATTATTTTTTGAGTTATCGGTGTGATACATACATACATATATATATATATATATATATATATATATATATATATATATATATATATATATATATATATATATATATATATATATATATATATATATATATATAAACATATAAAAATTGAAACTGACCCCGGATATGTGTTCTGGGGGGCCTAATTAGCGCTCATTTGAAGAAATTTTTTCAAAATTCAAAAGTCGGGATCTCCTCATTAGTGAATTTTTTTTAAGAAAATTCACTAATAAACCAGAAAATATAGCTTTATGTCCTTTGTGTTTGACACAATTTGAGAATTTGTGAGAAAAAATGCAAAACTTGCTGCTTGATTGACAAAAATGCATTTTCTACGAAAAAATATTAAAAAATGAAAGAAAATGCAGATTTAATTTTTGCCGTCCTTACCTCACATTATTGCTTAAAATTAACCTGATATACAATAAGTGAAGATCGGAACCTGTGATGAGCACTGATAAACACACTTGAAGAACACAAATCACCACAACACGTTAAAAAACCTGACGATCGTTTCACTAACCGAGTTAGCGTCATTAGCAGGTGAATAATTCTAAATATATTATATCTACAACTGTATTTATATTCTTCTGCAGGTACTCGGTCACTAACGATTTAGGGAGGTTTAACGGAACCAAAATTAACATAATTCGTTTGGCGGAAACATCTGTATTCTTTTATTATCCATCGGACGTGCTTCTGCGGACGGCGGGATTCATACATTTTTTATTATTACTATATTTAGCAATATATATATATATATATATATATATATATATATATATATATATATATATATATATATATATATATATATATATATATATATATATATATATATATATATATACTTTTGAAGGCGTATGGCTTCTCCTTATTAACGTGGTGATTATTATCGTAAATATGTCGGGCGACGGAAGATCTATCTATAGTACCGTATCTCAATTGTACTAACTGTTCTTTGAATCTAATTCCCATAGACTCTTTGTTGGTCTTTACAACTTATTTTATAAATTCCCAACATTTTGGCGGTACTATCCTTATATTTTGGGTTACCTAGCAAGTTTTTTAAAGGATTTTTGTCGAAAATGTCAGTTGGAAATTGATTTTTTCAAAATGCTATCTGGATTCGAAATTCTAATGGTAAGCAGACAAAGTTTTTTCCGCTTTTTCTGTTCTAAAAGTCGTTCAATCTGCTTACATTTTCTTTGTTTTCTGTTTGTTGATTCATTTCTCCACTAGGCAAGCAGTGTATCCGTTACATTTGGCCAGGTTTTTAATACACTTTAATTGTTTGGTATATCTACTTTTCCTTAAAGGAAAATTAATTAACCTGTTTACTAAAAAATTCAGACTGGCCATTTCTAGTGCGTACATATAATCTGAGTCATTCGGAATGTAGCTTAGAGTCGTGGTTTCCTTTCTATGGGCATCTTATTCTAAAGTGTCTTTATTTTTGATCACTAGTGAATCTAGAAAGGGTAATTTATTACTAATTTGTTGCCTTTTTAAAACATGCAATTTGTAACTAACATTTTCGAAAAAAAAAATACTTTAAATGACTTGCTAGGTAAACCAAAAGACAAGGATAGTGTGGCCAAAATGTCGGGAATTTACAAAATAAGTTGTAAAGATTGTGATCTTAAATAGGTCGCACAAACAAAAAGATCTATTGGAATTAGACTCAAAGAACATTTAGCACAATTAAGATACGGTACTATAGATAGAACTTCCGTCGCCCGGCACATTTGTTAATAAAAAATGTTAGAGAGCCAGGAGAGTTAAACGCCTTCGAAAGTATATATATATATATATATATATATATTATATATATATATATATATATATATATATATATATATATATATATATATATATATATATATATCGCTAAATATAGTAATAATAAAAAATATATGAATCTCGTTTCGCCGCCTATGGTCAGTCTCCCAATAGATTGCTTTGTAAAATAAATACCGGCAGAAGCACGACCGATAGATAATAAAAGAATACAGATATTTCCGCCAACTGAATATATTAATTTTGGTGTCGTTGAACCTCCCGAAAGCGTTAGTCACAGACTACCTGCAGAAGAATATAAATATAGTTGTGGTAGTTTAGAATTACTCATCCTCTGATGACGCTAACTTGGTTAGTGAAACGATCGTCAGGTTTTTTAAAGTGTTATGGTGATTTGGGTTCTCCAAGTGTGCTTATCTGATATATAATCATCTGAGACAACTCTGCTAGTAAACATTATATAGTTAGCACTTTTCGAAGCGAGTCCCATAATCAACACGATTGTAGAGTGCAAGTGGTGCCATGTGTTTGGCTGTATGTGTGTACATGCTCGTGTTGCGTTCTATTCAATGCAAATTAATTGAGCCTAGCTATTGCTGGAGTTAATTAGATGCTAGATATGGAATCAATTGTCGTTTGTTAACTTATACAAATTAGGAAGGCTCACAAACGTTCTGCGCTCAAACTTATGCACATACTAACTTAATCTTATATAATAGCTGGCTATTATTTACATATATAACTAATGACATCTATATCTAAACCATAAATCATTTGCAATGTGCTAATAAATCATCATTTAACTGAACGGGAATTTAATGCTTTGACAAATCTGAATAAAAGTCATACGCATGTAATGTAATACTTTCTATTTTAATTTAAGGAATACTAGATAAATATATTTGACAGCGTTAGATTACTAAGATACAAAGCACTGCGGTCTCAGTAGCTCAGAAGATGGAAATTCGATTTGTTGTTCTGGGTTCGTACCTCACCACAGCCCATACTTTTCCAGGATACGATGGACGGCTGGGAAATTCAAGGCTTAAAATACTTAATAATAACTAGCCATTTGTATTTGCAAGTAATACCTGCTACACCCGTAGTTAGTATAAATGCGATAATAATAATAAGAACGCCTTTATGGACACAAAATAAAAAAAAACAAGCGCACAACTGCTACACTCAAATATCAAAAAACCAATTTCGACAATTATGTGATGAAGGTACACCGTTAGTTGTAAAAGTCGACTCATCATATTTTGATAGAAATTTCGACCCTCTAGAAATTTCTCTCCTAAAGATAGACAAAATTCCAACCTTGGGGATTCATCCCCTTCTTCTAAAGTGCGACTTACCTTCTTTGCTTCATAGATGCGTTGCAAATGTGATTTGCTTATGGGAGTCTCCTGGTACCGCTTTATTAGTGACTTTCTATTGGCCCAGAAGTCGTTGGTAATCCACGTTTTCTTTTTTAGAGGGAACACCCTTAAAGTGAATTTTCGTAGAAAAAAATCACTAATGGGGAGATCCCGATTTTTGAATTTTGAAAACATTTTTGCAAATGAGCGCGAACTACGACCCCTAGAACCCATATCCGGGGTCAGTTTCAATTTATATATATATATATATATATATATATATATATATATATATATATATATATATATTGCTATGTATAGACATAGGATAGAAATTAGAATAATAATATTAAGAAATAATGGTCAAGTTATTTTAGTAGTGCAATAGAACCAAAGGAATATAATTTAAATGGAAATCTAAAGAGGTTTTATGTTGTTATTTTATAAGAATTAGTATTAAGTTAAAGTAAAATATATTGATAATGCAGTAGATATCGTGAAATAAAAAGCAAAATAAAGTGAAACAAACAATTTTTGTATGGTTTGCTATCTAGTGATAAGAGACTTGTGGTGAGATTGATAGTCAAGCAGAACCGGTTGGCAGGTCGAAGGCAAAACATCCGATAAGGCGAGGGCTGCTCGGAGAGACAGTAAAATTAAGATTCAGTTGGAGAGCGTCGTAGAGCAAACAAGTAAACGTAGTGGCTCGAGGTCGGTACCGAAAATTACCAATAAAAAAAGTCAGCTGGAGAACGTTGAGGAGTAAACAGGTAGAAGGTGCCTGGTCCACAGGAGAAGGTGCCTGGTAATAATATAGTTGCCAGGGGTAGTTAAGCAAGAAGATAATGACTGAAAATAAATAAAACAGTTAAAGCTAATCAACCAAAACAACAGAATTTCATAAAAGAGTAGCTTATTAGAAGAAAAAAAAAACAGTTCCATGCTGCAATTAAGAACACTTTGATTGCCTACAACAGTAGGCAATCAAAGAATCCAAATACCATCTTTGTGGACATGGTGTACAGGAATGTGTAAGGTGACCGATAATTAACAAGCCAAATCTCTGGTTCTAACAATGCAATCACAGAATCCAAATACCATCTTTGTGGACATGGTGTACAGGAATGTGTAAGGTGACCGATAATTAACAAACCAAATCTCTGGTTCTAACAATGTAAGTGATTTGATACTGAATAATATGTTTCTGTTATTAATAACCTATTATGGTATATTATGCAACTAATTTGTCCCTTAATTTGTTATTTAATATTTGTGAATTTTAATTTCAATGGGTAATCATCATTAAAGATGCCTAACTTTGTATAAAACAATGTAAGTGATTTGATACTGAATAATATGTTTCTGTTATTAATAACCTATTATGGTATATTATGCAACTAATTTGTCCCTTAATTTGTTATTTAATATTTGTGAATTTTAATTTCAATGGGTAATCATCATTAAAGATGCCTAACTTTGTATAATTAGATTTTCATTTAAATCTCCTATTTGGCCTTTATAATAGAAGTGGTAATGCATAATTAAAATAGAAAAAGTCCAAGTAATTAGCAAGGACCAATTATACAAAAAAACTACCAAAAAAAAAACAAAAAAACAAGTTGAATCCTTAAAATCCTGAGAGGGCTGAGCTAATGGAAATTAGAAGTAATTAAGACGGTAAGTGAGTAAAATAAATTATCTTCTAATTGACGGGGTAATATTTGCAGGTTTTGGCTTATTAAAAGTATATTAGATAATGATATTGGCAAACAGTGAGTTGCCATGGCGGCCAGCGGTATAAATTATTAATATAAAGATATATTAGAAATTAGATTTATGATTAGAAGTAATTAATGTAATATCAGCATCTAATTAGTAATTAACAAATCATTAATTAAAAAGCCAGACCATAGCAATATATATATATATATATATATATATATATATATATATATATATATATATATATATATATATATATATATATATATATATATATATATATGTATATATATATATATATATATATATATATATATATATATATATATATATATATATATATAATATATATATATATATATATGTATATGTATATGTATATGTATATGCATGTATCACACCGATAACTCAAAAAATAATGTACCAATTTTGTTAAAATTTGGCTTGTACCTTCGTTTTGTAAGTGGCTTGGACAAGTTCGTTAGTCAGGAAAATCGGACGAGGTTTTCCGGGAAAAAATTGAGTTTTAATCCTAAAAAAATTTTTATCTTAAAAAATAAGAACGCTATAATAACTAAATTTGGTAGGTAGGTTCACGATATAAAAGGTAAACTATACACCAAAATTTATATTTATATGTTACAAGAAAAAAAAGTTATTTTAAAATATTTGGAGCCAGATCATTTGTATGAAAATTCACTACCATAACGCACTTACTGCGTGCAGGCCTTTTTATTATTGCAATATTGCGTTTTCCGTCGAAATATAATGCATGCTTGTAAAAAAATGAGTTCGCGCATTGTTTTCGAGTTATTTTAATTGTTTTGCAACTTTTCACATTTTTCGCACAAATCAAAAATTGTGATACGGCAGTTTTTACCAATAGACATCGGATTCCCGTGAAAATGACTCATTGAGGAAGGTTTTTGTTTATATTATTGGTCAAAAAAAATCGCGATGCCATATACAGGCGCTCTTAAATAGTGGCTGAATTTGAAAAAAAGTTAATTACCGTAACCAATTTTTTCAAATGTTTATGTTTTAGAAGTGAACGGCATGACCTCTGCTCCAACTCTTGTATTATACTGCCTGTGCCTAAAGACTATAGTTTTGTAAATATATACATTTATAATCGCATACCATGATTCACGTAGCGATCAGTTTAACACATTTTTTTTCACTTTTTTATTTAATTATATTAACCGATCAGATTATGGTATTCTTTAGCGAATTTTTGAGAAATGTATTAAAATATTCAAATTAACTTTGCGACAAAAAGCGTACGAAATAATTAATTTGATCCTCTATGCATATTTACATTTTCATAAATTGTTTTCACAAATGTCAAATGAAACTTTAAAGTGACAGAAATACCGCTGTTGTTTCTGACAGCTTGTGACATAAAAATATCACTATTTAATAATAATACTACTACTACTAATAACAGTAATAATAATATTAATAATAATAATAAAAAAAAATAATAATAAATATACATTTTTCCGCTTATATTTTTCTTTACTTATATTGGTTGAAATTTTCTTTTTTTCAATTGTAATTATTCAGGTGCAAATTTTTAATTTTACGCATTTTCAGCCAATTTTCGTATAAAAAGTTATTGTAAAAAAAATATTTGCGAATTCACGTGAAAAAATGTTTTCGAATTTTAGTGAAAAAACTTTCTATAACAAATTTTCGTGTTATTTCTTTTAGAGTTTTCGTAAAGAGATTTTTATGTAATTTTTTTGCAAGATTACTTGGATAACTTTTGTAAAACTGGCGTTTTCTCATGAAACAAATTGTTTGCAAATTTTCATGTATTTTTTTTTATTTCTGTCAAAACGCTTTCTGTGAATAATTATATCTTGGCTGCTATAGCGTCTGTGTAAATATTAGCCAGGAAAGTCAGACCTGTTTTTTTATGAAATATTTAATAATGTTTTGCAAATTTAGATACTTTTTCAAACAAAAAGTTAATTTGATGAAATACGGTGCATTGTCTCTACTATAACGGTTATAATATATATAATATTATATATATATATATATATATATATATATATATATATATATATATATATATATATATATATATATATATAATATTATATATATATACATATATATATATACATATATATATACAAACCGTATACACGTGTTTCAAGCTTATTAGCCATCATCAGTACGGTATAGCCAGGTGAAGATGGGAACACTCTGGATGAAGATGCAAAAATACACGGAGTCACAACAGACAACCAGTGCACATTTGCAGCAACATTTTGAAGACCCTCAATCCGAGGACATTATATATATATATATATATATATATATATATATATATATATATATATATATATATATATATATATATATATATGTCCTCGGATTAAGGGTCTTCAAAATGTTGCTGCAAATGTGCACTGGTTGTCTGTTGTGACTCCGTGTATTTTTGCATCTTCATCCAGAGTGTTCCCATCTTCACCTGGCTATACCGTACTGATGATGGCTAATAAGCTTGAAACACGTGTATACGGTTGTCTCCTTGCGGCTTTGCCCTTAACCCTTTTTCCTTGTATAGTACAGAAATCCGTGTAATAAATTCTGTTATAGGTAGTATAACTTCCTGGGCTCCGGAATCTCACGCAGGTGATTTCTTGGCCTCCGTGGCTTTTCTGGTTGTTGCCCTCGGATTGAGGGTCTTCTAAATGTTGCTGCAAATGTGCACTGGTTGCCTGTTGTGACTCCGTGTATTTTTGCATCTTCATCCAGAGTGTTCCCATCTTCACCTGGCTATACCGTACTGATGATGGCTAATAAGCTTGAAGCACGTGTATGCGGTTGTCTCCTCGCGGCTTTGCCCTTAACCCTTCTCCTTTTATAGAGTGTGTATATATATATATATATATATATATATATATATATATATATATATATATATATATATATATATATATATATATATATAATATTGATATTATAATATAATTTTCGTAAAAAACATATTTAACATAAAAACAGTTCTATGAAAATTCGCTACTATAACGCACTTGTTGCGTCCAGACTTTTGTTTAGTTAGAATACTTGTGGATACAATTTTCAGCATGTTACTTACCGGAAATAATCTTATCTCATTCGTTCTTTTGATTGTTGTTTTAAATAGTTTATGTTTTCCACTCTTTAAATGACTTTCAATCGAAAATTTAACAATCAAAATTTTGATGGTACCGTGTAGACAATTCAACGATCTATCAAAATGGAAAAATTTTTGGGGGTTTTCATTTAAAAAAAAAGTCTATGGCGTCATATTTGAAAAGCAGGAGCGGAAGAAACGTAAATTTTATGCAATAATGTGTGTTTTGGAAAACTAAAATTGACGTGTCCGAGCATAAACACAAATCGCTCAAATTTGAATAAATATATTCCATAATTTTGCCATTTACTGTAGGTATGAATGCAGTCTGCGTTTTATGTGCGATAATGTGTGATTTGAATACTTATAAGTTTAGTCCTGATATTCGACGCGACATGAAGATCAATCAGTGAATCAGTTTGCATCGTCCTACCGCTAATGGCAACCAACAAGCTATAACACTGCGACTGTTAATGGTAACCAGTCTAGCACGTGCCTTGCCATCACCATCTGTCTGCCCTTATCTGCCATATCTCACAAACATCTCCTCTTTTGTTAGACTATGTGATACAAGAAACCCACACCTGATCTCAACTGTACAAGAGGTGTGAAGTAGCATTGACCCCAATTAGTCATATAAGGACGAATGGTTAGTGCGAAAAACAAACAAGTGGATTTTTTTGCTGGTCTCAGGTTATTAACGAGTATTTATTTACCTCTCCTTTCTATATAATTTAGGAACAGATCATTAAGGAATACTCTATATAGCGTAGGTATGCGCAGGTATAAGATGACATGCCCTATCACCTTTCCTGGAAAACTATCAGATAGATCAAAATATTAAATACAAAAGTTGTTTCTATTTACGCAGTCTTGTATTTTATGATAATTGCACGTATACATGGTGTTTCATTTTTTCAATACCGTAAATAAACTTTGCTATTTTTAGTAAATTAAAAAAAACTCACTAATAGAGAGGTATCGATGGTGAGACTTTGAAACATTTTTTTCAAATGAGCACGCACTAGGACTCCTAGAACCCATATCCGGGTTCTGTTTCAATTTTATATGTTTAAAAAAACCCAATAGCTCATAAAAGAATTAACCGATTTCGATGAAACTCGGCGAGTGCCTTTCTTTTATTAATGGATTGGATGAGTTCGTTAGCCAGGAAAATCGGACGGGGCTTTCCGGTAAAATTTTGAGTTTTCTTTTGAAAAAAAAATTTTCTCCAAAAATTACAAAACTGTTTTAATAAAATTTAATCAGTATGTTGCCTTAGGAGAGACCTTACAACGTACCAAAATTCAACTTTCTAAGTTTATAGGAAATTGAGTTATTTAAGTTTTGAATTTTCTTTCGAAAAAAATTTTTTCACCGAAAGTTACAAAGTTATTTTAATCGAATTTGTTGTATGTCTTGCCTTAGGAAAGACCTTACTACATGCCAAAATGAAACTTTCTAAGTATAAATTGAGTTATTCAAATTTGAAGCATTTAATAAAAATTCACTACCATAACGCACTTGCTGCGTTCCGAACTTTTATTCGATCAACCTGTACATTATTACATTTTTGAATTGTACATAAAATGCTAGTACAAACTGATCCTAAATGCATATAACCTCTCTCTTGCGATTTTTTCGATAATTGAATTTATCTTCAGCTAATACAATTTTTGGATGGCCATTAAATGGGTAGTTGCAAAAAAATGTCAGCTTGCATGAGTACCATTGTAGATGCCATAATTGAAACGGGCATACTTAATAATCTTTCTGTGGCGACTTTGAGTTGGTTTGCTGAAGCGGTTCCTGAAATACGATAGCGTTCCGCGACTTTTAAACAAACTGTGTAAAAATAGAATTGTGTTTGTGTGTATGTGTGTGTACAGGGTCGCGCATAGGTAATGCAACAAGGCCAAAACTTTTACACCGAGAAAGGCATCGGGCTCAAAATTTTATAGATTACATAACAGACTATTTGCGACTATTTGCAGATTAATTAGAGGTTAGGTATATAATTTGAATTTTATGCATGCTATTAGCAGAATTTTGTGTAAAAAATATTTAGCCAAATTTGATACATGCTTTCATGAAAAAAGGACATATATTGAGAGAAAAATAAGCTATGCAGAAGGGCAGTCGTAGGCGTGGAAATATATTTGTTAAGATCATTCAATTTATAATTAAAGTTCAGTTATAAGAAAATTTGCTATAACAATTAATGTAAACTTTCATGTAGTAATAGGTCACAGATGTATCAATAACATTGACATTGAAAAACGATTACATATTTATCTAAATAATAAACAAGTTGAAATTTCAGCGTACAGCACAAGGAATGCTGACTGCTGAGGTCTGCAATTATGTATGATGTAAACCAAGTAAAAGTTATAAGTAGTATTGTTGATAAACATTAGCGAGACTTTTTAGTGAATTTTCGTAGAAAAAATTCACTAATGGGGAGATCCCGACTTTTGAATTTTGAAAAAATTTTTGCAAATGAGCGCGAACTAGGACCCCTAGAACCCATATCCGGGGTCAGTTTCAATTTTTATATGTTATATATATATATATATATATATATATATATATATATATATATATATATATATATATATATATATATATATATATATATATATATATATATATATATATATATATATATATATATATATATATATATATATATATATATATATATATATATATATATATATATATATATATATATATATATATATATGTATCACACCGATAACTCAAAAAATAATAGGCCGATTTTGATAAAATTTGGCATGTACCTTTCTTTTGTTAATAGCTTGGATAAGTTCGTTAGTCAGGAAAATCGGACGAGGTTTTCCGGGAAAATTTTGAGTTTTCATTCGAAAAAAATTCATATCTCAAAAAGTAATAAGCCGATTTTAATAAAATTTGGCACGTACCTTCCTTTTGTAAATGGCTTTGACATGTTTGTTAGTCAGGAAAATCGGACGAGGTTTTCCGGGAAAATTTTGAGTTTTCATTCTAAAAAAATTCATATCTCAAAAAGTAATAAGCCGATTTTAATAAAATTTGGCGCATACCTTACTTTTGTAAATGGCTTTGACATGTTTGTTAGTCAAGAAAATAGGACGAGATTTTCCGGGAAAATTTTGAGTTTTCATTTGAAAAAAATTCATATCTCAAAAAGTAATAGGCCGATTTTAATAAAATTTGGCATGTACCTTCCTTTTGTAAATGGCTTTGACAAGTTCGTTATTTAGAAAAATTGGACGAGGTTTTCCGGGAAAATTTTGAGTTTTCATTTGAAAAAATTTTTATCTTAAAAAATATAAAATCTATGATAACCAAATTTGGTAGGTAGGTTTACGATATAAAAAGTAAACTATACACCAAAATTTAGATTTTTATGTTACAAGAAAAAAAAGTTATAATAAAATATTTTGTGCCAGATCATTTCTATGAAAATTCACTACCATAACGCACTTGCTGCGTCCAGACTTTTATTAGATTCTTAAGATATAAAGACGCGAGACTTGTGATTTTAATTATGTAGAGAGAAGTAGAGACTTTTCAATTAAGATTCAGTATGTAAAGATTTAGGCTTTAAAATTCATTTGGTTAAATTAGTTGTAATCATTGTTAAAGTTAAGTTATTTTATCAAAGTTTATTACCTCGTTAATAAGTCTAATTCGCCTAGTTCGACAAGTTATTCCCGAAAATATGTTCGGCTCCTTAACATGGTCCTTCGAAGCCAACAGTAGTGGAAGAACATGGTCCTTCGACGAAAAAGTAACCAATGCCATTGAAAATACAGTGCTCACTAAAAATCAATCATCCTTATCAAACAACCTTTAACCCAAGTCTCCAAATACCTTTTATTTTAAGTAAAAGCAATCAAGGACACAAGCGTCCAAATTAAAAGCAATCAAGGACAGAAGCGTCCAAATTAAAAGCATTCAAGGACACAAGCGTCCAAATTAAAAGCAATTAAGGGCACAAGCTTCCAGGAAAGTACCAAAATTAGATCAGTACCAAATAAAGCACCTACACATGGTCAAATAAGGACACAAGCGTCCAGGAAAGAACCAAAATAAGGTCAGTTCCAAATAAAGCACCTATACAGGGTCAAATAAGGACACAAGCGTCCAGGAAAGTACCAAAATAAGGTCAGTTCCAAATAAAGCACCTATACAGGGTCAAATAAGGACACAAGCGTCTAGGAAAGTACCAAAACAAGGTTAAAGGCAAAATATAGGTCACAGGCGACCAATAAACCAAATCAAAAAAACTCTGGACGCAGCAAGTGCGTTATGGTAGTGAATTTTCATAAAAATGTTTTTTATAACAAATATGTCTTTTTTTTAAGAAAAGCAGGCATCAAATTTAGTATAACCCCTATAGTGGGAACAATGTACCACATTTTATCAAAATAACTTTGTTGTTGGAAAAAGGGCAAATATTTTTCGAAAACTAACTTAAAATATCCCCGAAAAACTGGCCCGATTTTCCTGGCCAACGAACTTCCTCAAGGTCCCTACCAAGATATAATTATTTACAAAAAGCTTTTCGACAAAACTTTAAAAAAAAATTGTAAACAACTTTTTTGCGAAAGTCCAAAAACATTTTTTTACAATAACTTATTAAACATTAGGTACTAATTACCAAAATTTTACAAAAATTTCACAAACAATGATTTCTACATAAACAAATAAAGTTCGCTACCATAACGCACTTGCTGCGTCCAGATTATTTTTTTTCTTACAAACATGCATTATATTTCGATGGAAAATGCAAAAATGCAATAACATAAGGCGTGTTTGATTAAAAAAAAAAGAAAATTTGTATCACCAACGACTTATGGGCCACCCTGTGATTGTAGAAATAAATTTTTTTAAATGTAGCTCAAGACACCCTATAATTAATATATACAAATTTTTTTCATATCTTGTATAATAACGGATATATTGAGCTTTATTGATTTTTTACGAAAATTCGACAAAAATTATATACCATTAAACGATAAACTCTATAGCTAAGGCTACTGCCAAGCATCAGAGAAAGGGTCTATTTGAAATGAATTTTCTGGAAATATTTTAGTAAAATGAAGGACATTGACGGTTGAAACTAAGACCTCAGGGTTTGTAAAACATCCTTCTTGAGACATTTTATTTCCATAGTCCGTATTAGATTCAAGTTCTTTGCCTAAATGTTGCCAATTTTGACATTTTAAATCGCAACTTTGACGTTTTGAGGAAAACCATAACTTATTTTTCTTTAATTGCCTATAACTTTTTTGTCTTTTGAGCTACAGTGATAAATTTTGGTGGGTAACTTACGTATAAGAACGTATACTAAATTTGGTTGCCTTTACTTTGTTAATTCCGGAGATATAAATTTTTTTCGAAAGAAAATACAAAATTTTCCGGAAAAACCTTGTCAGATTTTCCTGGATAACGAACTCATCCAAGCCATTTGCAAAAGGAATTTATTAACCAAATTTAATCAAAATCGGTAAGTTATTTTTTGAGTTATCGGTGTGATACATATATATATATATATATATATATATATATATATATATATATATATATATATATATATATATATATATATATATATATATATATATATATATATATATAAATTGAAACTGACCCCGGATATGTGTTCTGTGGGGCCTAATTAGCGCTCATTTGAAGAAATTTTTACAAAATTCAAAAGTCGGGATCTCCTCATTAGTGAATTTTTTTTAAGAAAATTCACTAAAAGAACTAGGCATCAGACAAGGTAACAAAACTACGAATATTCATTAAATCAAATAAAATTAAGGAAGCATAATGGAGGAAGTCAATAATCTGGCAGTAGCCCAAGAGGCAATAAGTAAATCAATGAACAATTTAGAAGCATTAGGGCCACTAGAACACCCTTACTATGAAACTAGATACTTTGAACAAATGGAAAAAGTACATAATGACATCAAAGAACTCTCGAGACACAAAAAAAAAACGGAAAGTCATGGTAAACCAATTTAAGCGAATATTAGAGGAAGCAGAAATGATGGGCGATGACAATGTACTTTCCAGATATGAAAGAAATCTGGACGAATTAGAGAAACAATGGGAATTCCTGGAAGAAAACATAATTGAGATAAATATACTAACAGAATTAGAAATTCAAGATGAGGCATATTTCACGCTAAGGCAAAGCTACCAGAATACCAATGACAAGCTGTCATTTACAATTAGGAACCGAACAGACCGCTATTCAAGGGTTAGGTTTCCAGCATTCAAGCTACCAAAAATAAAAATACCAATCTTCGCAGGCAAGTAAAAGGAAGGGACAGCATTCCAAGAGCGAGTCCAGAAGGCAATAAATTTAAATGTTGAGAAATTCTACGCAGAAACAGCGTCAAGAAGCAAAGAGGAAAAATTTAATTTAAAGTTAAGTAAAGAGGTACCAGAGGTAGAAGAGCCAGAGACGAGCAGGAAATATTTAATTTAAAAATTTATCCAGATAATCTTCTAGCTGGAGCCGAATCAGCGGAGGAGATTAAAACAGATGTAAGTAGACAAAAGAATTTATAAATTTTTGAGACGTCAATGACAAAAGTGAAGAAAGAGGTACAAGAGATAGAACAAGCAGTAGTACAAACAGAAAAAATTCCAATAGAAAAGAAGATCGAAAATGAAAATTTTTATATGGAAAATATTCAATCTGGAATGGAACCAAAGCAACAAACAAAATTAGTACAGACAGAACTCATCGAAACGATCAGATAAGGTGGGTTCAATTTAAGTAAATTGTCCAGCAACAGCTCGCAGATTATTGCAAATCTACCAAAAGAATTGCAGAATGAAAAAGTATTGCAGCTACCAGACAATGGAACAGACAAATCGCTTGGTATCTACTAGACGCCAAGGGAAGAAACATTCAAATTAAAATTAGAATTAATAAATGCAGAGAAGGTAACAATAAGGGAAATATTATCGCCAATAGCCAAGTTATTTGACCCGTTACGGCGGCTATGGCCGGTGGTAATCGAAGCCAACCTGAAAATTCCAAAAATATGGATGAATCAACCAAAGTGGGAAGAAACAGCGACCACATCAGAAGTAAGAACTAATGGTTTGACCGATGCTTCCAAGGAAGAAATAGCGAAACAGTTGATGGGTAAATTAAGAACAGTAATAAGTACAACCACCCAGGTAGTGACACACACTGGGGTGGAGTATACAGGTCAGATTGAGGTACGAGCTAAAATGGGCAGAGGCCACAAATTATACAAGGGCCATCCAGTAAAAATGGGAGGCTCACGAACAAAACAAACTCAGCAATATTATTGGGACGCTGGGTATAAGATACATGTTCGCCAATGGAAGCATAGGTTTCAATGGAAGTTTAAGAAGAAGAGAGTACACGCAGAGCACATGGTATCAACCAAACGATGGCCGCTGCGTAGTCAAATCAAGTCAAGGTTCAAAGAAAAAACACTCCAAAACGACTCAGGGTCGGCGTGGCTGGATTTTGTGGAGTTGGAAGAGCTCTGCAAGCAAAGCAGAGACAATTCTTCAAGTCATCTGTACAGCTACTTCACAATGACAGGGGTAACAGACAAGGAACTCACAAGCAGCCATGGTAAGAAGCATGGAAAGCAACCACAACCGCGAAATGGAGCAAATATACCAGAGGAAAGACAAAATTACGTGTCCAATCCATCACCAGAAAATGGGCATCTATTATTTGATCATTTAAATTATTATTACTTTTATTATCATCCTAGAGTTGTACACACATTAATATTATTTTTATTATTATTATTCCGATTATCATACCTAGGGTTGTATCCAAAAATATTATTTAATTATTATTATTCCGATTATCATCCTAGAGTTGTATACATATTTATATAATTTTAAATATTATTATGCCGATTATCATACCTAGGGTAGTATACAAATTAATATTCTTTCAATTATTACAGTTAGTGCCAAACTTAGGTCAAGGTAAATTAAACATTTAGGTCAGAATACCCAGGGAGTCGTCATTACTTTTGACTCAGCAGAATGTTCAGAGGACAATAAGCTATGCAGAAGGGCAGTCGTAGGCGTGGGAATATATTTGTTAAGATCATTCAATTTATAATTAAGTTTCAGTTATAAGAAAATTTGATATAACAATTAATGTAAACTTTCATGTAGTAGTAGGTCACAGATGTATCAATAACATTGGCATTGAAAAACTATTACATATTTATCTAAATAATAAACAAGTTGAAATTGCAGCGTACAACACAAGGACTGCTGACTGCTGAGGTCTGCAATTATATATGATGTAAACCAAGTAAAAGTTATAAGTAGTATTGTTGATAAACATTAGCGAGACTTTTTATTAGATTCTTAAGATATAAAGACGCGAGACTTGTGATTTCAATTATGTAGAGATAAGTAGAGACTTTTCAATTAAGAGTCAGTATGTAAAGATTTAAGCTTTAAAATTCATTCGGTTAAATTAGTTGTAAGCATTGTTAAAGTTTAGTTGTTTTATTAAAGTTTATTACCTCGTCATTAAGTCTAATTCGCCTAGTTCGACAAGTTATTACCGAAAATATCCTCCGCTTCTTAACACATATCTGCCATTAAAAATATTTTTATGAAAATTACCATACCAGACTTTTAATAATTAAAAAAAATTAAAGGTTAAAACTTTATGACTAAACCAGTAATATATTATTATCTTCACCTCATCTGTATCTCTCAGCTTTCTATGGTTAGTATTCTAGTAATTAATTTATACGAAAATGTCATTTTCAAAATACAAAAATTAATATTAAAAAATGCATAGTATCCCATGACTGTATCTTACAATATATAGTTGCCTTGCGCCACATCTGAAGAATTTGGGGCATGAATGAAGGGTGTCAAACGTATCAGTATGTCGATACAGAATATATAGTACACAAATATGCAAACCGCAACCGCAGTTACTCAAAGTGGGTATTAATCTACCAACCAGAGTTAGCCAATACGACATTCCACACTCATTAAGACAAAGTGCTGGAAACGGTAATGCGTGGTACTGGACCAGCCATTAACATAATAAACAATGCTATGGAATTCAGCTGGTACTCTACGTTAGATAAAACTACAGAATAAATACAGGTGTGGTATATCGAACGTCCTTGCGCGGTCGCATGGTTCAGTTTCCCATGATGGAATTATTTATACTGGCACCAGTGTTGCCAATATTTTTACAAGAAGATAATTAAAACTGGGATAACCATTAAGTGAAGATTGGATCCTGTGATGAGCACTGACAAGTTCACTTGGAGAATCCAAATCACCACAACACATTTTAAAAGACCTGACGATCGTTTCACTAACCAAGTTAGCGTCATCAGAGGATGAAAAAAATTAACTACTTTAAAAACTAACATCACCTTATATGCCGAATCTTAGGTAAAGAGACCGAACTGAAATGGGAAAGTAAACGCAGGCAAATTCTGCAGTGTATTGTATTTTTATCGCCGGACAAGGTCTTTGCACTGTCCCTACTAAGTTATGTAAAATGTATCCATCTCTGATAATTTCGGGAAGGTTGTTATATTAGTTGTAGTTGAACCTGTAGCACAGCTTACTCAATGTATTTAAATCGGTTTGCATGGTTTGCAGTGATTTAAATATTAAAAACCAAATTGGCCATGAAATGTTGACAGATAGGAAAAATGTCCAGAGTTGGTTTTTTAGCATTAAATTCTCTATTTAAAAATGTAACTTGGTTTTCTTTAACAAGGTGCATACTATTCAACACCCTGTATCTCTCAAATCACGAAACTTAGGACACATGTTCATATGAATATTTTTTTTCAAAATTATCTAGATATTATACCACTAAAACTTTATATAACAGGTACATAACATTGTTTTTTGTACAAAATCTTGACGTGATAACCCATATCTACGTCACTGGTTGTCTAAACGGTTGCATGGTTCTGCGTTTTAAACTACTTATTACAGGTATCCTCCGTACCAAGTTTGGTGAAAATAGCTGCAGCTGCAAAACATTTATGATGAAAAGACGATATTTTTTTCTAAATTTTCAACATCCTCTATCTCGTAAATTACGCAGCTTAGGGCACATGTTTATATAAATTTTTCCCCAAAGGTATGTATATATTATACCCCTGAACTATTTTAATGTATTTCTGAAACAACCTGTATAAACGATATGCATAGAGAAGATGCGTTCAGATGATCCGCCCGTTTTAACATAGATTAGATAATATTAGATCATTGTGAGCGGGTTATTCCAGTCCCGCCACGGCGACCTTAAATCTATTGTGGCTCACGTCTAATTATTTAAATTTAACCCATCAATTCCAGCTCCCTGAGGGAGTCGATCTTTTTTTGAGGGTGAAAGTTTGTTTGGCAGATGTACTGCCCTCTGAGTGAAGTTGCTTGTCCGTTTCGAAGCTCAAAGAGAAATAACCTCTCTCCGAGTTCGTGTGGACCCTACATCCGTCAGTGTTTGCCTCGAGGCGGTATCATGAAGTCCCGCTCTCGAGCAGCATCAAATCTCCAGCTGTAGCCCACCCCTAGAGGCCTCAGCTAGACCCCCCCCCCATGTGCGTCTAGACCTGGTACCCAACAGTGTTAGATTCAAGGCAACATCGAATCCTGCTCCCGAGCATTGCCCAAACGAGGCCGTCCGTCTCTTTCGTAGCAGGCAGTGGGGCCCCAAACTCCAGGTGTATACCACTCATCAGAGATCACAGCCCCCTCCGGGTCGTCTGGACACACGACACACGCTAGTACTCAACCCAGAGCGGTATTATCGGGAACCCCGCTCCCGGGTAACAACCAAGTGAGGCCAATTGTCCATTTCTAAGCCCACAGTGGAGGCGTCAAACAACCTGTATAGACGATATTCATAGAGAAAATACGTTCAGATGATCCGTCCGTTTCAACATAAGAATTTAAGGAAGCCCTTAAAAAAACTTAGACAAGGTAAAACTTCTGGTGTAAACGAATTAAGAGCGCAACTTTTAAAAAAGTTGCGTGGGTAAGTGAAAGAATAATATTTAAACTAATCCCAAAATAAACTACTCAACACTCAAAACATCGGCATATCGCTCGCGAAAATGCTGCCTTTTTAGTGAATTTATTTTTAAAAACCTCACTAATAGAGAGGTGTTGAGTGTGAACCTTTGCAAGCATTTTTTTTTCTTTAAATGAGCAAGAACTAGGACCCCTAGAACCAATGTTCGGGGTCAATTTCAATTTTTGTATGTTTGTATACATAAACATATATATATATATATATATATATATATATATATATATATATATATATATATATATATATATATATATATATATATATATATATATATATATATATATATATATATATATATATATATATATATATATATATATATATATATATATTAATATATATACGATGACTCAAAAGGTTGTTAACCGATCTTAGTCAAACTCGACAATAATCTTTATTTTGTAAATAGCTTGGACGTGTTCGTTACCAGGAAAATTGGACAAGGTTTTCCGGGAAAATTTTGACTTTTCTTTCTAATAAAATTTTTATCTCCGAAAATTACAAAGCCATTTTGATGAAATTAGGTGGACATGTTTCCCTGTGAAATGCCTTACTAGACACCAAAACTAAACTTTTTAGGTTCATGGAAAATTGAGTTATTCAAGTTTGAATCATTTAATGAAAATTCGCTACCGTAACGCACATTTTAAATTTGATGCAACATTCGATTGCTGCGATCCAATTGAACTCCATTAAAAGCGTTTGGAAGAACGATCCTTTCGGTATTAGCCTGCTGTTCTGTTAAATATCAGGTGATTCACATACATTTTAGACAAGGTGTTGAATAAAACATTGAAAATTTCCTAACCCTCAAGTAGCTCCTGATGGAAAACAAAAGTCTGTTTCTTGAATTTAAGTTAAAAACATTATAGAATAGGTTCCAAGTTACAGGATAGTGTTTAACGTTTGCGTTTGTCCTCTTTATTTACAGGATGACTACAAACAAAAGGGTTTTTATGTTTTTGGGTATAACCTTTTTGCTCCTCAACCGATTTTCGTAACGCAGTACTCTTATTAAAGCCAAAACTTTAGACAGGAACGTTCAGTTACGAGAATCGACGCAAAATGAACAATCAATACACAGCGCAGCATCAAATGTGACCAAATCCTGATCGTTTTAAAAATTTTGCTTGACTGCAGAATTGACTAGAAATCGAGTTGCTTATGAAAGAGCGGACATTAAACATTGTTTTTCGTGGACGTAGGTTAAAAATTGTTGGCAAAAAACTCAACTACAAACGGCCTGTTTCCAAAGGAGACTCATTAAAGCGCTCAAATTTTAAAAAATGCTCGTACCTAAAGAAATACTGTGTTTGAGATTGATTTTCTAAAGTGTAACACTTGAGACGAATCTCAGAAAGCAGAAAAAGCTAATTGCATTTTATGTTTACTATAATGATAACAATAACAAGCTTTTGTGCCTAAAATAAGGCAGGGAAACAAGCCGTTTCCAATTAAGTTCTTTAATAACAATGTTCGACCTATCCAAGCAAAACACAATCTTAGTGCCAACAATTAGTGGTTCTTTCATAACAACATGTTTTTCAGTCAATTCTGCTGCCAAACAAAATTTTTAAAATGATTTGGTTTTAGATCACTTTTGATCTTCTTCTTCTTCTTTTTCTTCGCTTTATATTTCTTCTTCTTCTTCGCGTTCTCTTTCTATCTAAGATTTTTTTTTCATCTACTTAGGCTCCTTTATCTTTGATTTTTCCTGCATTGTATTTCTAAGCGACGCATACCTCGGTCCTCTCATGATATGACCCAGTTAGTCCAACTTTTTTTTTTTTTGATAGTTTTTAGTAGTTCTTGTTGTTTAGTTTTTGCAGTACGCTTGCATTCATCACACGATTCACCCACGAGATTTTGATAATTCACCGGTAGCACAACATATCAAAAGCTTCTATGTTTTTGATGTTTCTGCTCTTCAATGTCCAAGCTTCCTCTCCGTGGAGTGTGGAGAAAACGTAGCATTTCAACATACGGATGCGCAAACTATTGCTGATGTCCCGGTTGGAGAATACCTTTCTCATTTTGTTGAATACTGTTCTGGTAATTTCAATGCCGCTTTTGATCTCCTTTGTTTGATCGGTATTGTCTGTGATCCATGCACCCAAGTATTTATAGGACGCTATTTTTTTAATTCCTGTATTGTCGATGACAAGATTAGCTCTATTGTTCTGGTTCTTTGTTATTACCATGAATTTGGTTTTCCTGAGATTCATTTTAAAGCCGCAGTTATTGCATTCAATATTAAGTATTTGCACTAGATGTTGTAGTTCTTCTATTGAACTTGCCAATACGACGGTGCCATCTGCATATCTAATATTATTGAGAGTTTCTTCGTTTATCACCAGGCCTTCGGACATTTCTGATAGTGATTTCTTGACAAATGGTTTCGCTATACAGATTGAACCGAAGAGGAGAGAGCACACAACCCTGACGCACTCCTCGACATATTTAAATTTCTGGTGTTCTTTTCAACTTTCACTTTCGCTGGTTCTTTATGAGAGGCTCTTTTTATTGAGAGGGGATTGAGATTTTCACATGCTGACTCGCAGCGTGCAGTCTTCCATGGTGGTGAATACGGTGTTGTAAATTAGATGTTTTATTGTACTCCATATAAAATAACCATTATGTGGAGGTGCTCCGTCATGTTGATAGAATAGGTTTCTATAATCACCCAGCGGCAAGTTATACAAATAGTCAACTTCAAAATTACGCAAGATGTTACGTTACAAGTTAATAAAAGTCTTTTATGTTTTTGATGTTTCTGCTCTCCAATGTCCAAGCTTTCACTCCGTAAAGGAGAGTGGAGAAAACGTAGCATATCCGCATACCGATGCGCAGACCAATGTATTTGTCGCGGTGGCAGAATATCTTGCTCATTTTGTTGAATACTGTTCTGGTAATTTCAGTGCGGCTTTTGATCTCTTTAGTTTGATCGATTTTGTCTATCATCTATGCACCCAAGTATTTATAAAATAATATTTTTTCAGTTCGTGTATCCTCTAAAACAAGATTATCTATAACATTCTGGTTCTTTATTATTACCATAAATGTGGTTTTCTTGAGATTCATTTTTAAGCAGCAGTTGTTGTATTCAATATCTAGTCTTTGTACTAGACATTATAGTTCTTCTATGGTGCCTGCTAATACGTTGATGTCATCTGTATATCTAATATTATTGAGAGTTTCTCCATTTATCACCAGGCCTTTCTGATAGTGATTTTTGACAAATGGCTTCGCTATACAGATTGAACAGAAGGGACGAGAGCACACAAGCCTGACGCACTCCTAGATATCTCTCAATTTCTGCTGTTAGGTTGTTTTCGACATTCACTTTCACTAGTTGATTCTAATATAATTTACAGATTATTATTATATTCCTACCATCTATATTCTTACTCAGTAGAATTTGTCATAAGCGGTCATGCTGTATCCTAAAGAATGCCTTCTGAAAATCAACAAAGCAAACATACACTTCCTGAATATCAATTCATCTCTGGGAAAGACGCTCATTTCATACAAAGCTTTTCGAGTACTCATCCCTTTTCTAAATCCCATTTGAGTATCACCAATGTCCTTATCTAATTGCTTGAAAACTCTGTTCTATATTATCTTTCAAAAAAAAGCTATAGTACAATGTTCGCTGCATTCTTTTGCGTTGGATTTCTTTGAAATTATAAGGAACGCGGAAAGGAGTCTTCTGGTAATATTACAGTTTAATATATGTTGCCAACCAATAAATTTCATTGGTTTACGTGGACTGCAGTTTCGAACCGTCCCGGTTCATCATCACTACGCTGCTCAGTGATGATGATGTACCGGGACGGTTTGAAACTCCAGTCCACGTAAACTAATAAAAAGTCACAAAAAACACCGTAAAAAATACAGTATATATATATATATATATATATATATATATATATATATATATATATATATATATATATATATATATATATACATAAATTCTGTATATATATATATTTTTTATTGTTTGTTCTTACAACCACTAAACATATACGTTTTTGTGGTATTTGGCATTAAGGCATCTCAATATATTCTTTCATGTAATTTTTTCGGTACACACTTATTTAAAAATGATGCCATAAAAATCACAAGATAAGAGTTACGTCAGAATAAACTTGATTTGTTTTTAGTAGCATTACTCAAAGGAAAATGCACACCAGTTTTTTTTTATATTTTAACTATTAATAATGACAATTATAAATAAGTAAGGAAATGAACACAAACTCAGAATTATACTTCAGACAAGAGCTCTCCAACATTATTAAAAAATTTTGACTAACCTGTTTACATTAAGAAAGTGTAAGGATTTCTAGCGTGGCCTTAATGGACGTTACGTTAAAGAGTATTAACTGTTTGAACTACATGTTCGAAATTTGAAAGCCAGGTCCTCTAACTTACGAGACATTTTTTCACATACAAAATTACTTTAATATTACAACATCACGTTGGCAACATAGTATTTTAATGCACATGTGTGCTCATAAACTAAGTCATTGACATATGGAGAACAATGTTGTTTCCTGGCAATTTATTACTACTTTATTGTATTTACTAACCGCAGAGTGAAGGTGACAAATGATGAAGTAATTAAAAATATTTCATAATTTTAATTCATTCCAACGTATCGATTGTGAAATGTACACTTCCTACGTTCATTAATGCTCTGGCAATATGAATAAATAGCACACTGGATATGTTTTTTTTTTAATTGATATATTATAATGGCTCGATTGTACTGATTTATGTTCGATTTATTTTCATATTAATAACAGCAAGAAATTCTTTAACTTTTTTTAATCGAAACGTGACATTCTGGAAATATTATAGAAAACAGAAGAATACCATAGTTAACATATATAATTTATAACACACGCATGCACACCCACGCACACAGAGATAGAGTGAGAGAAAGCCAGATATATATATATATATATATATATATATATATATATATATATATATATATATATATATATATATATTATATATATTATATATATATATATATATATATATATATATATATATATATATATATATATATACAAATATATATATATATTATATATATATATATATATATATATATATATACAAATATATATATATATATATATATATATATATATATATATATATATATATATATATATATATATATATATATATATGGGGTGATTCATAAGTGGTGACCAAAAAATGAAACCCCATGTTCTTTGAACAATTTTAGAGAGGGTATGTCCTATAAAAAAAATTTCTATAATGTTTCATTAAAAAGATACAGGGTGTTGAAGTTGAAGTTGAATTTCAAAAAATAAACTTTCCCAATTTTTTAAAAAGTAGTACATATATTTTGCTGAAACTTCGCATGTGTAGGCTGTTATGGAAGGCGCGTATTCTACCATAACAATTGAATCGGCTAATCCAGCAGTGCCACGCGTACCCACATGTCATTGGTTATCCCTCAAGAAAAAAACAAGTACGTCAATGATATTTTTTTATTTTTCAATCTTAATTTTATTCGTGAACAAAATGACTTTCTTGATAATTTTCTGTACGACGCTTATTTGTCGAGTAAGCAATGAATCAGGTAAGTGTTTTAGAGCACAGTTCATGACTTTTAACCAGTCGTTGTTTGGTAGAAAATCGCAATGATACACTTTTATGCCTCCATTGGCCTGAATACACGCACGACATCTTTTTAATATGGAAAATTTAATGTCTTGATAATTTTTTGTACGACGATTATCTTTGTTGTATTTTAGTAAGTAGTAGTCTGGTTTGCCAAAGTTGACATTAAGTGTCACTTGACGTTTAGGTTAACAAGTTATTATTTTGAATATGTGTAAGTGGTAAACTTTATAAAATTGCAAAATTTTCTACTCTTTTACTTCTTATAATGGAGTACACCTCAGAAGAGTATGCAGATATAATTTTTATCTACGGATATGCTGATGGAAATGCTCTAGCTGCTTGTCAGGAATATCAACGTAGGTTTCCCACTCGCCGTCAACCTACACCAAGGTTTTTTTCTCGATCGTTTTCAAGATTTCGGCAGTGCGGTTTTGGATAACGTCCTGACGCTAGAGCTAATGGTAGAAGACAACATCAACTTGAAGATGAAGAGAGAGTGGTTGATGCAGTGATGGATCAACCTTCTACAAGTACTCGGAGGATTGTCACGTAGTTACAATATTCTCAAAGCTTTGTTTGGAGAACTTTACATCGACAATCCTTACATCCATATAATCGACAGAATGTTCATTGCTTCTACCTGGAGATAATGTGCATCGACGAGTCTTTTGTGAATTGATGTTGGAAATGAACAATCAAAATATCTTATTCCCTAATCTAATCTTCTGGTCTGACGAATCAACATTTACAAGAAATGGTATTTATAATTCTCATAATGAGCATGTCTGGTCATTGGAAAATCCACATGCAACAAGGACTCGCACATTTCAACATAGATTTTTCATTAATTTGTGGTGTGGTATTTTTAACGGCTCACTGTTCATGGAAGTCTTGCCACAACGTTTAAATGGATCTTCTTACTTAGCGCTCCTAGAAAACCGCCAAGAAAACATTCTAGGTGACATTCCACTAGCAACAAGAGGTATAATGTGGTACCAGCATGACGGTGCACCAGCGCATCATAGTCGAAACGTTGTTACATGGCTACATGAACATTATAATGAAAGATGGATTGGCAGAACTGGACCAATACATAGGCCTGCAAGCTCACCAGACTTAAACCCACTTGACTTCTATCTTTGGGGTGATTTTAAGCGACTGGTCTACAGTGAACAAATACATACACCAGAGCAGCTACAACAACTGATAAATAATGTTTTTCGTCATATTCAAGCAACAATGAATCCTCAAGACATTAAATTTTCCATATTAAAAAGATGTCGTGCGTGTATTTAGGCCAATGGAGGCATTTTTGAACATTTATTGTAATAAATAAATTACTATAAGCCTGATAAAAGTGTATCATTGCGATTTTCTACCAAACAACGACTGGTTAAAAATCATGAACTGTGCTCTAAAACACTTACCTGATTCATTGCTTACTCGTAAAATAAGCGTCGTAGAGAAAATTATCAAGAGAGTCATTTTGTTCACAAATGAAAGTAAGATTCAAAAAAATGAAAAATAAAAAAAAATATCATTGGCTTACCCGTTTTTTTCTTGAGGGATAACCAATGACATGTGGGTACGCACGCCACTGCTGGATTAGCCAATTCAATTGTTATGGTAGAATACGCGCCTTACATAGCAGCCTACACATGCGAAGTTTTAGCAAAATATATGTGCTACTTTTTAAAAAATTGGGAAATTTTATTTTTTGAAATTCAACTTCAACACACTGTATCTTTTTAATGAAGCATTATATGAAAAATTTTTATAGGACATACCCTCTCTAGAATTGTTTAAAGAACATGGGGTTTCATTTTTGGTCACCACTTATGAATCACCCTGTATATATATATATATATATATATATATATATATATATATATATATATATATATATATATATATATATATATATATATATATATATATATATATATATATATATATATATATATATATATATATATATATATATATATATATATTTGTATACAGTTCACGTTTATCCCACTCCTGTTTTTCAAATATGACGTTATCGACATTTTTTTAATGACAGCCTCCCTTTGTTTGATAGGTCATTAAATTGTCTAAACGGTACCATCAATCTTTTGATACATCACATTGTTAGATCTTTTAATGAAAGTCGTTTAAAGAGTGTAAAACATAAACGCCATTTATAACAACAATCAAAAGATAAAAGGCTTTTATTTAAGAAATTATAGTATTGTTTTCTTTAAATATGTTCGAAGTGCAATCCTTCAACTTCTTGAAAATAAGCAGATCTGTTGACACATTCCTCTTGTACATTGCGAATGACGTCACGGTTAATTAGACTAATTTCATACCTTATTAAGTTTTTCAAATCTTCTAGGTCACTTGATGGGTTTTTTTATTTTAAATACCCCATAAAAAATCTAGGCGCATAAGATGGGGGGGGGGTACATTATTGGCCTTCGCCGACCGATTCACTTGCCCGGCATGCAGTCATTTAAAAACTCGCGAGATGACGTGTAAAATGCGGAGGTGTACCGCCTTGCAAAAATATCACCACTTGGTAAATCAAGATCATTTTCATTTGGAAAACTTCCAGCAAGAGTAGCAATAAGCTCAATCTTTATAAGTTTATGATATCGTTGCCCACTGAGGGTTTCGTCCAAGAATAAAGTACCTATGATTATATTGTGGACTATTCCTACCCACACGTTAACTTTACGAGTGTGTTGTGTATATGCTTCAGCCATCCAGTGAGGATTCGATTTACTCCAATACCTGTAATTTTGTTTATTAACTGTTCCGTTTAGCCAAAATGATGCTTCGTCCGAAAAAAAAGGCTAATAAAATCTGGATTACGGTCGCATAAATCTTATATTATTTTACATAAATACATTCGTCGGTTGGTTTTTTTTTTCTCATATCGGAGGTGGATGCTTTTTATGCAGGCCGATGGCTGGCGCTTTCGCGATCTCATACCAACCAGCACTGTGGGGACTCCCCTTCGCTCCAGGTCGGGACTACCCAGTAAACAAACACCTTCTTGACACCTAGAGACGTGGCGGAAACCACTCGCTGGCATTGCTTTACCACGTCCCTAACACTTGTTATTATCAAAAGTTCTTCATCTCCCTTTCACTTCATTATTTGTACGATCCCTCTCTCCACAGTATTCCTCATCCCGTTTCCTTTCCAGCATATGCTCCACCACATTATCTGCTGTCAAATCTCTGCCAATCTCTTTGTACATTTGTTCTCTTATTTGCCACAATCTTGCGCACTCAAAACTCACAGCTAAGGCAACTAGCCTACTACAACATTGTGAAATGTACGGCTGGGTCGCCATCTCGGTGCGGAACCAGGTAGTATGATGCTGTCACGACAGCTCCAGTTAACACAAAATGTTATATATAGAGACTGGGTACAACTAACCAACAATTTTTGTAAATTGTCAGCCGTGGACCATTTCTTTCCTAATACAGTGACAATCTATGTAATGTATGTATCTGATGGCTACCTTCCTCTGTGTCCCCTCAACCTTTTTTCTACACATTTCCTTTAACAACACGGCCTTTCATTCTGGTGCGCCATACATGTATGATTGAGTTAACCATACTACTCAGCACTCTTCTTCTCCCTGGTCTTGATCCAGCGATGTTTAGCATCAGACGCCCTCGCTTTACAACCATCATGTCTCTTTTTTCCACTACTCCTTCTATTACACACCCATGTTTATGTTATGTCCTACTTATATGCCGTGGTAGTTCAGGCTTGTCTGCGACTGAATTTCTGCATTCCCCACCTTGACGGTTACTGTTCTCAGTGTTCTTTGTCCCACTAGTACCATACTTTCAGTTTTGTGAGGCGCGAGTTGTAGACCACTTTTTGCCATACAGTTTTCCACCCTTACCTCTAACCAGTTGATATTATCTTCTATGTAAGCCTTATTTCCTCCGCTTTTCTGCATACCCTACAATAGTCGTGTTTTTACGGACTCCAGACTAAAAACTTTATCATAATACAAGTTCCACAGTGTTGGTCTTAGGATTGACCCCTGAGGCACGCCACATGTAATCTGCATCTCATATTTCTGTCCGATCAGCAGCTGTGTGTCTTCCAGGTAACTACATACTATTTACAGCAGATATAGCTCAACTTTCCTTTTCCTTAACACTTCGTATATGCCTCTCCATGGTGCTGTATTGAATGCATTATTTACCTCCAATGTTACGATGGCTAAAAACCTGTTCTTATTCCCTGAATCTTCTTTACAGAATCCAGCGCCACTTGCGAAAGCCAGATTGGTTGTCTGCTAACCCTTCTCTTCTCTCGATCTCCGTTATAATTATGTTATTTATTATATGTTCATATAATTTTGCTATCCCGTCTTCCGGGCATAGATGACGTCTTTCCTCCCGTTTTCTGTGGCTTCTTCGATAACACCGATCAAGCAGTCTTCCATTCTGACGGGAAACTTCCATTACTGATTAGTGTATTTATCAGAACTTGTAATATCTCCGGTTTCTGTTCTGCTTCGTCGGGCGGGGTCATGTTCATTACGTTCGTGCAGCGGCTGTATTTTGTAAGGAAGGTAATTTTATAGCTTTAATGCACGTAATACTGATTGCTGAGTAACTTCATAGAGGCAACATGAAGATTATTCTCCTACCCTTAATAAAATATCAAGTTTTACATCGAACATTGTGAAATGTACGACAGTGTCGCCATCTCGGTGCAGAACCAGGTAGTTTTTTTTCTGTTGGAGGGGAAATCCTCATGGACACCTGGCACCTTGAATGGCCCTTTGCCAGGTAGTGCCGGATTCCTACCGGCTCAAACCTCCCCTCTTCTCTAGTTATTTTGGCTTTCTCGGAACTGCCTAGGAGCATTACTTCAATAAAGTCCGTAAAGTATGTTGTTCGGGCCGTCCTCATTTTTATCGGCTTCTCAGATCCTTCTCCTTTACACTTAGGATGTTCTTGCTAAGCTTGCTTATGGTTTTACAGTTGTGTTCGTCGACCAGCAGTTTCTCCACTATATTTTCTGGAGTTAATCGGTCCTACATCGTTCACCACATCTCTCCTGTTTTCTGCCCATGTTGGGCACTCGAGAAATGTTAGTTCAGCCGTATCCAGCTCGCCAGAGTATATGCACTCGTGACTTTCTGCCACTTTGAATCCGGGCCTGTAATACTGGAAGCACCCATGCTAGGAAACCATCTGGGTGGTATAGTAATCCACCTGACCATGTCTTCTATCCACCCAGTTCTTTAAATTGGGTATCAGTCTTTTTCTCCACTGTCCCTTGTTGGTCTCTTCTTTCCACTCCCGCTGCCATTTCTCAATCGTCACCTCCCTTGCTCTTTCTTTGTTAATCGCGTTGTGTATGGCACATATTTTCTCTACCAACAGATGGATTGGTGGTGTTTTAGCTATGAACAGTAGTGCCGCTGTTGAGGTCGTTCTGTAGGCGCAGTAAATCCTTATTTCAGCTTTCCTTTGTACCCTTAGCAGAATATCTCTGTATATTTTCTTCTTTATGGCTCGTCGACATATTACCGCCCCATACATGATTATTGATTGGGCTACTGCAAGGAGTACCCTTCTGATTCCCTCTGGGGGGCCTCTGGTATTGAGTAGTAGTCTGCTTAGGCTTCCTGTTGCTTTTTCAGCTTTTGATGCGATCTTTCTTACATGCTGGCCCATCCTCATATTTCTATCTAATATAATTCCTAGGTATTTTATATTTTCTTGATTTGTTATTGTCATTGTCAGAACATTTAAAAGCCAGATGGGTCTGTACTTCTTATTCACTTGCCCTTGCATGGTTTTCTCAATGAGCACGAACTCCGCTGTTTTCCATTCTTTGGGGAAAATTCCTTCAATGAGGAGACTGTTTAGAATTTCTAACAGCTTCTCCCAGTGTGCTCTAGCAACCGCATTTATTATTTAAGGGGGTAGCTTGTCTGGTCCCGGAGCCTTTTTTCCTTTATTTTACTAATTGCTTCAAGAAGCTCTTTTTGGTGAAGAGATAGGTATAACCAGGTATAACCAGGTAATATGTTGTCATGACAGCTCCAGTTAACAGAAAATGTTATAAATAGAGACGGTGTACAACTAACCGGTCAGCCCTGACCATCTTCTTCCCTAATACAGGGACAATGTATGTAACGCTAGATATATTATCACCATAATTATAAACGCAGTCCGGTTTCGCTCTAATTAGAGCTCGTCAGTGCGCTATATTAATTACAGAAAGAACACACCTATAAAGTAATACAGCCAAGGCAGCCAGCCTACTACAACATTGTGGGATGTTTGAAAGGGTCGCCATCTAGGTGCGGAATCAGGTAGTATGACGACAGCTCCAGTAAACATAAAATGTTATAAATAGAGACTGTAAAACTAACCAACAATTTTTGTAAATTTTCAGCTGTGGACCATTTCTTCCCTATTACAGTGACAATCTATGTAATGGATGTATGTAGAATATATCTAGCCTTGCATAAGTTTTGCGTCTTCATCAATTTTCATAGAACGCTTTGCATATCCAGGCATATTCAGTTTATCTGAATTTCTTCTCGATTTTACTCACAGAGGATTAGCTGATACGTCTACCTGGATATTTCGCATTGAACCAATTACACACTTCTTGCTGTGTTCTGGTTTTATCACATCGCATCCAGCAAGAATTGAAATTTCTATGCGCTGGGTTTCACTTAAATGTGCCATACTTAATTAACTATCAAAAGAGGCGTACGTTATTAAGAATAACGTTTATATGACAGTGGCGTACATCTGATTCTTCTGTACTATTGATTAGTACCTACTTGTGGATACAATTTAGAACATTTTATTTACAGGAAATATTCTTACCTTATTCGTTTTCTTTTGTTTGTTGTCTTAAATAGAGAGTTTTCCACTCTTTAAATGACTCTCGTTCGAAAATTTAACAACGTGAGGTATCAAAATTTTGATGGTAACATGTGGACAATTCAATGAACTGTCAATACAAACAAACAGGGGGTTGATTTTGAAAAATAAAATTGATGATGTCAGATTTTAAAAGCAGGAGCAGGAGAAACGTAAATTGCATGTAAAAATGTGTATTCTTGAAAATCAGAGTCCAGGCATCACGTCAAAACACATAATCCCTCAATTTTTAATGAATGCAACATTTTTTCCATAATTTTTCCGCTCACTATTTATAGAGATTGACTTTAAGACAACCACCTTATGTAAGAATAATTAAATATTTATGGCAAAATGCATCTTAACCATTACTAAGAGCCTCAGCATTCCTGGGGTAAAAACGTGTGCCTTTGAACCGAAGGGTAATGGGTTGGATTCACAGGATTTCACTTCTTCAGTACATACTGTAAAATTTTACATTAACCTAGGATGTAGCATTCTATTTGAGCAAGTTAAATATGTGCACGTTCCGCCCTTCGGAGGGGGCGTAAAGCCGTGGGTTCCGCATTCATACAATGTTAGGCACGTTAAAGATCACTACCCTCCCTACAGAAACGGACGGGTTCGGCAACATTCTCAGGCTAGTGAGATGAAACTGCTCCCTAGCGTCGGTCATTGGTCTTAGTTGCGGAAGTAGTCCGACGTTAAAGTACAAAAAATACCATTATTAAAAACGCACACCGGTTTGATTCTTATAAGAGAACGTCAGTATGTTATACTGTTAAGTAAAACGCTTCTATCAGATTACAGCCTCTCGTCACGTAAAAACATAACGTTGCATATTTTTAGGAGATAGAATTAGTATATATATATATATATATATATATATATATATATATATATATATATATATATATATATATATATATATATATGTATGTATATATATATATATATATATATATATATATATATATATATATATATATATATAAAGATAGATAGATACCCGTTAGTGGAACAACAGATTAGGACGTGCGAGAAAATTTGCTTTGAAAATTGTATAACTTTTCTTCTAAGAATGTCAAAGTAACGATTTGAAATGCCTAAATTGGTGATTCAAAGATTCTGGAACTGAATAAGTGGCAAATATTGCATTAACTGTATAGACACACTTGGAGAACCCAAATAACCACAACACATCTAAAAAAACTTGATGATCGTTTCACTAACCAAGTTAGCGTCATTAGAAAATAAATAATTCTAAATATCTTATATCTTTAACTCGGTTTATCTTCTTCTGTCGGTCATTGACGATTTACGGATTGTCAATGACACAAAGATTAGCAGTCTCGTTTGGCGGAAATTTGTGAATTCTTTTATTATCTGTCGGACGTGCTTCTGCCGGTATTTCTTGTAAAGTAATCTATCAGCAGACTACCCACAGGTGGCGAAGTGAAGTTCATACACTTTTTATTACTACTATATTTAGCAATGTATAAATACTTTGGAAAGCGTTTATCTGTCGTGCTTGTCTAACATTTTTTTATTAATTTTAGATTATCCTTATTTACGTGGTTGCCCAAATATGTGGCGCAACGGAATATCTATCGATAGTGCCGCATCCTAGTTGTGCTAAATGTTCTTTCAATCTAATTCAAAAGATCTTTTTGTTGGTCCGACGTATTTAAGATCAAAATCTTTAAAACTTATTTCACATATTCCCGACATTTTCGCGGCATTATCCTTGTTTTTGGGTCACCTAGCAAGTTTTTTCAAGTATTGTTTTGTCAAAAATGTTAGTTGCAAATTAACTTTTTTTTAATGCTATCTAGATCCCTCGTGATTCGAGTTTCAAGTGGTAAGCAAACAAAGTTTGTTTCTGCTTTTTCTTTTCTAAAAGTCGTTGATTCCGTTAACATTTTCTCCGCTAGGCAAGCAGTGTGTCCGTTATATTCGGCAACGTTCTTAACATATCCTAGGGTTCTTAATATACCCTAGGGATCTTAATATACCCTAGTCTAAAGTCTCAGATTTATGTTTCAAATGTTAATATTCTTCATTTGATTATAATATTTGGAGAATACTTTTTGTGAATTTTCGTAAAAGAATTATCGCGTTATTTTCTTTGAAAAATATCTTTTAAAAGCTTCGTGAGGTTTCTTTCGAACAAATTTGTATTTCTAAAACTAATTATTTTATTTTTCGTGTTTTTAAATATTTTAATAAAAATCCTGTACCATAATGCACTTACTACGTCCAGACTTTTCATAATTTAGTTATCGACCTAACCCAACCTGAAAGAAAAACGACTTGAAACTGTTGTTAATGTAAATATATAATGGAAAGCAAATGTCAGTATGTATGGCTTCAGCTGATGCTACACGCTCGTCAAGTAAATGGCGTTTATGTAAAAGTGATAGTTTTTTAATTGAGGAACATGCATAATGACAGAGAAATAGAATCTTCACAACTATAACTCATTGCAAAAAATAAAAGATATAGACCTCCTGTAAACTTATAATTACTATTATTAAGAAGATATAGCGCAATTTTACTAGACCAGAAATCGTCTAGGATTCATGATTTTAATTTTTCCAAGACATAATTAAATTTTGATGCGTGAAATTTGTCAGTTGCGTAATGATATAAAAACAGTGGTGTGGGTATACAGGGTGTGCTAATAAAAACTTATCACCTGAAAAATATCGGAATTAAAAAATACAATAAAATTACAAATACAATTAAAAAATAAGACAAAATATCAATGAATGAATAAATTTTATTTAGTTATGTTCAAATTAATTTTCCTCACTTCCACATAATTTATAGAATCTTTGCTCCATTTTCCATCACATTATGTCGCAGCTGTGCGTGATTTTCTTAATCACAACTTTCTTAATCACTGGATAGGACGCAGTGGTTCAATTGAGTAGCCTCCCAAATCGCCAGATTTAACACCCTTAGACTTTTTTCTATGAGGGCACTTAAAGTCGAAAATTAATGTAACACGACCAAACTCACTTGAGGGGCTTCGTCGTTGTTGAGAAATCTCGTTGGATAACGCACGAAATGCTTCGTAATCTTCTTTCGGAAGTAGAGCAAAGGTTTTATTAATGTATGGAAATGAAGGGAAAACAATCTTAACATTAAAAAAGTAATTAAATAACACTCTTTTATTCATTGATATTTTGTCTTATTCTTTAATTGATTATTTTATTGCAATATCCAAACCAAAGTTTAAAAATTGCATGTGGTCTTTAGGAGAATTGAGAAAGCTTTAAAATGAGGTGTCACTCCACATAGGGTGTCATTTAAATTTAAGGGTACTTCACGCCTCTGCCTAAGTGGTAGACCTCTAGAGTGCCGGACAACCCTCCAGAGTAACCCGCCTTGCACCACACGGGGTTTTTATGGTGTGGACAGTATTGCCCCCATTCTCGTGGTAACAACATGGAGGAAGCAAATATAAATAAAACCGAAAGTAATGAGGCTCGAGGAGTGGCTACAGACCCGTACCTTGAGTCTATTCAGGAAACGAAGACGAGCCAGTTGGCGGCAGCGTCCGTGGACTCTGGAGGTCTCACGGCCTACCTAGATCACGGGGTAGCTTCGTCCAGGGACCTGTCCCTGGCACCCAAACTGGGGGCTGGGTCCCACCCGAGGGCGGCGATTTCCGCGGACTCTGGGGGGCCCTCCACCAGTAAGGAACTTATTGCAGGGGTAGAGGAACTGTCCTGCAGTCCAAGAGCCTTTCCGGGGCACAAAGAAAGAAGCTCAAGAGGGCGCAGAAAATGGCGACCGAGGTGTGGACGGTCGAGAAACCTGCAAAGGCGCAAGAGGGGCGCGAGAGCCGGAACAGGCCGCGCTCGGGCTCTAGCACGCCTACTACAGAAAGACGTCCCAAAAGGGCCAGTGCCGGAAAAACAGCGCAGACTGGCTCGTGTAGGGAGGCTGCGGAGGGCCCTCTTGATAGGGGTGGTTGACAGACGCCATCCTGAAGACACGCTACGCTAGAGGGAGGCGAACCTGATCCAGGTTGAGGTGATAGCTGCGGTAGACTCTCTTCAGGAAGAGGAGAGCCCTCAGTTCTACCTATGTAGCGCCGCAGTCGCGAGACTGCCTGCGGAAAACTATTGGGGGCCTCAGTCAGATTTCGGAGGGGGCAGACTTGACAGCGGTCGAGCCCAAGGAACACCCAAAGAGACACAAGGTCCTCGTACAGATCACTGACCGGTCCTGTAACAGACAGTGGTCAGAAGACTGAAGATCCATAACCCTGAACTGGCAACACAACACTGGTCAGTTTTAAGCAGGAAGGCAGAGGTGAAAGGACAGACTATCATCTTCTCGATCGACCAGGCGTCGTACAGAGCTGTTGAATGAACTCCATTCAAGGCATGCTGGTGCCTGGGAAGGGTTAGCTTCCGCTCACTGGGAAAGCAACCGGGGGCTGATGAGACTTCCTTCAGGTCAACCTCCAACACAGTAGGGCAGCCACGGCCGGACTACTGATTGATCTGAGGAACACGGATGTGGCCCCCATCCAGGAACCGTACTCCTATAAAGGATAGACGAAGGGACTCGGCGGAGCTGCTGGAACGCTCATCTACAACAGATCCAGCGAGAACACGAGCGCCTGCATTTTTGTCAGAGAAGGAATAGAGTTTCTGCCTTTAATAAATTTCTGTTCCAGGGACTTGGCAACGATCAAAATCCGATGTGGAGGAGCGGATGTGCCAAGAGACATTACTGTCGGATCGGCCTATCTCCCAGAGGACAGCAGGGGGTAGGGAACAAGGTACAGGGCTATGCAGACGACATTGTCATCATAGTTCAACGAAGGTTACACAGTCAGTGTGGGAGCGCATTCAGAGAGCACTGAAAGTGGTGGAAACGGGGACCATTGGCCAAGGGCTCGTGTGCGCCCCGAGAAAGCAACCGTCATACCGTTTGCGAGGAGGAGGAAGTGGGAAGGCCACAAAACTCACTCTATACGATAGAAAAATCCCAATGGCCAGGGAGGTAAAATATCTAGGGGTCGTTCTGGACTCCAAGCTAACCTGGAATGGTCACGTTGAGAAACTACTGCGCAAGGCAGTTATGACCCTAACCGGCACTAGGCTGATGTGTGGAAAAACGTGGGGACTAAGGTCTAGTATGGCCCACTGGCTATACACAAGGGTGGTCAGACCTTTGTTAACATACGCGGCACTGGTGTGGTGGCTTAAGGTGACACAATCCAGTGCCAAACAAAAACTAGGCAAGATCCAAAGGATGGCTTGCCTCGGCATCACAGGAGCCGTGACTTCACCAGCCGCCATGAAGGTGTTGCTGTATTTGCCGCCCCTACACTTAGTTATCATGGGGAAGGCCAGGCTAGGGCTATACAGACTAGCCTGCAATGATAGACTGAATACCAACCCAGGCTTCAGGGGCCACTGCAAAATCCAAGATATCGTGAAGGAGACCATGCTTGAAATGCGGTCAGACTTCGAATCTGCAGAGATACCAAGTTCACAGTGGTAATCTCCGACCGCGAGGCATGGCGGGAGGAGACACCGGGCCTACCACGGGACGCGCTCGTTTGGTTCACGGATGGATCCGGCAGGGAGCGTGGGACGGGGGCAAGCGTTTATTCGGAAAAACAGATGGTAAGTTACAGTATTTCCCTCGGAGCTCGTGCAACGGTTTTTCAGGACGAAATGTACGCCATCTTGCACTACGTACGAGAGAAGACGAAGAATATGGGCTACACTACAGACAGACAGGCAGCCCTTAAAGCTCTAAGTAGCCCAGGGGTAAATTCCAGGCTGGTAAGTGAATGCCGAGACGAGACGAGCGACCTGGCTGGGCAGAATGAGGTCACCCTCATCTGGGTGCCCGATCACTCGTGGGGTCAAAGGCAATGCAGAAACTGACAGTCTCGCAAAGATAGGATCAGCAGAACCATTTATGGGATCAGAACCGATCCTGGGCGTGTCGAAAGGTGCGGGCACGGGAAACATCAAGTCCTGGGTCAGGGAAAAGCACAAGGCAGATTGTCCAGGGTTAAAACGCGGGAAGTCATTAATTGGGCAACCCGGTCCAAAGAGAGATATGGAGCTGCTAAATCTTAGCAGGACAGTTCAGGAACATAACGGGGCTCTTGACGGGACACATCGCTGTTAAGAAACACCTGCATGAAATGGGGCGGTTCGAGGGGGACTTGACATGCAGACTCTGCGGCGAGGGGGAGAAATCAGCCCAACACATCTTGTGCGAGTGTACATCTCTGGACCGCAAAAGATTTACGGACAGCCTAAACCGGAGACAGAGCAATATAAAACTTCACCCAAGCGATTGCTGTGCAGACTAGTTCAAGGCGTAGTGATTTTGGAATGGGTGGTGTAGAAAGGACAAAGAGCATGTACAATAAGCTAAAGGCTGCGGTGCAATCGGGGCGGCAGACGCGGACGAGCCCTAAGGGAAAAAGGGGCAGATTTCAAGACACCAAAACATGTGTCCCCCTTGAAAACAAACTTGACGTGTCTCGCCTTTTTGTCTTCTTGAATTTCGATAATTTTCATGTGGGAAGTTTGAATTGGCACACCCTGTACATTATAACTATAGGAAGTCATAGGCAAGCCAGATCTAATTTATTTTCTCTTTTCTAATAACAGTAACTGAAACCCAATTAATATGTCAGTGCAGATAGTTTATTATGCCATAAAAATTCAAAGTAGATCTTACCAAAAATCATGTTAATAAAGTGTGAAGGAATAATTATCCTATCATTATAATTATATAAAACCAATCAATTGGTGATTTTAAATTAATGAACTTTTAGAGATTGCGTTTTATTGTATATTATTAGCATTAAAAGAATAATTTAACGCCTTTTGATAATGATCTCCTTTTCTTTATTGGGAGTTTCTCTTATGTCGGATATTCGTATTTAAATGTCAACAACCAGTTCCCTCATGCATCCCACACAAGTTGACCAATCTACTTAATTTAACTCTCATATTTTTTCACTTGCGATTAAAGATAAGGAAAATATATTAGAGAACCTCAAGAACATAATTAGGGCACACGCGTTACAGCCAAGAATATTAATTAAAGGAAATTCATATTAAAAAATTTCGGGACGTAGCAAGTGTGTTATAGTAGTGAATTTTCATAATAATTGTACACCACTAGTGCGGCATATTACTAAAATTAACACAGACCTTAAAGATTGGTTAGAAATGTCCTAGTCCGCGCAGATTTGAAAAAAAATTTTGAAAGTGTAATCAAAAAAAAACTTGTGTTCTAGATTATTTTGAGAAAAATGCCCAAATCTCAATTTTCTATCTTCTTCTTTGAGTGCTATGTCCTCCCAGAACATTCGCGATCAGTCGCATGATCTTCACTTTGTCCGCAGCGGACCTAAACAGTATCGTGGTGTTTATTCCGTGGCGAAGATAATTGAGCCAAGATGTTCTTCGGCGACCACGACGACGCTTTCCTTCCATGTTTCCCTGAATAACTATGTGGAGCAATTCATATTTCGGATTTCTCACTACGTGGGAAAAATACTCCAACTTTCTTCCTTTTATGGTATTAAATACCTATTTTTCTTTGTGCATACGCTGTAAAAATACGCTTCATTCGTCACCCTGTCCATCCACGATACCCTCAACATTTTTCGGTAAGCCCACATTTCAGAGACTTCAATACACTGCGATCGTCAGGCCGAGAATCCTCTATGAGGCGTTGGTCTGGTGGTGTGGTGTGAACCAAACTACCAGCAGGAAGCTGGACAAACTCCAAAGGCTGGCAATCCTGGGTATCACAGGCGACACCCTCAGCCGCGCTAGAGGTCCTGTTGATGCTGCCACCGCTTCCCATCTGCATCAGAAGGGAGGCTATGGCGTCGCATCTTAGAATGCGAGACCCTGGAAACTGGTGCGGAGAGAGAGCAGTAATAGGGAATGCAAGAGTCGCCAAGGAGGTGGAAAAGGAAATTCCGATTTCCGCCATCAAGGTACGGGATGCCGAGGAAGATATTAGGTTGACTAGGCCATACACCCTCAGGATCCCCAGTAAGGATCAGTGGAGGGAAAATGAGGTTGCATTCCAGCCCGAAATCCTGGTCTGTTTCACCGACGGATCGCGGCTGGAGGACCAACAATCCTCCGGGGCAGGAATATACATCGATGGCCTGGGGGTGCGCGAGAGCTATACTCTTGGCGCATATACCACGGCATTCTAAACAGAGGTGTATGCTATCCTGTCTGTGGCCAATAGACAGGATGTGAAGAGGAGTCCCGATAAATGTGTGTACATCTGCTTGGATAGCCAGGCGGTCTTCCGGGCAGTCTGCGCGGCTAGAATCAGGTCAACACTGGTTCAGCAGTGCGCTGACGCCATCAGTGGACTAGCCAGGACAAAGGAGGTGCAACTGGTGTGGGTTCCGGGACACTGTGGCGTAGCGGGGAATGGGGTGGCGAATAATCTCGCAAGACTCGGTTCCCGGCGGCCGTTCTGTGAACCGGAGCCTGCGATAGGCATAAGTAGGAAGACAGTCTATGTCGCCTTAGACAGGTGGACCGAGGAAGCAATGGAGAAGCACTGGGGGTCGGTTGGGGGCTGCAGGCAGGCGAGGGACTTAGTGGAGGGGCCGGACAGATATAAAGCTGTCTGGCTACTCGGAAGGAGTCGACCTTAGCTTCGCCGCATCCTTGGGGTGCTGACAGGCCACTGCGCCCCTAGAAGACACCTCACATTGATAGGCGTAGAGAGGGATCCCATTTGCCAGGAATGCGGCGAGGATGAAGAAACGTCCTACCACTACCTGTGTGAATGCGAGGCTTTTGGGAGTCTTCGAGCAGAATTGTTCGGATCGAGGACTCTGCAGAGGAATCAGGTAAGTACTGTCCAATTGAAGACGGTCACGGCCTTCATCTCGAGGTCGAGGCGGTTTGGCGACGGAACCGAGGAAGAGTAGAGCATGGTTGCTGGGTTGCTGGGGTTGGCAAAAAAGGCCCATTGTGGTCTACTTGCTTGGCGTTGGCCTCCCCACCACTACTACTTCTACTACTTCAGAGATATCAATCCTCTTGCACATCGTTTCAGTGAATGTCCATGCTTACATCCAATAGAATAATATGCTTAAGACATAGCAACGTGGTAAGCGTACTTTTAAGGGCACTCTTGGAGTTCTGTTGGTTAACACTTTTTGCCTGTTTTTAAACTGTGTTCTTGCTTGCTTTGTTCTGCTTTTGATTTCTTGAGTTAAGTCTCATATTCCATTCACTCAACAACCCAGATATTTGTCTTTTGTACTCTCTCTCCCTTTATGCTGATATCTGTTATGTTATCAGCTATATTTTTGTTTTTGCTTACGACTATCTATTTTGTTTTCTTCTCGTTCCTAGTAAGACCGTGTCGTCAGCATACCTTAAATTGTTGATGTCAACTCCATTAGCAACTATTACTTCTGTTCTCTCTTCGCTGGCTTCTCTTAACATTTTTTTCTGCATATAAATTCAAGAAAAAGGTGGGTCACACAGCCTTGTCGGACTACTCTCATAATAGGCACTTTTTCAGATGTCTGGCCGTTAAATATAATGTCAGCTATCTGATTCCAGTACAATTTGGTCATTATCCGAATGTCTCGTCCATCCAGGCCTATATGGTTTAGTACAGCTCTGAACGTTTCGGATTGAACAGTATCGAATGCTTCCTCGTAATCTACTAAACAGGCATATACATCAACTTTTACATCTCGATATTATTTTGTGAGAATCTGGATGCCAAACAATGCCTCCCTTATACCGAAACCGCTTTTAAAACCGAATTGAGATTAACCAATATTTTCCTTGCATTTGTTGTATATTCTGTAATGAATGATTTTCAGGAACAACACATGACTCATTAAACTGATCGTTCTGTAGTCTTTACAATGCCTGCAGCTGGTCTTATTTGGCATAGCAACGATGAAGGCTGACTTGAACCAATTTTTAGCGATTACTGCGGTCTTGTATATGCAGTTAGGCAAGCTTAACAGAAGTATGTTTCTATGAAGCTAGAAAATTAAGATTTGGTATATCTAGGTAATGTAAGTCTAAAACACAAAACAATTTGTGATATTTGCCAAAAACATAAAAAGTTGCAAAACAATTGAAACAACTCCAAAGCGATGAACGATATCAATTTTTTTTTACAAACGTGCATTTTAATTCTATGGAAAATGCAAAAATGCAATAATATAGGGGATGTTCCATTAAAAAGAGAAAGTGTGTATCACCAACGACTTATGGGCCAGCATGTGATTGTAGAATTTAGTTAATAGGATTCAGCTCAAGACACCCTATTATTAACGTATATATTTTTTTCTTATATCTTATATAATAACGGATATATTGAGCTTTGCCGTAGAAATGCGCCATCATATATTTGCGTAAACAGCCAAAAATTAAAACTGACCCCATATACTGAATTTAAGGGTTCTATTTCGCGCTCATTTGAAGAAATCTTTGTAAAATCCATAAGTCGCGGTCTTCTCAATAACTAATTTTTTCTACGAAGATTTGCTAAAATTATAGACTACTAAAGCACAAACTATATAGCTGAAACTACTGCCAAAGCATCAGGAAGAGGGTCTACTTGAAATGGATCGTAAATATTTTAGTAAAATTAAGGACAGTGAAGTTAAAACTTAAGACTCTGTAAAACACACTTTTCACCATATTAGTGAATTTTTATTTTAAAAAATTCATTAATAGAGAGGTATCGATGGTGAGAAAATTTTTTCAAATGAGCGCGATTTAGGACCCGTAGAACCCATATCCGGGGTCAGTTTCGATTTTTATCTGTTTATATATATATATATATATATATATATATATATATATATATATATATATATATATATATATATATATATATATATATATATATATATATATAATAGTTAAACGATAAAACTCGGCAAGTGCCATTCTTTTAATAATGGCTTGGATACGTTTGTTAGCCCAGAAAATCCGACCAGGTTTTGCTGGAAAATTTTGAGTTTCTTTCGAAAAAGAATTTTTTCTCCGAAAATTACGAATCTATTTAAATGAAATTTGGTAAATATATTTCATTGAGAAAGGCGTTACTACATACCACAATTTAACTTTCTAAGTTTATAGAAAATTGAGTTTTACAAATTTTCAGTTTTCTTTCGAAAACAAAAAATTTATCAGAAAATTACAAACTTATTTTAATGACACTTGGTGGATATATTTCCTTAGGAAAGGCCTCACTACGTACCAAAATTCAACCTTCTAGGTTTATTGAAAATTGAGTTATCCAAGTTTGAAGCATTTAATATAAATTCACTACCATAACGCACTTGCTGCGTCCCGAACTTTTTTTCTTCTACATAATACTTATTTGCATCAGATTATTTGTCTGAAAATTGGAAATTTTGACGTTTAAAATCGCGACTTTGGCGTTTTAAGAAGAAAGATTATAAAACCTTCAAAATATTTTTTCTGGTATTTCTGGACCTTTTTGCGTCAAGAACACCTAACCAAATATTCAATTGGTTTTGTTAACCACACAAAATATGTTGTTCTTGTGCTTTCCTCTGTTTACCAGTGGCACCCAAATTTTTTCCTTAAATGCCTATAACTTTTTTTTAACTTAGAGAGATGAATTACGGCACGTAGGGTATGTTTGTTAGTAGAGGGTAGTTAGACCCGATATATATATATAAATATATATATATATATATATATATATATATATATATATATATATATATATGGATATGTGGATATGTGGATATGTGGATATATATATATATATATATATATATATATATATATATATATATATATATATATATATATATATATATATATATATATATATATATATAACTGTCTGCATTCTATAAATTGAATGAATATCTGTTAGTCCCCCTAATCCCATTTTTATCTAGTGTTAGAGTGAAACTGATGCCAATTATCATGCCATTTGGCTGTGCTATATTGTAGTTTGCTCCCTTTGACTGGCTCTACGTCCTACACGGCATTGTATTATTTTGATGAGCTAATAACGATTATTTATTTATATTCGTGAATTTTTATTTAAAAAATTTTTAATTTTCGGAGAAAATTTGTTTCTCCGAAAATTACAAAGCTATTTCGATGAAATTTGGTATACATGTTGCTTTGGAATAGCTAAATATGTACCAAAATTCAGCTCTCTAGGTTTACAGAAAATTGAGCTATTCAAATTTGAAACATTTATTTTTAATATCACCGCGTTTCATTGACAATGACAAACCTGGCTTGTATGAGATCTAGTATGCCTGAGCGTTGCCTGGCAACGGGACATTTGATATTATTACGCAGGTCTGTTACACGCTGTAACTGACGTATATACAAGTGCAAATTATTCCTTTATGATTTTATTAATGTTAGTGGGTGGACTAAACAGTGTTTGTTATGTTTTATCAACACATATAAAGGATCGAAGTTTTACAAAAAGAGCTGATAGGCAACAGGTTAGCTATTTTCTCTCTGATGCTTTGGCGGTAGTTTTAGTTAGGTTTATGGTTTAACGGTCCATAAGTTTTAGCTAATTTTCGTACAAAAAATTTGTCAATGAGGAGATTTAAAAAAAAGATTTCCTCAAATGAGCGCAAACTAGGCCCCCATGGAATCCATTTACGTTCAGTTTTGATCTGTTTACATATATAGAGCGTGACGCATTTCTACGGTAAAGCTCAATATAATTATTATAATACAAGAGACGAGAAAAAAATTGTATAAGTTAATTATAAGGTGTCTTGAGCTGCATCTTGTAAAACTATTTTGACAATCACAGGCTGGCCCATAAGTCGTTGGTGATCCCTACAAATTTTTTTTCGAACAGTCTTATTTTATTGCATTTTTTATCGAAATATGTTTGTAAGAAAAAAATCAAGTGCGTTTTGGTAGCAAATTTTCATTAAGTGCCTCAAATTTCAATAACTCAATTTACTATTAACCTAAGGTTTGTTGGCTAGGAAACCAACATTTAAAGTTTATTGTCGGAAAATTTTTGTACATTTTCAAACAATAAGTTATTTTGATAAAATATGGCACATTGTTTCTACTATACAGGTTATACCGGTAACCAATTTGATGACTGCTTGCACTAAAAAGACATATTTGCTATTCAAAGCATTTTTGTAAAAATTCACTGCCATAACGCACTTGCTGCGTCCAGACTTTTTTATATTATTAACTTATCTTCGGCAAATAATAACCTAAATAACTGAAACCATTAACTGCGTTTAGGATCTACGAAAAAATAGCCACCGCACTGCCAGTATTTTAGCCTAAAGCACACTTTTTTAAATTGGGTTAAACAATTCTACACAATCCGTTTGACCACATATTTTTTATAGCACCGGTTAATTTCTTATTAATAGAAGGTTTCTTTTTGTAGCTCCCACAATGAAATGATAGGTAGGTAGGTATCCAAACAGTAAACTGTTATTATCAAGGGAGACTTTCGTGTAGATAACTAGATAATTGTCACACTTAACTATTTTCTTAAACGACTATTAATTTACTTACAGTGTGTCCTATAATCATGAGGTTATTTGCGGTCCCAGTTTACAATAATAATATTTATGGTAGGTGCCTCAGGGTGATAAGAGATCATTCTATGAAAAAACCTTTCTTTTTGTAATATAATTTATAGCGTTGTGATCTAATATATACTTTACGTTATTGTTGTGTTAAAATATATTATATTTATATGTTCGACAATTATGATATTACATGACAAAAATTCGAAGAATTTCAAATCTCCAGGGGTTGTTCTGCAAAAATAAACATGTTCCGAAGGCAATGCATTTAGCATAAAGGTTATTACTACAAAGTATGTAAATTGAGAGTGTGCTTTTCCCCTTTAAATTGGATTGTATGACAGCAGAACCACACTGGTTCAAAGTTATTATGAGCTGACTTCTTTGCAATAGAGCGGCACATGCAGATATATCTACATGTAATATACGGATTATGTGTATATATATATATATATATATATATATATATATATATATATATATATATATATATATATATATATATATATATATATATATATATATATATATATATATATATATATATATATATATATATATATATATATATGGTTAGACGTTTATGGAAAACGGGACATAGGATTAATCTGAAAATTTGGATACTGCCAAAAATAGGTACGACCTGTCTTTCTAAAATATTTTTATTTTGGCGGTGTTGCCGCTTCTACTCAAAAGTAGTAAAAACTTTCTTATTTTTAATGGAACATCCTGTATATTAATTTGTTTTTAGAATTGTAATTTCCTTATGATTATTTTTTCTTGATAGCTTCCTATACCTTTCTACATTGGTTTTCGAGATATTACTTATTTAAATTTTTTTCCTCGGAAAAATGGCCCCACTGAAATTTTAATTTAGCTGCTATTCGAACCTACAGAAGGCTGAAATGTTGCCCACAGTTTGGAAAGCCTAGTGTTTAATATTTACCTAAATAAGTTCATTTCATGTTATACAGGGCGGTTTAAAATTGATAATTTTATTGTGACACACAAAAAAGGCCAAAACTTTATTTTTTCATCCTGTATATTATTTAAAATTATGAAAGACAATTAAATTTCCTCCAAGTTGATGTATTATAGTGGTACACCTAGCTCGTCAAGTTTTCGAAATAATCTCAATAATTAATGAAAAACACATTATCTTTACATAATTTCATCAGTTGGTCATGGAACGTCATCTGATTTGACAATTGCTTAATTGTTTACTGTGTTTGCCAGACTCCGAAGTTTTAAGATTCATTTGCGATTTTCCACTTAATATTTATTGAAAACAAGTTAAGATGGAGCGAAATAATTACTCAAATGAAGTTTTGATGACACTATTTATTCTTCATGGACAATGTGACAAAGTTGTAGCAAGAATATGTAAGAATTTCAATGAAATGTATCATGAATTGCAACCAATGAGCGAAAGAAAGGTTATGCGGATACAGGATAATTTTTTCAATTATTATTTATTATTAGATTCTAAACATTTTACAACAAATTCTCAAAATATCCCCCATTGACATCTAAGCACTTCAAAACCCGGCGATGTACACCATCAGTTGTCGCTTTATGTATCTCATTAGCATCTAGTTGATCGATGCAATTAGTCACACGTTGACGCAGCTCCTTTTTATTGTTCACCGGTGTCTGGTATACCTTTTGTTTTAAAGTACCCCAAAGGTAGAAATCGGAGGCTGTAAGGTCGGGGGACCTTCCAGGCCAATCCCATGGGCCCAAACGCCTAAACCAGTGGTCATCAAATATCTGAAACAGCTCACGTGTTACCTCTTGCGTGCAATGTGCGGGTGCTCCATCCAACTGGAACCAAGAAATACAGAAATCTTCTAATATTAAATTTTCCAAAAAATTTGATACTACTGTCCTTAAAATGTGGAGGTATTGATTGCTATTAAATGGTTCATTGAAAATGAAAAATCTTATTTGGTTGTCTTTTAAGAGGCAAAAAACATTAAAACAAATTTTTTCTTGCAAGCCCCTCTGCTTGACCCTGCGTGGAATTTGATCGGCCCAAAAATGTAGACTCCTTCTGTTGATGATGCCTTCGCTCAAAAATTTGGCTTCGTCTGTCCATATTATTTTTCTCAACAAGTTTGGATCCTCTTGAATGCGTATTAGGGGTGTCTCACAATGTTGAGTGCGACATTGGTGATCATCTGGTTTCAGGTGTTGAAGTATATAAATTTAAAAGGGTGCATGTTGTGCTTGGCCAGAATCTTTTGCACCGCATAATAAGTTACGCCTAAATCATATGCTGCACTTTGGATGAAAGTTTCTGGATATGCGTGGAAATAGGCTAAAACGTTCACTATATTTTCTTCATTCGACGTTACAGGCCTTGGCAAACTTCGAGTTTTCCCAAGTTTCGAACCATAATTGATAAAATTATCTTGTATTCGTATAAACTTTCTTTCGTTCATTGGTTGCAATTCAGGATACACTTTATTGAATTTTCTACATGTTCTCGTATACAATTTTGTCACATTGTCCATTAAGAATAAATAGTGTCATCAAAACTTCATTTTAATAATTATTTCGCTCCATCTTAACTTGTTTTCAAATAAATATTAAGTGGAAAATCGCAAATAAATCTTAAAACTTCGGCGTCTGTCAAACACAATAAACAATTAAGCAATTGTCAAATCAGATGGCGTTCCATGACCAACTGATCAAATTATGTGAAGATCATGTGCTTTTTAGTAATTATTGCGATTATCTCGAAAACTTGACGATTTGGGTATATTACTATGGTACATCAATTTGGAGGAAATTAAATTGCCCTTCAGAGTTTCAACTAATATACAGGGTGTCCTATTTGAAAAAATAAAGCTTTGGATTTTTTCGTGTCACGTTAAAATCATCAACTTTAAACCGCCCTGTATAACATTAAATGAATTTATTTATGTAGCTATTAAATACCAGGCTTTTACAAACTGTGCCCAAAATTTCAGCCTTCTATAGTTTCAAATAGCAGCTAAATTAAAATTTTAGTGGTACCATTTTTATGAGAAAAAAAAAATTAAATAAGTATTATTTCGAAAACCGGTGTGGATGGGTATAGGAAGCTATTAAGAAAAAATGATCATAAAGAAATTTCAGTTCTAAAAACAAAATAATATATAGGCTGTCCCATTAAAAATAAGAAAGTTGTTACTACTTTTAAGTAGAAGTAGCAACACCGCCAAAATGAAAATATTTTAGAAAGACAGGTCGTGCCTATTTATGGCAGTATCTAAATTTTCAGATTAATTCTATGTCCCGTTTTCTATAAAGTTCTAACGTACCGTCGAGCATCAGAAAGTCTGAAAACGGTTGGATATCTCGAAAAATATGCCTTACATCAAGAAATGAAATAAATAATTTCGGGATGCAGCAAGTGCGCTTTAGTAGCGAATTTTCATAAGAATTGTTCACTCTTATTATACGGCGTATTTGTAAAGTTAATACTTTAAACTTACACAGCTCTTGAAAATCGATTGTAGAGGTCCTATTACGCGCACATTTGAAGAATTCTTTCGAAAGTGTTACCATCGATCTCTCTATTATCAAAAAAATCTTGTGTTCTAACTCCTTCTGAGAAATATGCCCAAAACTCAATTTTCTATGAAGCTAAAGGATTAAATGTTGTTATATCTGTAGATAGTGAAAGTCTCTTTGAAAGAAACTTGTATTACAAATTTCATTAAAGTTATACAAAAGATTTCCAGAAGGAAACTTAATTCATATTTAGAAAAGTAAAATATCTGCCAAATTATAAACGTAGCAGTTATTTTTCCTTATTAATCGCCCGAAGGAATTCGTTTTAGTCAACCTAAGCAAACCGGTTTTTTCAATATCAATAATAACAAAATGTCTGCTAAAAATTATAATTTCAGATTCAAAGTTATTCAGGGGTTTTAAACAAAAATGAAGTCTTGTTAAATAAAACAAAAATAAGGAATCTGAAAAATGAAGGGCAAATGCTTGACAGCTTGTCACAAGATGAAATTTCTGGACGTAGCAATTGCGTTATGGTAGCGAATTTTCATTAAATGCTTCAAATTTCTATAACTCAATTTTCAATAAACCTAGAAAGTTGAGTTTTTGTAGAGTATGGTATTTACGAGGGCAACATAAAAACCAAATTTGATCAAAATATCTTGATTATTTTTTTGGTACAAATTTTTTTTTCTGATTTTTTTTAAACTGGTACTTTTTTTTACAATAATCTATTAAACCGTACTTGATAATCACTAACCTTTCACAATAATTCGACAAAAAATGATTTTTGCGAAAACTGACATATATTTTACACGAAAATTGGCTGATAATATACATAAAACTTAAATTACATAATCTGTAATTAAATTGGAAATAACATACGGGCTGCCCGATTTGACGAACTCATTAAGCTATTAATGCAATAAAACTCTTGCCGAGTTTCATCAAAATCGGTTAATCACTTTTTGAGTTATCGTGTGCATACACACACACACAAATATATATATATATATATATATATATATATATATATATATATATATATATATATATATATATATATATATATATATATATATATATATATATATAATTTGGTAACCGTTGATGTATGGTGTATACCTGTTATATTAATTCTACACGTAGCAGTTAACTACTCTGTCTGTCAGGCATTGGAGTTTAATCACTAAGTCGTCTTAACGCATGTGTTTGTGATTTTATTTTTAATTTGGAAAAAACGCCAAATATTGTGTACCAAATTACTTAAAATTCACAACATAGGTTTATTTGCACTATTTCTAGCCACATGTAAAGTCTCATTCCAGTTACTCCGATATTTACAAAAATATAGCGTTTTCAAAAAGTTTTCCCCAATTTTCCACCGGAAAAACTTGAGCATAAAGACTGATTAACGAACTCGACATTGGTTTTCGCCCAAGTAAGATTTTTTCCAAGTTTGATTGAAATCAGTTTAGTATTTTATAAGTTATCGCTCGGATACCTATATATATATATATATATATATATATATATATATATATATATATATATATATATATATATATATATATATATATATATATATATATATATATATATATATTATTGTATATTAGGGTTTCGGAATTGACTGGATATGTAAATTGATATTTTTAAATAAGTATATATAGTACAATTATGTTATTTATAGTATTTAATTCATTGTATTTTTAGCATTTTTATGTATATAGAATGTATATTGCGTTAATAAATGATAGTAATTTATGTATTTTTAAGAGTGTATTATATTTTTAAATAAAAGACAATATGTGGTAATATTTTATGTATAGTTTTTAGATTTAAATGTGGGGCGCCTTTTATTGCTTCTGCTTTGACTTGTTTGAGGTTGTCTGTCATTTATATTCAGCATTCTACTGACATGTATTAGGTTTTTTATGATTTACTACCTGGATTTGATGTGGCGTCGGTTTGGATGGATGTAATATTGATATTTTCACTGGTTCTGTGGACTTCTGGTGCATTCACTATGCATCTGATCTCAGGTACTGTCTCAGCAATGCTACGTTAAAGAAAATAAAAAGCAGCTGTGGAGGAGTGTCATCAGTATTGCTGTAGGTCTACCATTAAGACCACAGAAAAATAATATGGGAAACCAAAAAATCCAAATTTTTAGAAATCCCTTAAAAAGCAAAAAAATTTTCGGAGATGTCTAACCGCCAGTTTGTTGGACTTTTTAGTGCGCAACTTTTCTCCCACTTTACCAAGTCTGTATGTGCTACCGCTTTGGAGATCCACATAGTGGCCTCCTTATCTTGGACACACTGTATAATTTGAGTAAAATACTGTAAGGCATCTCTATAAAAATTCACTATCATAACGCATTTGCTGCTTCTGGACCTTTGTTATCTTTATTTTTACAAATAATGTGAGAATTCCGATAACCAAAAGCTTCTATTATAAAGTGATTAAACTTGTAAATAAGTTTACATTATTTGACGTGTGAGTATCACTCAATTTCATATAAATAATATTTGATTACACAGAAGGAGATTAGAGTAGCGTATTGCAGATATGAATAAACTATCTTGTAGCTATTACACACTATAAGTGTCCTATTTATTTATTATATATGGCCGCGCTCAACCATATTACGAATGGTATTGAGAACATGGAACATTTTCAAGTATTTTTTCTTTTCGAAGGTAATGCATGAACAGGAAATGTCATTTTTCACTTAGACAAACACTGCATAGCCCCTAGAAGTTATTTTCTTTAATCAAATAATTACATTATGAGCTTGCGGAGGCAGGAAGTTACCTGGGAATACGTATAAATCGCTAATTTCCCACCTGTAACTGACTGTATGTTTTCCATAACAATTATACCTAAAGAAACGTACGATTTGTTATTCGAATAGCCTGCGATCATAAACAGAGGATAGATTAGGAAGCAATTACACAAGTTTTATGTTGTTTTCACTTAAATTGTACAATATATCCAGCTGACAACTCATTAAACACGGGGACTTCATATCCTGATTCTTAAAATCGATTATAGAATGAATAGAATATGGTTAGATTATTATAAGATATAGCATGGCTTGTTGAATGAGAAAATTGAACGCAATTTGAGAATTTACTGAAGGCCTGAAAATTGGGCTTGAACAAAAGATCCCCGAAGCAAATATATGACGATATAAACCGACTTACTTGTATCAAAACATTTAACTCTTTTGATAAGCAGTCCCTATTATGAAGCGTCCCCAAAACTACGTACAAACCGTACAAATTTTGCAGAGGCGTTTTTATTATAATAGCAAATGAAATCGTGGAATTATAAAATCAGTAAGGTACAACATTTTTATTATTCTGGTTTCACTAATAGAGAGGTATCGATGGTGAGACTTTGCAATTTTTTTTTAAATGAGCGCGAACTGGGACCCCTATAACCCATATCCGGGGTACTGACCCCGGATATGAGTTTCTATTTTTAGTGCATTTTTATTTAAAAAAAAAGCTAATAGAGAGGTATCGATGGTTAGACTTTACAATTTTTTTTTCAAATGAGTGCGAACTAGGACCCCTAGAACCCATTCCCGGGGTCAGTTTCAATTTTTATATGTATATATATATATATATATATATATATATATATATATATATATATATATATATATATATATATATATATATATATATATATATATATATATATAATTTGTCATATTTAGTTAAATTCAAAATTAACAATTTAGATAAAAATATCGGCTATAAAAAAAGAATTTTAGTTTGGAAGGCATTGTGAAAAGATTAAAATTAATGAATAGTGAAGGCAAATACTGGTTCATTAGATTGAAAAAGTAGAAGTCAAACAAATTTGGTATGTCAAAATTAGAAGTATGTTACATTTGGATGGAGTTTTCAAGCAGTTTTTGGTAGAATTTTATTAAATTATGTTAATATACAGCACAATATATATATATATATATATATATATATATATATATATATATATATATATATATATATATATATATATATATATATATATATATATATATATATATATATATATATACAATAACACAAAAAATAATTAACTGATTTCGATGAAACTCGAGGTGTCTTTCTTTTATTAATGGCTTAAACGAGTTCGTTAGCCAGGAAAATCGGATAGGGTTTTCCGGGAAAATTTTGAGTTTTCTTTCGAAAAAAAAATTTTTCTCCGAAGAGTACCAATTTTTTTTAATGAAATTTACGATATATATTGCCTTGAGAGACCTTACTACGTACCAAAATTCAACTTTTTAAGTTTATAAAAAATTGAGTTATTCAAATTTTAAGTTTTCTTTAAAAAAATTTTTGTCTCCGAATATTACATAGTTATTTTAATAAAATGTTGTGAATATATTACCTTAGGAAAGACAATACTACATACCAAAACTAAACTCTATATGTTTATAGAAAATTGAGTTATTCAAGGTTGAAGCATTTAATCAAAATTCACTACCATAACGCACTTGCTGCGTCCAGAACTTTTTAAATTTCAATTTCTATATGTTTCTATATGTATCCACACGATAACTGAATAAGTTAATAACGGATTTTGACGAAACTCGGCAAGAAACTTTCTTTTATTACTAGCTTGGAGAGGTTCGTTTGCCAAGAAAATGGGGCAAGGCTTTCCGTGAAAATTTTGAGTTTTCTTTAAAAAAAAAATTTATCTCCAAAAATTACAAATTTATTTTGAAGAAATTTAGTGGTTATGTTTCTATGGGAAATACCTAACTATATACCAAAATTCAATTTTGCAGGTTAATACAAAATTGAGTTGTTCAAATTTGAAGCATTTAATGAAAATTCGCTACCATAACCCACTTCCTGCGCCCCGACGGTGTCAACATATCTGTCCATTGGTGATGTAAACGGTAATATGCAAGATAATGTGATACGTGGTTAAAATCGTAAGATTTTAAGCGGATTTTTGTAAAAGAAATTCACTACAATAGATATCACGAATTTCGAGTTTTAAATATGTATCACATGAGCGCAAGCTGAAGTCACTGTCACCGATTTTCTGAGTTAGTTCAGATTTCTATATGTTGTTCCGTCTAGACATAAACGTGGCTCAACAAATAAAAGCAAAACGGATCGGTATCGTGTCATACCAATAAATCTAATTCCACAAACGAAACTGAATACCATTAAAACAGTAGCTAAACGTCAAATCATTTATATAGTGGTTACGGAAAATAACGAGATGCCGGCTGGTGATAAAAATTTTCAACCTATATATACTGAACAAGAAGAAAACATCGAGGATACGCAAGAAATTGATGAACTAAATGACAAATTCACAGAAATGCGGGGAATCTGAAAGAACGAATCCTCTTAGTAGACCATCAATTCCCAAGCTAAAATTGTCTAGAAAGCTGGTAGTAATATTGAAATTTTAAACGGGATAATTCACACTGGAGCCCTGCCTACGCCTATTTACTCTGCAACAACTGCAGCCATCAATCCTCTAACCATTCAGTTTTTTTATCATGATGGCAATCATAGAAATTAACGTCAAAGTGTGTCACCCTGCGAAAAAGTTGATAAGCAGAGTGAAAACACTTCGTAAATAAATTAGGCAACTGCCGCAATACATTGGCAAGGCACAGACATAAAAAATGCAGTGACTTGTAGGACAAGATCCAATCAATTATAATGCACAAGAATTATTTACACACCTTAAAACACAAGCCTTCTCTTACACAGAACGTTTGAGGAGATACGAAACGAGTAACGATGGCAAATCCCACGAAACCATAGGGTCGTCTGCTTCTCTCATCCTGACCCCTCTGATATCTCACAAAACGTCACCGAAACTATCCAAGCTGGCATGGAATTATGTATTTCACGTACACAGAAAACCTCTTCAGCCACTCAAAAGCCCTGGTTCTCTAAATCCTATGACAAGGCCAGACTTGAAAAGGTCAAAGCTCACAAAACACTTCTACACAATCCCAGTCAAGAAAACCGTAAAGCATTTAACAACGCAAGAAACCGCTATGTCCGCATTTTTTCTGAGGCAAAAATCTCGTTTACTAACCACATCAAAAACAAAGTCCTCTCAAGCTCCAACAAATTTATTGGAAATAATTTCATCAAGAGCACGTTCCCACCTCTTGTTTCAGGGGATAAAATTGTTTGTACCGCCCTGGGCAAGGCTGAACTTTTTGCCTCGTTGTTCGCCGGCAATTCTACTCTAAGCCCCCCTCCAAATGTTCAACCACCAACAGTCCCCAATGTCGCGCATCAAATGACGGATATCATTTCCAAAACTAAAAAGGTACGAAAGATGCTCTCTTCTCTTTATACTAGGAAAGCATCTGGCCTTGATGAGATCCCAGCAATCGTTTTAAAAAAATGCGCACCAGAACTTGTTCCTGTCCTGACTCGTCTGTTTCAGACATCTTACTATAGAGGCATATTCCCTACTAACTGGAAAACTGCTCGAGTACAACACGTCCCCAAGAAAGGATTCAAAGCGCTTCCTAGCAACTACAGGCCTATTTTTCTCCTCTCAGTCGTCTATAAAGTGATGAAAAAGTATATGAAAACCGAATTACTCAAATTTCTTGAAAAACACAGGCTAACCAACGACAGGTAGTACGGATTCCGTCAGCGCATATCAACTGTCGAACTGTTTTCCTTTGTCACCCATTATTGGAACCAGTCTATGGAACTACACGGTGAATCCCAGATTGTCGCTCTAGACACAGCCAAAGCATTCGACCAGGCCCGACACGCAGCGCTGCTTAATAAACTTCCGGCCTATGGCCTACTACCAAAACTCTGTACCTAGACGGCAAATTTCCTCTCCAACCGGAGCATTTCTGTTGTCATGGTTGGCCAATCCTCTAAACTGTATCCAATTAATGCAGGAGTTCCTCAAGGTTCAGCTTTAGCCCCTGCTTTGTTTCTTCTCCACATCAATGACCTCCTCTTTATCACATCCAACCCAGTTTACAGTTACGCGAACGAGAGCACCCTCCACTCAAATATACAATATTCTAAACCTGTCCCTTTTTACAGTTAGATGAGGATCGCAGACTCATGGAGGGTTCTGTCTCCGTGGATCTCCAAAAAATATTAGACTGGGGACGTAGAACTCTTGTAAAATTCAACCCTACCAAATCTTAGTCTTGCTTTCTATCTCATAAGAGATACACCAGCTCTAGGCCCATCACAATGAACAACCAAATTATTCAAAGTAATGAGTCCCTTTCACTTGTTGGCGTTTCAGTGGATCGAAATCTCAATTGGCACCAACATGTCACATCAATTGCACAAGCGGCTGCTAAGAAATTAGGTTTCCCCTTCCAGGCTCGCAAATATTTTTTACCAGCTAATCTATATACCTTATATACTTCACAAATAAGGCCAAACCTCGAATACTGCTCCCACATCTGGGGTGCCGCTGCCGCTTATACACTCGCTATCCTGGACTCCAGTTAGAAGGGAGCTATACGTATCATCGGTGACCCTACCCTCACCCAAAGGCTGCCATCCCTTGCCCACCTACGTGCAGTTGGTGACCTCTCCTTCTCTTTTATAGATATCTGCACGGGCACTGCTCGGAGGAACTTTCTTCCATAGTTCCTCCAACTGCTGCCCCCAACAGATCTACCAGGGGAACAGAGCGAATGCACCTTTTTATTGTCCAGATCACCAGACATAAAACATCTTGTTATGCCCGCTTTTTTGTCCAGAAGACTTCCAAGTTGTGGAATTCCTTGCCGGCACATGTTTTTTCCTTCTCCTCCGAACCTTCAAACCCACAAGTCCAGAATTAACAAGTTGCCTCTTTCCTTCTTGTCAACACCCACAGTACGATAGTATTTAGGCTCTAAGCCCTCGTGGGGTATGTTGGAATAAAAACAATAATAAAGAAAACTGATTTCAGAACTTGATCATCGATATCCCGCGCAGGCGTTGACTTTGCACGGCTTTCTTACTGAAAATTTACTAAACAGCGGCGAAAAAATTGTCTGTTATTGTTTTGTTTGCAAAATAATGCGCTGCACACAAACTAATTATTTCACACAAAACATTTACACATCAACTAAATATTAAATATTTCACACAAATCAAATATGCCATATAAGTTTAATTATGCCATGAAGACAATTGGTAAGTTAGGATCCGTATTATTGGACCTCCAGCTCCATTTTCTTTTGGCACTGGAGCTGGCCTACTACATTTCTTTTATCTGAACTGAAGAGAGTTCAAAGGTATTAATATTTCTCAAGGTGTGGTAAAAGATGTGGAAATTTGGTCTTCTTCAGAGCAAGATGAAAGATTTGAAAGATTGAAAGGTTTACATTACATATATGGAATAAAAAAATATTTTGAGTTTAGACTACTATATACGAAACATTATGTTAAATTTTATTTAACAATATGTTGTTTGATGAAAAATATTTAGGCACAATCGTTAGAGATTTTCATGTTGGAAAATATCATCCACAGTTTTTAGTGAATTTTTATTTTAAAAAATTCACTAATAGAGAGGTATCGATGGTGAGAAAATGTTTTAGAATGAGCGCGAATTTGGGCCTCTAGAACATATTATATATATATATATATATATATATATATATATATATATATATATATATATATATATATATATATATCCAACCGATAACTCAAAAAATAATTAACCGATTTTGATAAAACTCGGCAAGTGCCTTTCTTTTATTAATAGCTTAAATGTGTTCGTTAGCCAGGAAAATTGGACAAGGTTAAAATTACAAAGCTATTTCAATAAAATTTGGTGTGCATGCTGCTTTTGGAAAGACCTAACTCTGTACCAAAATTAAGCTTTCTAGATGGACATAAACTTGAGCCATTAAAATTTGAAGCATTTATTTTTAATATCACCGCGTTTCATTGACAATGGCAAACCTGGCTTGGTATATGAGATATAGTATGTCTGAGTCGTTGCCTGGTAACGGATCATTTGATATTATTGCGCAGGTCTGTTACACGCTGTAACTCACGTTTATCGTATGATATTAGATTGTTTATCACAAATTATTTGTGTTATTTGGGAATTTTTATATACAAGTGCAAATTATTTCTTTACGATTTTATTAATGTTAGTGGGTGGACTAAATAGTGTTTGTTATATTTTGTCAACACATATACAGGATCGAAGTTTTACAAAAGGGCTGATATGCAACAGGTTAGTTATTTTCTCTCTGATGTTTTGGCGGTAGTTTTAGTTAAGATTGTGGTTTAACGGTCCATATTTTTTAGCTAATTTTCGTACAAAAAATTCGTCAATGAGGAGACTGCGACTTTAGAATTTTAAAAAGATTTCTTCAAATGAGCGCAAACTAGGCGCCCTAGAATCCATATCCGGGTTGACGTTCAGTTATTATCTGTTTACATGACGCATTTATACGGTAAAGCTCAATATAATTATTATTATACCAGAGACGAGAAAAAATTGTATACGTTAATTCTAGGGTGTCTTGAACTGCATCTTATAAAATTATTTTTACAATCACAGGCTGGCCCATAAGTCGTTCGTGATCCCTAAAATTTTTTTCGAACACCCTTATTTTATTGCATTTTTTATCGAAATATGTTTGTAAAAAAACGAGACGCAGTAAGTGCCTTTTAGTAGAACATTTTCATTAAATGCTTCAAATTTCAATAACTCAATTTGCTATTAACCTAAGGTTTGTTGGCTACATTTAAAGTATATTCTCGCAATTTTTTTGTAAATTTACAAACAATAAGTTGATATACTACTATATAGGTTATACCGGTAACCAAATTGATGACTGCTTGCATTAAAAACACATATTTGCTATTCAAAGCATTTTTATAAAAATTCACTTCCATAACGCACTTGCTGCGTCCAGATTTTTTATATTCTCCCATTGTTTAATTTACTTTAATAGCAGTTTGTAACTGGCTATGATAGACTGGTAAATGTTTACACTTTACCGATCAAACTTTTCGAGAATCAATATTCTCTAACCTAAAAACTTTTGACTGGTACTTTTATCCGCATTCCCAAACAAACTTTATTAATGTCCAGTAGTACGTACAGCCATCCTAATGAACTGATATTATCACTAAATTAATAGCTTTTCTAATTAAAAATAATTAATTCCCTACTAACAAACAGCAACAATCTTTATTTCTGTACGAATGCAGAAGACACGAGTTAAAACTTACTATTATGTTTACCCAGAAATCTTCAAACATGGAAATATCAGGTACAAATATGGCTTAGATCATAGATGGATCTCTGTTTTTGTTCTGTTCGACTGCCTGTAAAGAGTTTGTCAACCCAAGTCCGTATAAAATAACGACTTCAATCAACATTGACCAGAGTCGTCTTCTCTAATTTATTGCCTGTATAAAGGTCTAATCGAGAGATTCCCCCTTTCGACTGGTTTAATCTGTGAGACTGCTGCTTCGGTTAATTAGAAGATAGTACCGTTGTCTTGCTTTACCAGATGCAGTACCAGTTGCCGTTGTTGACGTGCATTATCTTTCCAAGACCATTATTATCTTCGAACTCTCAACTGTGGTAGCATTATCAACTTGACTAAGCGGTCTCTTAATCTCCTTAGAAGATGGACGTAGCAATCATTTCATATTCTGCGTGAAAGCTTTGTGTGTTTGCCGTTACATTATCTCGAAGTGGTTAGGTTTGTCTTATTTCCAACGTAGTGAAGATTTATACTGAAATTAGTAAATGTGTTCATTACTAAAATCAATTCGCGGCGTAATATACTTATTTGAATATCTGAGATGTCGCTATTGAAATATACCTCTAATATGTTTTGCAATTTATTTATTTATGCAGTATATATCATATAAATGTTTATATAAGTCAATTTCCATCTTGTACACTATACGAACGCAAAAAATCAGACACCACACGGCGTCCGCTCATGTCAAAACACAAAATCAAAATACTCCTCAAATGAACAGAATGTATTGTAAGCCAATAATAATTTAATTGTTTTTTTGAAGATTTGTATTCAAGTTCTTTTAGCGAATATTGTCTTATCTGGAAGTTTGTTGTAGAATGTTATTACAAAGTAGTTACTACCGTGGTGTAGTATTATAGTAGTAGTAGTATAGTGTGATTTCCTTTTAGTGCATTTTCGCAGAAAAAATTCACTAATATCCCGACTTTTGAAAATTTTCTTCAAATGAGCGCAAACTAGAACCTCATATTCGGGGTGAGTTTAATTTTATATATATATATATATATATATATATATATATATATATATATATATATATATATATATATATATATATATATATATATATATATATATATATATATATATATATAGATAAGATGCTATAGTTAGAAACATAAATTAAAAATAGTTTGGTCGATAAGTTAGTAACATTATTTGGTAGGCTTACATTCGTATGTACACGACCATACTCACACACACACTCACATGCGTCCAAATACCCATACATACTTAAATTATATTTTAACTTTGATCATGAACCATTAAACACATCTTGTGGAAGTCTTTTTCTTAGTCCTCTTTGTTGTAGTCTTGCACCAATATTATAATGTACTGCTCCAGGACATTCAGCTAAGTTGTTCAGGAAGTTGATTTCACTTGTTTTTACGAAGTCACTGATCACTGCTATGTTTAATTCGCGATGTATTTGCGTGTTCCTAATGAACCACGGTGCATCGGTGATGATTCGAAGTACTTTGTTCTGGAAGATTTGTGCAATATTTACTGTTGAATTTGACGCTGTTCCCCATATTGGACAGCCATATGTGAGAACTGGTCTAAGAATAGATGAGAGTTCCGCATTCAATCTTCAGTGATGATTTTCTGTTTATAGTGGGGTACAGCATTTTTAGAGGTCCCTAAGCTTGCTGAGTTCTGTTTTTGATATAACGCCTCCAGGTTAAGGTACGATCGTAATGTAGGCCTAAATATTTGACGGATTCGTGTTTGTGATTCCAAGGGATTGCTTTGTTATCTATTTGTAACGGTGGCGGATTTCGTCCTCTTAAGAGCGTAAAGATTTTTGCTCGACTCTTTGATGAGTTTACAGTGATTCCCCAGCTCTTGCACCATTTTGTAACTTTGTTTAAGGAATTTTGTAAAAGGTTTCTGGATTCGATTAAGCTTTTGTGTTGTGTTAATATCGCTATACCGTCCGCATACATCGCCAATAAGGAGCCTTGTTCGCATGGTATGTCACTTACATATAAATTATATAGTGTAGGTCCCAATATGGAACCTTGAGGTACTCCTGCATTAATTTCTTTAATTGTGGAAAATTCAGCGTTTATTCTTACTGCAAATGTTCTATTTTGTGTGAAGCTGGCAATGATTTGGAGTAGATAGGAGGGTAAGTCTTGGATTTTAGCTAATTTGAAGAGGAGCCCGTCGATCCATATTTTATCAAAAGCTTGTGTTGCGTCAAGAAATGCTACGGTGATATATTTTTTGTTTTCGAATCCTTTGACAATAATTTCATTTAAACGAAGGTGTTGATGAAGAGTTAAATGCTTTTTTCTAAGCGCGAACTGTGTGGGGGGTAGGGTATTATGCTCTTCCATAAATTCTTTTAGTCGCCTCAGTATCAGTTTTTCGAAAAGCTTGCCTAAAGTGCATAGCAAGCTGATAGGCCTATAGCTTGATGGGTGCATCTATTTTTTCCATGTTTCAGGAACATGATAATTACAGCGTGTTTCCATGTTTGTGGAAAATAGCCAGTTTTCAGGCATGCATTAAATATAAACGCTAATGTCTCAAAACACTTTTTGGTCAGATTTTTAAGAACTATGTTCGGTATGAGATCATGACCAGGGGATGTTTTTTTGGTATTGTTTTAGTTAAATCAGATATTTCGTCTGAGGTAATTATCGAGAAGCTGTTTGGGCTTATATTAGGAACCACATTATCAATAAATGATTTAATTTCTTTGGTGAGGGTGTGATTTGGTAAGGGTGCTGGAATACAAACGTTTTCGAGATGCTCGGCAAATATTCTACACTTGCCCTTATCTCTATCGTGAACTTCGTTGTTAGTTTTTAAGCTGTATGTAGTTTGTGGTTGTCGAAGGATTTTTTTTTTTTTGGAGCTCTCCAGATTGAAGGATCTGCTGCTTCTTATATATTTTTGATATGATGATATTCTATGTTCATCAAGTTCTCTTTTTACTTGGTAACTTAATTGATTAAGTCTGGTTTTAAATTGACTAGTATGATTATGAAGCCATAGTCATCTGAACCTGTTTTTCTCTTTAATTAGATCTAGGATATATTGAGGTGTTATGTATGACTTCTTTGGTCTTGATAGTTGATTTGGAACAATGCACAATGCATGTTGTTTAATGTTTTACAGCGCTGTCTATATCTTGTCGTGTGGAGAGTCTGCGTAGGGGTGTCAAACGTCTGTCGATATCTTCTTGTAACTTTTTCAATCAACCCTACCATTTATCAGTCTTGGTGGTTGTTTGAATGGTTCTAGCTTATCACAAAATGATAGAAGAACTGGTAGATGATCTGAGTCTAGTTCTGTGAGTACTACTTGAAGAGCTGGAGTGATAGTGTTTCTTATTAGGGCAATGTCTAGGATATCCCCTAGGTAGTTAGTGCGGAATGCTATATAACTACTAAAATATTGTGCTTACTTGTTATTGTCTGACCCCGTTTGGGTTATTTGCTCTACATCCCCAGATTGTATTTTTGGAATTCAGATCGCCAAGTAGTAGCGTAGGGTTGCTATCAGAGAAGATAGAGGTGATGTCTTGTTCAGATATACTTAGATGTGGTGCCTTACATTCTGCTATTACCTTTAACTGGTTGCTGTTTTTTATATACAGTTCGATGCACACAGGCCCCATAAATACTAGGTTTGGTAACATTTTATTGTAATGAGAAATGTTTTTCTTAATAAGAATTGCCGCACCGCCTGAAGCGTGAGGTGTTTCACGGTCCTTCCTGTATATTTTGTATTTTGGAATATTAAAGGATTCTTCTTTAATCAGGTGTGTTTCGCTGATGCACATAATATCTACGTTACGTTGGCATAAAAAGTTTATTAGTTCTGTTCGTTACCTTTTGATACCATTGGTATTAAAATTAACAATTGTTCAATTATGGAGAATACGATTATTATATAGAGACATTTTGAAGAAATGTTGGTATTAGTTCGCTTATAAAGTTTTTTATTTTTTGGACCTAATAAGGTATCCAGTATGATTGTTTAGCACTCAATTTATATATTTGTAAGTTCACTTTTAATAAAAGATGTATATATTTACCAAAAAGTTAGGCAGATATTTCTTTTTAACAAGAGCACTATCGTACACATCCAACTGATTTCGATGTTCGCGCACAACTTTAGTTTTTATTAAATATTGTATAGTTATTTTATTGAATATAGGTTTTTCAATTGTATATAGTTTAATTTTGTAGTACATAGTTTGTTTTTAGGGTCACTCTGTATATAAATTCTGATTATTATTTTGTTTAAAGTGATTATATGGTTATATTATATATTATATTAAATTAGACAATAATACACAATTCTCATTCAATATTCATGCCCAAATTATGTAAATATTATAATTGATTTTGTCTCATGATGAATTTATTCATAAAATTATATCTCAGGTTTATTTTCTATTAATTTAAAATCCTTATGAATTCTGTGATGGGTTGCATATATTTTGGGTGGTCTATTCTTTGCCTATTAAATCAGTAATAAACACGGAAATATCAACACAAATATTATACTTCACCTTTTAAAATTTCCTCAGCTTCTGAGCTATATTGACTCTACTCTCAGTTAGTCGGTTCCAGTCGCTAAATGATGTTACAATTTTAAGAATTCCTATGTTACAAGAAATATTTCAAATGGTATGTCAAAGAGCTTTTTAGATTTTGAACAAAGATATTTATTATTTATTAAACAATTGTTTTTAAAGCTTCAATTGCAATTGAAATCCTACTGGATCATCTAATTTAAAAACTAATAACAAATTTATTCATATTTTTAAGTGACAGAATTTTGGTTTGAACTTTCATAATATGGCTATTTATTTCAGCGGAGATTTTGCTTTGACACCTGATGCGGACTACTAATTCAAGTTGGTTTGAATTTTTGCTATTTGTTTATGAAAACCGCTTTAATTTCAAGACATTTACTTTACACAGCCAGATGGAATATTTATCATATAATTATGATAAATGGGAAAACTTCTTTTTAACGGTCATATATTATATAGTTTAGTTATTCGGTACCTGTTTGATGTCGACTTCTGCTCCTGGTAAATTTAATTTGTATTGCCGTACGTCTGCTGCTTGTTGTGATTTCTTCTATTTAAACATCTATGGACTTTCCTGTTAAAGTTTTGCACACGTTTTACACTATTTATTAGCAGAGTTTAGATAAAATTCAACAATATTATTCGGATCTCATATATGACGCCGTCTCCCTTTTAGATAAACTAAAAAACCTTCTAGAACATCCCATCCAGAACGGAAATCGTCTAGATTTACGTCCTGTTTTTCAAGCCATGGCAAACTACCTTAGAAATTTCATTTTATTCCTCATCTGGTTTTTCCACGTTACCCATTGTCAAGTGTGGAAATTTTTCATTGGTCTTCAAACTAACAGATAGGTGAAATTTGATTCCCGCCAAGTTCAAATCCTGCACTTAACGTCAATTACAAACCGAAAATACCTATATCTAAATATGACATTGGAAATAACCTATAAATACTTAAATGTAAACAAAACTTTGTTACTTATCTAAAAACACTTTTAAACGTTGTTTCTTGCATTTGGAAGTCTGTTTAAAATATAAAAACCACTGTTCTCATTATTAATCGTTCATTTTACTTCTTATAACTATACAGAGTGTTTTTTTAATACATTGAAGTCTCTTTTTAAAATTGTAAGTAAAAATTCTTTGACAATATAATTTTTCTACCTGTTTTTAAGTATCAGGCTATATATATAATTAAGTATGTATTTTATTTCTCTCTATTAATATTGCTCCACATTATATGGGTTATATTTTAATTTCCAGCAATGATCTAAACGAAACATTTATTTGCAGCGTATGGATATTTCATGCAGTACCAAATTTAATAACAACAAAGAATATGCCTTGCAACAGTGTTTATTATTTATGATTTTTATGTGTATAGTATGGTGTATTGGACAATTTGTATTGAAATGGCTTTTGATTTTTGATGACAGAAAGTACAATTTACAAAAAGAATACATTCATATTTCCTGCAAACTGTGAGTATTATTTGAAATATTTTTCCACTTCAATATATATTTATATGTATAGATGTGTCACACCGATAACTCAAAAAATAATGGGCCGATTTTAATAAAATATGGTCACAGGACGTCTCCCAGACGTAATCAAAATGCCCATATCAAACCAGCTTAGTGTTAATTATCACCCCCAAAAAAAAACGACAGATTTTTTTTATATCGACACCGTTGCAATTCACCGTATGCTGTTCAGAATAAATAGGACATGTTCCGATTTTGCTGTTCAGCTCAGTTGATTCGTTAAACACCAGTCCTCCGCCACTGACATTGTTTTGCTCATATTCGATTTAACCCTTCATACGTCAGGATCAGAGCAAACAAAGGTGGTATCATCCGCAAAGAGAAAACACTCACAGACTATGTACTATGCTCAAACAGGCATCAGCTGATGATGGGCACTTGCATTTAAGCCTGACATGTTTTGCACTATATAAACACACAAAGATTTACACATTTATAAGTTACTGATATATTATTATTATTATTATTATTATTATTATTATTATTATTATTATTATTATTATTATTATTATTATTAACAATAATAATAATATTTATTAACTCGACCGCCTTTTACAAAGGGCTTGGAGTGCGTCCACATAATAATATAACATTAATTATAAAAGATAATAAAATTTAAAAATTGTGGACGCAGCAAGTGCGTTATGATGGTGAATTTTCATTAAAATGTTTTTAATAACAAATATGTGTTTTTTTAAGAAAGCAGGCATCAAATTTGGTTACCAGTATAACCTATATAGTAAAAACAATGTGCCTTGTTTCATCAAAATAACTTTATTGTGTGAAAATGTTCAAAAATTTCCAAAAGTAAACTTAAAGTGTTCCCGAAAAAACAAGTTTCTTGGTCAACCTTATAGGTTAATAGCAAATTGAGCTGTTCAAATATGAAACATTTGTTCAAAATTCGCTACCATAACGCACTTGCTGCGTCCAGAATTTCTTTTCTTACAAACATGCATTATATTTCGATGGAAAATGCAAAAATGCAATAACATAAGGCGTGTTTGATTAAAAAAAAATGGAAATTTGTATCACCAACGACTTATGGGCCATCCTGTGATTGTAGAAATATTATTTTAAGATGTAGCTCAAGGCACCCTATAATTAATATATACAAAATTTTTTCATATCTTATATAATAACGGATATCTTGACCTTTATTGATTTTTTACGAAAATTCGTCAAAAATTATATACCTACCATTAAACGATAAACTCTATAGCTAAGGCTACTGCCAAGCATCAGAGACAGGGTCTATTTGAAATGAATTTTCTAGGAATATTTTAGTAAAATGAAGGACAATGACGATTGAAACTAAGACTTTAGGGTTTGTAAAACATCCTTCTTGAGACATTTTATTTCTATAGCCCGTATTAGATTCAAGTTCTTTGCCTAAATGTTGCCAATTTTGACATTTTAAATCGCCACTTTGACGTTTTGAGGAAAACCTCAATTTATTTTTCTTTAAATGCCTATAACTTTTTTGTCTTTTGACCTACATAGCTAAATTTTGGTAGGTAACTTACCTATAAGGATGTAAACCTGCGTGCCAAATCTGGTTGCCCTTACTTTGTTAATTCCGGAGATATAATTTTTTTTCGAAAGGAAACACAAAATTTTCCGGGAAAACCTGGGCAGATTTTCCTGGCTAACGAACTCATCCAAGCCATTTGCAAAAGCAATTTTTTCACCAAATTTAATCAAAATCGGCCTATTATTTTTTGAGTTATCGGTGTGATACATATATATATATATATATATATATATATATATATATATATATATATATATATATATATATATATATATATATATATATATATATATAAACATATAAAAATTGAAACTGACCCCGGATATGTTTTCTGGAGGGCCTAATTAGCGCTCATCTGAAGAAATTTTTCAAAATTCAAAAGTCGGGATCTCCTCATTAGTGAATTTTTTTTAAGAAAATTCACTAAAAAGGGCAAACAAGACCAGAGCTTATAACAATTTTTGACAACAATAAAGGCAAACACCAGACAGAAAAGCAACAAACAATTCAGCAGTGACAGATGAACTATCACTTTTCCAATTTAAAGATATATATATATATATATATATATATATATATATATATATATATATATATATATATATATATATATATATATATATATATATATATATATATATATATATATATATATATATATATATATATGTCTATGTCAAAAAATAGAGAAAAGGATTAGGGCCGCTTTTAGGAAGAAAATGAGTACATACGTCATGGCATTCGGCATCACTCAAAATATATATGTATATACCAAATGTCATCAAAAAGAGGAATTATTAACCATTTTAGGGAAGTTTACTTGTGTGGCCCTTCTAAATGAAAACATCCCTGTCACTTTTGTATTTATATGGCGATCTTTTAGCGCGATCTCAAAAGATAGAAAATGAAGAAGTCCATAGATTCTGTGAAAATTGTTTCCTATGCCATTCGATCACGGCCTAGTAAAACTATTTTCATATGTCAAAATTATAAAAAAAGGTTTAGGATTGGTTTTAGGGGAAAAATAAGTATGCCACTGGATTCGACAATCTTAAAACTGTTACCTACCAAATTTCTTCAAAAAATAAATATTATCGACTCTTTCACAGAATCTGAACTTACGTTATGAATATCAGTTAATGCAAAAAAAAGTCTGAACGCAGTAAGGGCGTTATGGTAGTGAATTTTCATTAATTCACACTTGGGGGGTCATTAATGCAAATAAGGGGAAAAATTGGCAAGACTGTGCCCTGAAGCACACCATATTTTAGGGTTAAGGTTTTTGAGCGGGTATCGGTTGTTTCGACATACTGGTCACGATTTGTTAAATATGATGACGAAAGCAAACAACCACTCTCACCGAAACCGTAGAACCTCAATCTGTCAACGAAAATACCGTGTGATACACAGTCAAAAGCTTTCGTCAGGTCCAGAAATTGTCCAAATATATGGACCCGTCCTTCAAATCCAGAATTGATTATGCCAATAAGGCAATTTATCAGGGATGTAGTTGATCTGCCTTTTATAAATCCAAATTGTCTGTGAGATAAGATCTCATTTTTGTGTGAAAAAAACGGTAATCTGGTTGTATAAGGCTACGTCAATTTTTTTTCAGAAAAATGGGATAAGTGATATAGGCCTGTAGATTTTTTAACAGGTCAGAGTTCTCTTTCTGAACTAATGATCTAACTTTGGAGAGCTAAAGACAACCCGGGAAAACGCTATTAGAAATACCAAGATCGATTAACTTTGTAAGAGGAACTACAACAGCATATTTAAAACATTTTAAAATTCGCATGATGCCATAGCAATTGCAAGATGCAATATAATTTAAAGCGCCTATAACATCAAGAACTTGGATATAAAGAAAAATTCAACTCTCTTGCCATCAGTATTTGAGAGTGACAAATAACAATTGTGGGGCTTAGCACATTGTGGTATATTATTAATTATATTTTCAGCAACGTCGACAAAGCAGTCGTTAAAATCGTCCGCCGATATACTCTGTTGCCTTTGTTTACCCCTGTTTATAATTTTTCATACAGCTCACTGCGGATATTTTGCGTTTTTTATGAAATTATCGTTTGACTATTTATTTTTTTTGATAATCTGATATTTTTTCGATACTTTGCTTTATGAAACTTGCAAGCTCGTGATTAAAAGGGCTAGAACTTGACGCCCGAAAGTCTTGCAAAAAGTGTAGTAACTCTCGATCACGCCGAATACCGTCTGTGAATCGAGTCAACTTTTCACTCCTGTTTATTATTGTTTTAGCTTTTTCCGAAAAAGCATCAGCGAGATAAATAATTATCCTTTGCACAAACTGTTAAAATCTATCTATATACCTAGGTTATTGTCGTTTATTAAGTTCCAGTCAATATTTTATCTTTATTTTTCGTTGTTCGTTTTGATTTTTGTTAGCAATAAGCGTTTTGTATTTTACTAATAAATTATTATTTAACATTGCATGGTTACTTACTTTGCGCACCTGCGTTCAGAAAACCACAGGTAAAAAGCTCCATGTTTATAGGGAAAAAATGTTAATAATTTACTTGAAAATTCAAAGTAGGCTGATCTGGCTGAAAATTGAGAGCCTGTCTTAAATTTAAACAAGTTTTGTTAATAACTTTTTGCGGTATGTTTATAAAAGAAAGTAGTTTACTCTTAACACATTTAATTAAATCGGTTCTAAACCACCCTGTATATTAATTGATTTTGTTCATTTCCTCAACATCTTAGTTTAAGACAAAGCAGGAGCGATTCCCAGAATATCATAATTAAATTCAAAAATTTTTTGTCACATACCTTACCCACACTCAATCCGTGGACACACTGTATATTTGTGTCACATCGATAACGCAAAAAATAATGGGCCGAGTTTGACCAAATTTGGTGACCACCTCCCTTTCTCAAGTGGCTTGGATAAGTTCGTTAGCCAGGAAAATGGGTAGCGGTTTTCCCGGAAAATTTTGCCTTTTTTTGGAAAACTTTTATATCACCAAAAATAATAAAGCTATAGCAACAACAAATTTGGTACGCTGGTTTCTGTCATAGAGAGTATCCTATGTACCAAAATTCAGATCTCTAAGTCAAAATCCAAAAACGAGTTTTTGTATAAAAAATAATTTAACAAAGAGCAAATGAATTTTTTGTTAGATTTAATTTAATTTGAATAGCATATCAGGTTGTTTGTTCTTGCCCTAATCTAGTGAAACCGTTCAATTTCAATTTTTATACGTATATATATACCGGGTGTCAACTAATTTATTAGACAAGCCATAATTTCTATAGTATTAGGTGTATCAAAATGAGATTAGGTACAGGCAAATGGTACGTGAAGAGGATAGTTTTAGCATATTTTTCACTTTCCGCTCACTTCCGGTTTTACCGGAAATGGTCCAGGTTTTGAATTTTTAAATAGAACACCCTGTATATTTTCACATTTTCGGATTTCTGAGACAATTCTTAATTAGAATGTGACATTTTCAAAAGTTTTTACGCCTACTTGATTTTTTTATAGCCACTTAATATTGCATATATCTATATTTTGCCGTTGTTTTCATCGAGACTTCCTTGGTAACCAAAACACTGATTTTCACAATGACAGTGACATACGCTTTTTGAACAGACATAGAAGTTACTTAAGTTTAGTTAAATTTCAGTTTAATTTCTTGTCACAATTATGTATACTCAAAGTGAGAAAGTGGACATGTTATTAATATTTGGAGAGTGTCATAGAAATTCAAGGAATGCTGCCGAGTTGTATGCTCACAGATATCCCAATCGGCAACATCCATCCCATCAATATTTTCCGTATGTTGAGAATCGTTTCAGACAAGGAGGAAATCGAGATGCGGAACAGAGGTTTATCATAAATGAAGACACTGAGATTGACGTTCTTGCCATGGTTGAGGTTGATAAAACGGTTTCTTTAAGAGAAATTAGTCGAGAACTGCAGATAAGTCATGAATCGGCAAGAAAAATACTGAAAAACCACGGGTATCGAGCATTTAAGTATCAGATACATCAACATTTGTATGGTGACGATGGCGATAGACGGGTATTGTTTTGTGATTGGCTGCTTCAAAATCAAAGAGTTAACCCAAATTTTATCAACTTCATTCTATTTTCCGACGAATCCCGATTTACAAATAATGGTATGTTCAATAAGCAAAATACTCGGTACTGGGCCCAACAAAATCAACACCAAATGAGAGAGGGCAATTTTCAAGAAAGGTTTGGCGTCAATGTCTGGGCTGGTATCATTCGAAACAGAATAATTGGGCCAATATTGTTTCAAGGTCAGTTAACAGGGGTTAGGTACTTAGGTTTTCTTCAAAATGAAATCGAAGATCATCTTGATAATCTACCTTTAGCAGTTTTACGGCGAATTTACTTCCAACAAGATGGAGCACCGCCTCACAATGCCAGAGAAGTTCTTAATTACTTAACAGAACATTTTAATAATCAAGTCATTGCAACCAATGGTCCCGTACGGTGGCCTGCGCGCTCACCGGATCTCACTGTGCTCGATTTCTTTATTTGGGGGTATGTTAAAGAAAGGGTATACTATGTAACTGCTCCAGCCACTCTTGAAATCTTAGAAGAAAGAATTCTACACGCATTTAGAAGTATAACGCCTCAAATGTTAGAAAACGTGTGTAGAGAAACAATTGAACGGGCTGAAATGTGTCGTGAACAAGAAGGAATGCAGTTTGAACAATTACTGCAGTGAAAATTTTAATAAAATCGGATATTGTAATTTCAAATAATTTAAGTTCGTCGTTGAAGTTATTAGTTAATGTTGCTATTTTTTGTTAACTTTGTTAGTTCTCTTGATTTTTCTTTTCTTAACTTGTTAGTTTGTTAAATTTGTTTATCCAATCGCAAATAAATTATCATCGTTATATTCGTCAAAAATCCTTTTTTCGGAAAATGCTTGTCAAAAAAGTGTCGCCATTTGATAAATAATAATAAAAACGAAAATGTAATTTTGCCAACTTGTCTTATTCATATCTATCATACTAGTCACTAAAACTTTGCGATTGTAGTTTTCTGAGATCACCTAAGGTACTTAGATTAGTTTTGGTCCGATCATGTCCACCTAGATGCAATATTAAAAGTGTCTCAAAATCAAGTAGGCGTAAAAACTTTTGAAAATATCACATTCTGATTAATAATTGTCTCAGAAATCCGAAAATGTGAAAATATACAGGGTGTTCTATTTAAAAATTCAAAACCTGGACCATTTCCGGTAAAACCGGAAGTGAGCGGAAAGTGAAAAATATGCTAAAACTATCCTCTTCACGTACCATTTGCCTGTACCGAATCTCATTTTGATACACCTAATACTATAGAAATTATGGCTTGTCTAATAAATTCGTTGACACCCGGTATATATATATATATATATATATATATATATATATATATATATATATATATATATATATATATTAAAAGTGCTTAAAAAACATCACGTGATTAAAGGACGACCCCCATATTCCTTTAGTGTTATAGAAACAAAGATCTCACCATGTCACTGCATATTTTATTTGTTTTTACACGGAAAGGCTTTATTTTGTATCGGGAGTTGTGTTACCCGTGTAAAGAAAGAAGATGGCATATGCTTCGAATTAAAAAATAATAGTTACCATTTTCATTCACTAGATGTATTCAATTTTTCTTTTAGTTTATTAAAGAACTATTTTTTTTAGAGAATTTTCGCAAAAAATTGATAGAGAGGAGACCCGACTATCGAATTTTGATAAACTTCTTCAAATGAACTAGGTGCACCAGTTTCAATTTTTATGTATATATATATATATATATATATATATATATATATATATATATATATATATATATATATATATATATATATATATATTCGTATATTTATGTCACCACTGTAACTCAACAAATAATGAACCGAGTTGGGGCCTATTAGCCTGGAGGAAATGATGGACGGAGTTCAGGTTATAATTTAGGCCACATATATTCGAGAAGGATATGTGTTGGGGTGGAGGTGTTATCGTATTTAATTAGGGCTTTTTAAATGTGTTATAATTTTTTAACGAAATAAGTATTAAGCAATTCCACTTAGCAATATAGTAGACAACTGGTATGAATAGTTCGGATGCAGCAAGCGCGTTACTGTACTGCATATTTATCACTTTTTCAAATTATAATTGATTAACTAATTTTCCCTTAATAAATGTGTGTAAGAAAAACCGTATAAAGGCAATATGTGTACCAAATTTCATTAACCCAAATTTATTGTTATTGGAGACAATTCTGTTTGTTCGAGGATTTGCGTATTTGAAAGATTTTTAATAAAATTCGCTGCCATGACGCACTTACTGCGTTCAGACCTTTTGATTGGATAATGAAATTGTTTAAATGCAAACATCCGCTTTAAAAACTGAAAAATGATAACTTAGCAAGAATAAAGCTGCTGTATTTCGAAGTCGTAGGTTATCATCCTATTAAACAGTATGGTGGATCGCATGACCGCCACTTATTACCTGAAGGAAGTCGTGATAGCTCAGCCTTCTAGCCACCGGCTCTCTGAAGTCTGCAATTATAAAACCAAAACATCATCACTGTAGTTTACTCGCAGTAGAACACAGGACGTTACAGTGGATAACAGGACCAGTTTAACGTAATAACTGATAGGTTTTTAGTCATCCCAGAAAATTATGAAAAAAGTCTAGACGCAGCAAATGCGTTATGGGAGTGAATTTTCATAAAAATGTTTTTAATAGCAAATATGTCTCTTTAATGCAAGCAGGAATCAATTTGGTCCCCGGTATAACCTATATAGTAGGAACAATGTACCATATTTTTCCAACATAACTTGTTTGAAAATATATAACAATTTTCCGAAAATAAACTTAAAACGTTTCCGAGAAAACCTGTTTCCTTGCTGACGAACCTTAGATTCATAGCAAATTGCGTAATTGAATTTTGAAGCGTTTAATGAAAATTCGCTACTAAAACGCACTTACTGCATGTCTATTTTTTTTACAAACAAGCATCACATTTCGATGAGAAATGCAAAAATGCAATAAGTAATCTTGAAAAAAGAATGTAGGTATCACCAACGACTTATGGGCTATCCTGCGGTTGTCAAAATAATTTAATAAGATGCAGCTCAAACACCCTATAAGTAACGTATAAAAATTTTTCTCGTATCTTGCATAATAACAATTATATTGAGCTTTACCGTAGAAATGCGTCACCCTGTATATATGTAAATAGAAAGTAAACCCGGATATGGATTCTAGGGGGTCTAGTTTGCACTCATTTGAAGAAATCTTTTTAGAATTCAAAAGCCACGGTTTCCTCATTAACGAATTTTTTCTACAAAAATTAGCTAAAAATTAATTTTAACTAAAACTACTTCCAAAGCATCAGAGAAAGTGTCTATTTGAAATGAATTTTTTGGAAATAGTTTATTAAAATGAGGGCAATGAAGGTTGAAGCTGAAACTTAACGGTTTGCAGAACAGTCTTTAGATAATCCGTATTTCTTTCAGGTTCTTTGCCTAAATGTTACTAAGTGAAGATTGGAACCTGTGATGAGCACTGATAAGTACACTTGGAGAGCCCAAATCACCACAACACATTTAAAAAAACCTGACGATCGTTCGTCACTAACCAAGTTAGCGTCATCAGAGAATGAAAAATTATAAATACTTAAAAAACTAACATCAACTTATATACCGGATCTCAGGTAAAGAGATCGCACCGAGATGGGACACTAGTCATAGGCAAATTCCACAGTGTATTGTATTTTTATCACCGGACAAGGTCTTTGCGCTATCCCTACTGCTTTATCTAAAAAGTGTCCATCTGTAATAGTTCAACGACAGCTAAATTAACAACGATTCCTTTGGCGGCAATAACTGTATACTTATGTTATCGGTAGACCGTGCCTAAAACGTGGGAATTTTATTTAACAAAGCAATCGATCAGGTGACGCGTAACTGGTGCTGGTGAAGTGTTCATACATTTTTTGTTGTAACTATATTTCGCAATGTATACGCTTTCGAACCCATTTAGCTGTCCTTGTTTTCTAACATTTTTTATTAATTTCAGATTATCTTTATCAACGTGATGATTATTATTCCAAATATGTCGGGCGATGGAAGACTTATCTATAGTACCGTAACGTAATTGGGATATGTGTACTTTGAATCTAATTCCAATCGATCTTTTTGTTTGTCCGACGTATTTAGGATTACAATCTTTACAACTTATTTCATAAATTCCCGACATTTTGTCCGCGCTATCCTTGTCTTTTGGGTTACCTAGAAAGTTTCTTAAGGTATTTGTTGTTGAAAATGTTAGCTGTAAGTTGACTTTTTTTTAAATGCTGTCTAGACCCCTCGTGATTCTAGGTTCAAATGGTAAGCAAACAAAGTTTTTTTCCGATTTTTCTCTTCTGAATGTCGTTGATACCGTCAACATTTTCTGTGTTTTCTGTTTGTTGATTAATTTTTTCACTAGGCAAGCATTGTATCCGTTATATTCGGCCACGTTCTTAATATAATTTAATTCTTTGGTATATCTACTTTTGTTTAAAGGAAAATTAATTAACCGATTTACTAAAAAATTCAGACTAGCCTTTTTTTGTGCGTACGTATGATGTCAGTCCTTCGGGATGTAGCTTAAGGTAGTTGTTTCTTTTCTATATACATCGAATTCTAAAGTATCTTTATTCTTGATAACTAGTACATCTAGAAAGGGTAGTTTATTATTAATTTCTAATTCGTGGGTACATTTTATAGAATCAAATTTATTGTTTAATTTGGCAATAAAATCTTCTATTCTGCAAATCTTTGTGTTAAACACCGCGAAAATATCATCCACGTAACGACACCACACTCTAGGAAAATAAGCACTTTCACTTTCAAGATCTGTTTCAAATCTGCTCATGAAAAGGTCTGCAATAAATGGCGATAGCGGATTGCCCATTGCCGTACATTGGGTTTGTTGAAAAAATTCATTGTTGAATTGAAAAATATTTTGTTTGATGCAAAGGTTTGTTAGAGTTAAATATTCTTTGCAGACATTTTCATTTATGTTATTTATTTTTAGCAACTGCTCTAAATATGTTAAAGTTTGCTCCGTGGGAACGCTAGGAAACAATCAGGTTACATCGAATGAAATTAAAACCCACGGAGCAAACTTTAACATATTTAGAGCGGCATATTACTAAAAGTAATACTTTTAATTTAAGCAGACGTAGAAGATCGGGTTTATAATCTCTGACACAAGCTCACTTGAAGAATTTCTCTCTTTCCATTATCAAAAAATATTTTAATCTCATGTCCTAGCTCCTTTCCAGAAAAATGCCCAAAACACAATTTTTGTTGAAGCCAAAAAAATTAAATTTGTTATATTTAGGTTCTGTAAGTCTCTTTAAAAGAAACTTGTATTAAAAATTTCATTAAAGTCACAAAAGCTTTCCAGAAGAAAACTTAATTCATGTTTAGAAAAGTAAAGTATCTGCCAAATCAGAAACATAACAGGTATTTTTCCTTATTAATTTCCTGGAGTATTTCGTTGAAGTCAACCCAATGGAACCGATTTTTCCAACAACACAAACGATTTTTAAAAACAAATTCTCTATTATTCAGTAATTTAATAAATAAAATTTACTAACATCAACAATAAAAATGTCTGCTGAAAATTATAATATTAGACTCAAATGTGACAAGGCGTTTTAAAAAAAACGAGGCCTTGGTTTAAAGTATGAAATCTGGACACTATTTTTTCTACAAAATATTAAACCATACGAAACACAATGTTACATGCCTTACGCAGGAATCGAACCCGTTCCCAAATAAAACGTTTTGTTTACAATATTTATTTAATTCTTTCGTATCTGCGTATACTCTTATAATCTGAAACTTACCAAAAAGGATCATCAAAATCGTTATTATTTCTTTATACAAACGATATTTCCTTAAAAATATCTTTGTTGCCTTTCTGAAGCCCTTATTTTTCCACTATATACTATATTTTCGGTCTAAAGCTTTAACTGGTGCCGTTCATCAGGCTAAAAACATAGTGTATTTAAAATTGTTATTGAACCACACTTAAAAAACAATCAGCTTATAAATTTTTAGTTTAATGTCATCTTTTACGCGTGTTATTTTTATTGTTTAATTACAGTTGAATTATGATTTGTGCGTTTAGTATGTATCATGGTAGCATCCCTAATCAGTCTTTGTCAGGCATTGAATTTTAACTACGTAAGTCGTTACAAATCATGTCTTGAAAATTTTATTTTTAACTTGGGAAGAACTAGTAAGTAAACCAAATTATTTGAAATTCAGAACAGATGTTTATTTGCACCATTCATAGCTACATGCAAAGTCTCACTCCAGTTACTCTATTACTTTACTGCTGCTGCAGACAGACATACAGGGCGACAGCAAAAAAATATTTATTCCAGAATCAAGTTTTCTATATGTTTTGAGACTTCTTACGCCGTTCTAGCGAAAAAAATTTCGAAATTTCTATCACCAATGTTCCACCCACACACATTCAACCCCTAATTTAACACCAGAATACCAGATATTTGATTAAATTGAAAGTTTTCTAATAAACAAACCCTAAAACTACTCGAGTTTTAGCGCAAAAATGTCAATTTTTACCAAATCACCCCCCATTCATCCCCTACCCCTGGGAGTGATGTTACCCAAGAACAATCTGAACCGTTAGTTTGCTGGGTGCTCATCGTGCACCAAATTTGAAGATGATAGCTCAATTCGTTCGAAAGTTATTGCGCCTACTAACAAACAGACATACAGGCTGATAGACCGACCAACAAACAAAAAAATTTCGTTCCAGAATGAAGTTTTTTGTATGTCTTAGCAAAAAATTTTGAAGTTTTTGTCACCGATATTTCACCCCCACAAATTCAACCCATAATTTTATTTCAGCACAGAATACCAAATGTTTTATGAAATTGAAAGTTTTCTAATAAACAGACCCTAAAACGTTATATTACTCGAGTTTTAACCAAAAAATATCAATCTTCACCAAATGACCTTCTATTCATTCCCTATCTCTGGTCTTAGCCGAAAACAATCCAAACCGTTAGTTTGTCAGGTGCTAACTGTATACCAAATTTGAAGACGATATGTCAATTCGTTATAAAGTTTTTTGTTGAACTTTTGAGATGTTGTTGACTTTCATAGTTCCGTCATAATGATATTTTATATGAACTTTGGTAGGTAACAATTTTGAAGAATGGGGAATCCAGTGGGCTAGTAGAACCAACCAGAAACATTTTTTTATAATTTTTGACGATGTGTCAGATATCTATTTTATTCTGTTGTCTAGGTTTCAACTTCGCAACAGGCCTACCCTGATCTCGGTAATAATGTTTTATGATATTAAACACATTCCAATAAAAATAAGAATTTTGAACAGCTGTACCTTTTTTCGTATTTAATTTAACTTATACAAATATGGTATCATAAGAAAGCTTATGAAATTCTGCATTTACGAAAATTAAAGTGTGTAGGGTGTTGCATTTGAAAAAGATGAAAGATAAATACCGTGAATAATAAAAAATAAATTGTTATTATTACCGTGCATAAACGCATTTTACGTTAAAAAAACAATTATTATGACATAACCCGATATTAATATCTCAAACATGCCGGTGCATGCAAACGTCTGAAGTAGACCACTTTTTTACATTTAACTCACTGTAGTTGGAGAACGGTTTGAAAATAACCCAATATCAGTTTAACCAGCATCGACGTGTCTTTCAAAAAATGCCATAATATATAGATGTTCCATTAAAAAAAAGTTTGGTACAACACTCTGGATATTAACACCCTGTATAAATGGAAATAATTTTAGAATGTGCACTCGTGGTACATCTATCGCGTCGAGAAAACCGCATTTTAAAATACAGCTTGAGTGAGGACCTATCCTCCGTCCTCACGAGGATGGGACACGCTGTATATATATATATATATATATATATATATATATATATATATATATATATATATATATATATATATATATATATATATATATATATATATATATATATATTTAATGAGAAACCATTTAGGTAATTTAAGTTTTTCAATAATTTTTTTTTAAATTAATGTGAAAAATCAATTACACATTCTGTTAAGGATACAAAGCTGAAGTTGAAACATGGAAAATGTCCTACTCTTAAATTAAAATAGAACCAAAAACACATTTGTAATAAAAGGTTAAATCAATTGCATTATTTAGAAAGCAATCAAATTGTACTAGTGCATTAATTTCCTTTTAGAACAGAAACACAAATTTAAAGTGTATACAGCTAAACTTTACTCTCAATCTGCATTAATTTTATTTTGTTTTATGTGTCATTAGCTCTCTTTACAGAAATGAACAATGTAAGTAATATTTGTCAATGAGATTTTTATATGAATTTTGTGACATCGTGGCAACACTGTTTCACGTAAAATAGTGATAAATATGTAAAAGAGTATATACACATGGATTTAATGTAATCGGTGATTCGAAAGGAAGTAAAATAACCTAAATATGTATGAACTGTATATATAGTTTTTGCAAATATGGACACAAAAAGTATATGGAGCTTCATAAAATTTACAGCAGATTCAATATACGCAGCCAGATATTCAATAAAGCTGTTGTTTCTGGAGGATGTAGAATTATATAAGAAGAAGGGTTAAGGGCAAAGCCGCAAGGAGATAACCGCATACACGTGTTTCAAGCTTATTAGCCATCATCAGTACGGTTATAGCCAGGTGAACATGGGACCAGTCTGGATGAAAATGCAAAAATACACGGAGTCACAACAGGCAACCAGTTCACATTTGCTGCAACATTTGGAAGACCCTCAATCCGAGGGAAACAACCAAAAAAGCCACGGAGGCTAATAAATCACCTGCGTGAGCATCCGGAGCCAAGAAAGTTATACTAACTATAAAAGGATTTATAACACGACATTTCTGTACTATACAAGGAGAAGGGTTAAGGGCAAAGCCGCAAGGGGACAACCGCATACATGTTTCCCTCGGAGGGCCTTCCAAATGTTGCTGCAAATGTGCACTGGTTGCCTGTTGTGACTCCGTGTATGTTTGCATCTTCATCCAGAGTGTTCCCATCTTCACCTGGCTAATAAGCTTGAAACACGTGTATGCGGTTGTCTCCTTGCGGCTTTGCCCTTAACCCTTCTCCTTGTATAGTACAGAAATGCTGTGTTATAAATCCTTTTATAGTTATATATATATATATATATATATATATATATATATATATATATATATATATATATATATATATATATATATATATATATATATATATATATATATATATATATATATATATATATATATATATATATATATATATATATATATATATTAAGTTATTGCACAATAATATATTTCCTTAAGTGGTACAAGTCTGTAACCAGAGGCAATCTTCTATTTATTGATTAACAAAAACTGACTATTATTGCTCATAAACCAATAATATTTAGGATTTCTAAAATATGTAGATTTAAAATATTTTTTAAAAATAGCAGTTTTTAGTTCTGTGTCTATAATTAGTAATCTACAAAAAGTTTTAGAATGCCTGTTAAAGTACTTTGTCTAATTTCACCCACTTAAACTAAAACTGGTCGACAAATTTACAATAAAAGGCGACAAAACGTGGTAATAAAGATAGCAAAATTCGGATAGAGAGTCATTTCGGTAAGCGGGCAGTGAAAGTTTGTTTGTTTGAATCACCCTTAAGTTTCTAAGGCTGAACACCTGCACATAATATAAACACAGTTTTAGTCGTCACACGTTTAGAGTTTTGTATCTTCTGATGAGGTTTACTTCGTTAGTGAAACGATTGCTTAAAGTGTGGTGGTAATTTGGGTTTTTAGATGTACTTATGAGTGCTTATTACAGGTTCCAATATTCACTTAGTAGACATCTTCTAAATATATCTATACAGTCCTGTCAATTTAACATCCTTGATTTAGGTTCTCTGCAGTCAGTGTTTAACTCCTTCACTTCGCTTGAGATCTGTTTCCATTCATATTACGACTTTCATTCATATTTATGGTCATTATTTATTTTCACAGTGTATTACTTGATTATCTGCATTACAGATTTTTGTCATTGCATACTCAGACACACCTGACGCCGACAGGAAACGATCATTGCAAATGTCACTGAATGACTCACGATTTATAGAAAAATACCGATAATTATCCAAAGATCTTTAAAGTTTGTTTCGCTGTTTACTGAATAAATTCTTAAATATGTTTTATAGATTATAGTGCAAAAGTAATAATACTAATACTAATGTGTTTGTGTGGGTGTGTGTGTATGAGACGCGCGCTTTGCAAGTACACAGTTTTGGTCTTAGACATATTATGTCACTTGGCCACAGGTCATTTGTTTAATGGTTTATAGCTGTTAGGCTATTGAGACACAAATTAACCAAAAAATTCAATACTGGGGAGTTTCTAAGTTCTTCAAATGAGCTCGAACTAGGATCCCTAAAACCCATGTCCGGGGTCAGTTTGAATTTATATATATATATATATATATATATATATATATATATATATATATATATATATATATATATATATATATATATATATATATATATATATATTAATAAAATTTGGCAAGCGCGTTTCTTTTGCAAGTGGCTTAGATGAGGTCATGAGCCAGGAAAATCGGACCAGGTTTTTAGGGAAAATCTGGGTTTCCTTTGGAAAAAAATTATCTCCGAAAATGACAAAACTATGGTAACCATATTTGGTACGTAGGTTTACTATATAACTAAATTTAGATCTCTATATCCCAGTATCTTTTTTATTGAAACCAGGCATCAAATTTGGTTACCGGTATAACCAATATAGTAGAAACAATGTACCATATTTTATCAAGATAACTTATTGTTTGATAATGTACCTGACCTGACTTGACCTGACCTGACGATCGTGTCACTAACAAATTTAGCGTCATCTTTGGATAAAACAATCTAAACTCGTTAACTACTTAACATTGTGTTTATATAACGTGTCAGGTAAATGAGAGACACCCCAGAGGGAGGAATCACAAACAAACTTTCTACGTTTATATGTTACCAAAAGTCCCTTGAAAAATTCCGTTGTACTTGTTCCCAAGCAATTTCTTTTATCAAAGAGCCATTCTACCAACAATGAACTATATAGTGGTGGCGGAGCTTTGTTTAAACCAGCTTTGTTGCTTATGACTTTAGAGATATAAATAATTTCGTAGGCGTCTAGTTTTGCCGGTTGTCTAACATTTTTCAGATTTTCTTTATCTATGTGATGATTATTATTCCAAATATTTAAGGCCACACATCGGTCGTCTTTAGTACCGTATCGCGGCTATGCCAAATGTTCCTTAAATCTGATTTCAATGGCTCTTTTTTTTTGCCCAACGTATTTAAGATTACAAATAGCTGTTGGGGGCAGGGAGTCATGGTTGCGACGACAAGCCGACATCGCCGGTAGATCTGGACGAGTATAAGGAATATAAAATAGTGGCAGCTCTGCAATAATGCATCATTGGAGGAACCACTTTTAACTTCGCGTATGTTACGTTATTGACTGAACACATTTAAGGTTTTTGATATTAGTTTATCAACACATAATAAATGGGAAAGTTGATAAAATGAGAAATACATTTACATTGTTAATTTATGTCCATCGACGTTGTCTTGTTGGCTGTCTATGCACCATGGAACCTACTGCTTAGGCAATACTCTATTATTGAGAAGTTAATATAACACACTAACACAACACGCCCTTCTTTTTAACAAAATTGTTTACAAAGAAACAATAAAGGGAAAAGACAAAATAATACAATATTAGTTCTAGAATGGCTAATGGACCTGGCTTCCGAGGCCATACAGTAGTCATCACAGACAGTTCTAGTCATCCTCTGAAAAGCTAAACCTCTTTAGTTTCACTACTCTTCTGCCACTACGAGTTGCTTTTACTGGATTATTAGAAGGTGGCTCCAACCGGCGACCGGCAGACGAGTACACATTATTATCTAAATTAGGTGAATTTAGCTGAGTATTCTCCCTCTTAGGTGACCTCTGTCAAGTTGAACTAGGTTTAAATAAATGAGTTCTATTTCTCCGATAATCAACTCCATCGGGAGTTCTTACGACATATGATTTTGGCATCGGACCTGTTTGTACAATTCTAGCAGGTGACCATGGGGCTCAGGAGTTTTTTTAGAATAAATATCATCACCTATAGACAAAGGCGATAACGTTTTAGTATGACGGTCATGGTAATACTTCATTCTATTTGCCCTCCCCCTGACAAATGTATTATAATTATTGTAATCAATAACTTTTGGTTTTAAAATAGATTCCTTCATTGGAACTTTTGTTCTTAAATTTCTTGACATTAGTAGTTGTGCTTGGGAATAATTACCATCTTGTGGTGTAGTGCGATATTACAAAAGAGCAATATATGGATCTGAGTTGGTTTCACGACATTTATTGAAAATGAAAAAAAATTACGGTAGCAACTGTGCGCTCCCCAAGACTATTCCTTTTTGGATAATTAGAACTAGACGTATGATGACTTATGTCCCATTCTTTAACTAAGTTTTCAAGATATTTTGAGTTAAAAGGTGGACTATTATCAGTAAAATTTCAAGATATTTCGAAAAATAATCTACAATTAACAAATATGTGACTTTGTAATAATAAAAGAAATCCATAGCTACTTTTCGTCATGGTAAAGTGGGTGGACGATGAGGTAACAATGGTTCGGCAGTATTAGCATTTCTATATTTTATACACGCTGGACATTGTTCAACCATGTTTTTTATGTATGATGAAATATTTGGACAATAAACAACAGTACCTGCTTGTCTTCGACAGCGATCGATACCTCAATAGCCTTCATCAATAACATTTAAAATTTGTTTTCGAAGTGAAACCGGAATTACCAATAAATCATGTTTGAAAAGTGGACCATCAATTGTATGTAAATCATGCCGCATATTGTAATATGGCTTAAGTGACTGCGTCAATTTCCTCTTTGACTTTGGCCAATCATTTTGAATCAATACTAGTTTATAAATCAATGTCTTTTTCTATTTCTACTTTTATTTTAGTTCTTTTTTTAAGTGTGACAGCTAAGTTATCTACAAATAAGTTCATATGAATATATAATTCTTCCACACTTGACTCGTTAGGTTCAGAAGGTTCGACTGGTGCACGACTTAGGGTATCAGCAATGTACAGATGCTTACCAGCTGTACATTTAGGTCATGCTGCTACAAGTTCAACATCATGTGTTGTAATCTTGCTGGTACTTGCGACAATGGCTTTTTAAAAAGTGTGAACAAAGGCATGTGGTCCGTTTCTACTTGAACTGTACGCCCATATACATATTGCCTGTACCTAGTGCATCCAAATTGTATTGCATAAAGCTCTTTCTCAATTTGGGCATAGCGGGACGGACATTCATTTAAAGCTTTTGACGAATGAGCTATCGGCTTTCTATTTTGTAAAATTACAGCTCCGACTGCAAATTTTGAGCTATCAACAGAGAATGTTAAAGAAATTTCTGGTTTTAAATAAGTTAAAACTGGTGCGTGACTTATAATTTTCTTTAAATTATCGATCTCATATTGGTGTTCGGTTTCCCAAAGAAAAACTACATTTTTCTTTAAAAGTTGTCGCAAGTGTATGGTTTTATCAGCTAAACTGTCAATGTAAGAACCAAGATAATTGACCATTCCTAAAAATCGTTTTATCAGACACATTCGTAAGTTTTTCCAACTCAGTAATAGCTGCTACTTTTCTTTGGTCAGGGTGCATGCCATTCTCATTGAGGATATGTCGCAAAATACCTCAGGCATCAAAAAGTTACATTTATCAGCATTTAATTTTAAATTGACCTGACGTACCCTCTCAATAACCTTTCTAAAAATTTCATTATGACCTTGTAACCTATGACTAAAAATAAAAATATCATCAAGGTAAATGAAAACACCTTGAATATCTGAAAATAAATCTGTCATCGTCATTTCAGGAGCACATGACACATCATACGGGAGACGTAAGAATTTGTACCGTCCAAAAGATGTTGAAAATGTACACAAGTTGGAACTACTCTCGTCTAGCTTGACCATCCAAAAACCGGAGTGTGCATCTAAAGTAGAAAAATATTTAGAGCCAACACCTTTGCACGTATTTCCTCTATAGCCGGAAGTGGACAATGACAAAGTTTAATTGTTTTATTTAAATTTATAGGGTCTAAGCATACCCTTAGAGGCTCATTTTTTCTCAACTATCAACTAACTAATGAATTCACCCATTTACTAGGACCATCCGCTTTAGTAATGATTTTAAGACATATCATTCGTGTGAACTCTTCTTTCAATCTATCATAGAGCATGAGTGAATTATTTTTTTGGTGGATTAATGACCGGACAAATATTTTAATCAACATCTATATCACACTCTCCCGGCAGACAACCTAAACCTTCAAATACATCTTTATAATCAAAGAGAAATAAAACAAAAAATACGAAAAGATAAGGAGAGATGGATCACGGATAGATGTCGGGAAATGGAAGAGTTTGAAAGGAAGCATGACACGTTTAACATGTACAAGAAAGTCCGAAAAGCTGCTGGCTTATATAACAAGAAACCTACTAGTGGATAGCACGGAAAGAGCTTTTATTGATGAAAGAGAAATTCTTGAAGTATGGAGTAAATATGTGACTGAACTGTTTGAAAAAGACAGGCCAGACATGCAGGATAATGCAAATCAAGACGAAGGGCCAGAAATTTTAAAATCCGAAGTTCTCCATGCCATAAAATCAGCCAAAACCAAGAAAGCAACTGGTCCAGATAACATCCCAACAGAGCTCTTACAGATGATCCACGAAGACCACATCAGTGCACTGGTTAAGTTTTTTAACAGTATATATACTACTGGTGAAATACCCGAAGAATGGTTGAAGTCTGTTTTTATAGCACTTCCGAAGAAACAGCGTGCAAAGAAGTGCGACGAATGTAGATTAATTAGCCTGATGAGTCATACATTAAAAGTGTTTCTTCGCATAATACATGGAAGGATGGGAAGTCTGTGCAAGGAGGACCTGGATGGGACGCAGGTTGGCTTTAGGAATGCACTAGGCACCCGGAAAGCACTTTTTGTCCTAAATATACTTCTTCAAAAGTGTCGTGACCAACGCATGGACATTTATGTGTGTTTCATAAACTACGAAAAAACCTTCGATAGGGTTCAGAACGAAACACTTTTAAACATACTAAGAACTTTGGTGATCGATGATAGAGATCTGAAAATTATAGAGAACTCATATTGGAAGCAGAAAGCAGTAGTCCGAATCGATGGAAGACTAACCGATGAATGTCGCATTCAACGATGCGTCAGACAGGGATGCATTCTCTCCCCGCTATTATTCACCATCTACTCGAATACAATCTTTTAGAAGGTTTTGCAAGATAAAGACCTTGGAGCGAAGATTAACGGTGAATTGATTAATAACATTCGATATGCCGACGATACGGTCATCTTGTGCGATAGTGTCCGGGGCCTCCAAGAGTTGTTGGATAGTGTAAACACGACAGGAAGGGAAATGGATTTGAAAATAGATGTCAATAAGATTATATTTACGATATTCAGTCGCCAACCGCACGCCGATGCTTCCCTACAGATAAACCAACAAAACATTGAGAGAGTTACCCAATTCAAATACCTTGGTTGTTATATTACAGAACATCTAGACCCTGATAAAGAAATAAAGTGCAGGATTGAAACAGCGCGCAAAACTTCCATGACAATGAAATCATTTTTCTCTAACGACAACTTAAACCTAAGATTGCGTCAAAGAATTATCAAATTTTATATTTGGTCCGTGTTATTGTATAGAGCTGAGACTTGGACTCTGAGGACTGTTACGATCAGTCGACTGGAGGCGTTTGAGAGGTGGTTGCACAGAAAAATGATTCGAATGCCCTGGACAGCTATGCAGACCAACGAAGCAGTATTAAATAGAGCGAATGCCGTCCGTGAATTATTTGTCACTATTAAGGTGCGAAAGATATCATACCTGAGACATGTTCTTAGAGGAGACCGATACAAGGTGCTCCAGCTTATAATGAAAGGTAAAATCGAAGGCAGCCGAGGAATTGGAAGGAAACAGATGTCATGGCTAAAGAACATTCGCGATTGGACTGGAATACGCAGAGCCGAACAACTATTCAGATTAGCCGAAAACGGCGAACAACTCGCCAATGTAATTGTCAACGTTAGGGGGACCTTGATATGGCACCGAAAGAAGAAGCATCATTTACTAGATTTTTATGACTGACAGAGAATACTTTGCTGATTAACCCTAACTTTTCACATGTAGGTAACCCCGATATTGTATGACAGTTATTTTCAACAATATGAAATTCTATATAAGCTACAATAATCTTATCAATTACAAACTTTATGACTGTACTTCCTAAAATAGGGATAGCATCTCCAGAAAATGACAGGCTTTACATAAGTAACTCGTATGTTCAATTACATTATTAATTTTTAACTTTTTGAACTCTACTATAAACATTATATTGGCTTCAGCTCCTCTTTCTAAATTACATCTGACAAGTTTATTATTTACTAAAATATCTAAATACCACATTTTTTTATTAACATTGTTTATTGAGTTTACTCACTTAATCATAAATAAATCACAATCATTGATATTCGGATAAGAATATTGCAAATTAGCCTCAGCACTAACAAACTTAACTTGTTTATTAAAACACAATTTAGCAAAGTGACCAAGTTTGTTGCAATTATGACATTTTACATTTTGCGCTGGACATTTTTGTGTATGAACTTGACCACGAGTACATGAGTAATTGTTAACATTACTGACCTTTGACTTGGTGAATAAAACATTATTACCCTGGCGTGTATTTATGTGGTTTTGACCTTCCTTACCTGAGCCTTGTGCTGTTATTTTGTTCACCTGTAGATTGCAGCTTCTTGACTGTTTTTGATCAGTTGTTCTGCTTGCATCTGCGTTAACTCTATAGTTTTCGCTATTTGTATTGCTTTTTTCTAGGTTAAATCAGTTTCTTGCAGTAGCTTTTCTTTACTGGGTCGACAGCTTGACTTTAATCCTACAATAAACATATCTCGGACGAGACTTTCACGCAGAGTTTCTAGTTCACACGTGAGACATCAATTTTTCAGGGCTCTGTGAAACCCATCAACATTTTCTTCTGGTTTCTGAATTCTCGTCAGAAAATTATGAGGCTCTACTGCTAAATTTTTTTTCGGTCCACAATGTGACTCAAATTTTTGGATTAATTCATTGTACTCACAAGTATCTATATCGAGATTAAAGGAGTTGAAAATTGCGAAGGCATCCATACTGGAGAATAAGGAGACTTTTCAGTCGTCCTCTTCCTTTTCAAAGCCACTTGCTCGCATGAAAATTTTCAACTGTTGAAACCAATGGACCCAATTATTTGACAAATTGCCTTCCAAAGATAGTGGCTGGACATAAGCACTTAGTTTTTCTGTTGGATGCTGACTTGACTGTGTTTCTGTTGCCATCGCATAAAATGAAGATTCAATTGGATTTTAAAATTTGTCTTGCACTAGACGAGGACGTGGACCCGTAACCTCAATTATTACGAGAGACATGCATGAAGAAAACTTCGTACCAACCAGACACTTGACACCATGTTACGTTATTAACTGAACACATTTAAGGTTTTTCATATTATTAACATATGATAAATACGAAAGTTGATAAAATGAGAAATACATTTACATTGTTAATTTATGTCCATCGACGTTGACGTTCACTGTCTTGTTGGCCATCGATGCGCCATAGAACCTACTGCTTAGGCAATACTCTATTATTGAAAAGTTAATATAACACACTAACACAACAGCGTATACTATTATGGGACTTGAAGCAGCAGCTAGATTTATGTTAATTTACACTATACCATATTTATACTTTTACACCAAAAAAATTATAGTCATTTCATAAACATTATTCAGCACACAGTAATTGCAGGAAATGGCAAATGTATATCTGTTTGCAATACCTATAGGTAGGAGAAATAATGATTTAACATACATCATATAATTGTAAACAGCATAGCAAAGAAATATAATAAAATATAAATATCTGCACTTTATATCACAATTATAGCGTTTGGCCAAGGAAAAGATGCCAAGCTAATATTTTCTGACTAGGTGGCTATTTTAATTCAAGCCAAACAATTATAAAATTCACTGGCGTAACAAATTGTTGGCATAAATATTGTCTGTTAGGTGCACACGAAGAGTTTGTATGAAATACAGGACAACAAATTGTACAGCATATGTAGTTCATATATTCTATGTAAGCACCTATAAAACGAAGTAAACTGTGCTTGTGTCCCACAAATAATACACAACTGGACCGAAAGTGTCACCGTTGTTTGTCGGTCGGTTCTTTATGTGCCATCTTAAGATTATTTCCTCTTGTTGTACCGGTTATACTTCTACCTTCTACATTTGTTTATTATTTGCGAAACGGCCAAACAACTGTTAGCTTTTTGAAATATTCTGAAAACTGATTATACATGTTGCTCTGCACTGTCGGGTTTTCAGTGCAAAGTATTATTATAACGATTTAATAAATAAATGTGTCCTATAAAATGATTCGGCTCTACCAATATACAAATATAAATCGCCATTTTAGTGAATTTTCATTAAGAAAATTCACTAATAGAGAGGTAGCAACGGTGAAACTTTCTTAAAATCATCACGAATTAGAGCCCCTGAAACCCATTTCCAAGGTCAGTTAAAATGTTATATATATATATATATATATATATATATATATATATATATATATATATATATATATATATATATATATATATATATATATATATATATATATAGTGTTAGAAATCATGTATATATATATATATATATATATATATATATATATATATATATATATATATATATATATATATATATCCAACCGATAACTCAAAAAATACTTCACAGATTTGGACCAAATTTTGGAATTACCTTTATTTTGTTAATGACTTGGATGAGTTCGTTCATCAGACCTTGACGGCAAATTTTTCTTAACAAAAAATTAAAAAATATTTTTAAACGCAATATCTCTCAAATTATTTAAGTGATTGTAACAAAAATTTACCACTTAAACATAGACAGACGTGACCGTGTACCAATTTTCAAATCTCTTGATCAAAGAAAAATAAAGTTATTCTAAATTAATATTAAAATAATCCTCGACATCGCTTCAGATTCTGTAATGCAATATCTACAATGTTAGACAAAGACAGGTGACGTTGCCTGTACTGCTATTCTATTTAAACAAATCGTAGATATAAAACAATGGAAGTTACATTATTGGAACATATCCGCGTGTAGAAAATTGAGTCCATTTACAACAGAGACGCCATCTGGTGCGGAACCAGGTAGTATGTTGTCACGACTGCTCTAGGTAACACAAAGTGTTATAGATGGATATATAGATTCTGTAGTTATTCAATATCCTTAGTAGCAAGAGCTTGACCAATAAGGAATAACGTTCGGGACGCAGCAAGTGCGATATGGTAGTGATTTTTTATTAAATGCTTCAAATTTGAATAACTCAATTTTCTATAAACTTAGAAAGTTGAATTTTGGTATGTAGTAAGGTCTCTCCCAGGGCAACATACCAGTAAATTTTATTAAAACAGCCTTGGAATTTCCCGGAAAACCCTGTCCGACTTTTCTGATAACGAACTCATCCAAGCCATTAATAAAAGAAGGGCACTTGCCGAGTTTCATGGAAATCGGTTAATTATTTTTTGAGTTATCGTTTGGATACATATATATATATATATATATATATATATATATATATATATATATATATATATATATATATATATATATATATATATATAAACATATAAAAATTGAAACTGACCACGGATATGGGTTCTAGGGGTCCTAGTTCGCGCTCATTTGAAACAATTTGTACAAAGTCTCACCATCGATACCTCTCTATTAGTGAATTTTTTAAAATAAAAATTCACTAATAGTGAACCTTATGTGTAAATCGTCAGATGCGCAGACGTTGCCTATCAACGTACACCGTACTCGCTACTAATGACTGACGTAGGCTATACATTCGGATGGCTATTCCGCTTTCCTGTTTCAATGCTGTTTCTATGGAGCTGGCGTCGAGCAGTTTAGTTATCAGTTTGCCATTGTTACTTGTGAAATGTCAATTAAGGACCTAGTCACTACAACTTTGCGAAATAAAGGGAATTATTAATGAATTTTCAGATTTTGCATGCTCCCTACCTAAGCGTACCTCTAAACTAGTTCTCTCCCAATAATTTATACGTTTTTGTTAATTAGTAGCTTTTATTCGCTTAATTACAGGTTTGCTTTTATATTATTTTTCGCAATTATACAGTAGTGAAATTTGTGTTAGAAATGTCTATTAGTCAAAAACTTCCAGTTTTAGCTAAAATACCTATCCTACTGCCTTCTCTCAAATTAAACAGTAAGCATTCATCAAAATATCTCAACTTAGGTTTATTTTCATAATCCATTTTTTAAAACAGGAGAATATTTCAAACATTTTATTGTGAAGTATCTAACATCGAATTCGCAAATATTATATTCCTGCCGATCTACTTACAGTTATAACAATGCTAAGCCGTTCTATATAACTTCTTACTTTTATACTTATTAAAACTTGCCTGACATGATATTTTATAAACTGATTCTGATCCCGAGAAATGACTTTCTTGTTTCTTTGAAGCAAGTTTTTGTATTTTACACAAAATTATTAGTTTACAAACTTCGATGGCAGTTTATATGCACTACTCGTAACAAATAAAAGTCTGGACGCAGCAAGTGAGTTATGATAGTGAATTTTCATAAAAGCGTTTTTAAAAGCAAATACTTATGTGTGTTTTTTTTTTTCAGAAAGCAGGCATCAAGTTTGGTTAGCAGTATAACCAATATAGTGAAAACAATGTGCCATGTTTCACCAAAATAACTTTATTGTTTGAAAAGGTACAAAAATTTCCGAAAGTAAACTCAAAATGTTCCCCAAAAAACTGGTTTCTTACCATTAAAGGAGAAACTCTATATCTAAGACTACTGCCAAAGCATCAGAGAAAGGGTCTATTTGAAATGAATTTTCTGGAAACATTTTAGTAAAATGAAGGCTTCATAAAACATTCTTCTTGAAACATTTTCTTTCCATAGCTCATATTAGTTTCAGGTTCTTTGCCTAAATATTGCAAATTTGACGTTTTAAATCGCGAATATTTTGGTAGGTAATTTACCTATAATGATATAAATTACCAAATTTGGCTGACCTTACTTTGTTATTTCGAAGATATAAATTTTTTTCGAAAGAAAACATACGATTTTTCGGGAAAACCTGGACCGATTTTCCTGGATAACGAACTAATCCAAGCCACTTGCAAAAGGAAGGTATCCACCGAATTTAATCAAAATCGGCCCATTATTTTTTGAGTTATCGGTGTGATACATACATACATACATACATACATACATACATATATATATATATATATATATATATATATATATATATATATATATATATATATATATATATATATATATATATATATATATATATATATATATATATATATATATATATATATATATATATATATATATAAATTGAAACTGACCCCGGCTATGTGTTCGAGGGGGTCTAAGTAACGCTCATTTGAAGAAAATTTTCCAAATTCAAAAGTACGGATCTCCTTATTAGTGAATTTTATTTCAGAAAATTCACTATAAAAGGTTTTTTATGTTATGGTAGAAAATTTTCGTAAAAATATTTCAAATCGGATAGTTCAATAAATTTCCCATTAAGCCAGAATCTTCAATCTTGAATCAGAGTAACACCCATGTAAACGCATGTGGGTACTAAATTAAAGAAAAATAACATAATGAGCTTCACGGATAACTACAGGTTGGTTTTAAAAAACATTTCTTGTTGTTTTGTTTCCAAAAACTAGATGGATTGACCAAACCAAACCATCCAAGCAATTGATAAGGTAGAATACCTACCATATTTATAATTTCACAGGTACATTCCCTTTGTATATAATTGATTTTTTCTGAAAAACTTTTGTATCTTTAATGAAATTTGTAGCATCATTTTTTTAAGACAATTGCAGTACTTACATATTATATATAAGAGCAAATTTTAATATTTTAGATCCATATAAAACATACATTTTTTCAAATAATCGCAAACTGGGACTCTAAAACCGACCTGCAAGGTCCATTTAAATTGAAAGAGATCGTTTTAATATTATGTCTTACTAATAGTGTACAATTTTTATGAAAATTCACTACTATAACGCACTTGCTGGGTCCCAAAACTTTGATTTTTCAGCGAGTTTTCATAAAGAAGCAGTGTTAGTGAAACTTTCAAAAATGTTTTTAGACGAGTGGCAGTACCAATTTGGTATGCTTCTTTTCATGGGCTACCTAATTTTATAATCGTAAATTGGCTTAGATGACAAGAGGAGAGCTAAAGGAAAAGCTTTTAAATGCAGAAGCTTTAGCCAAATTAAAATAACTGCTGTACCTGATTTTGCAATGTCTACGCGACCCCTAAACTGACAGTTCAAGATATCCTAACTTAAGCGTTAATATACTGACTAAATTCGAAAGGGTGCGCTTTGTTGATCTCCGGGAAATCGGTTTTTCAATCAGGCAAATTCTCAATCGCATAGGACGCAGTGTGTCATCAGTAAGGCAGGGAAAAATGCAATTTGCATTTTCTTGCATTTTTTGAATGTTTTCGTAGAAAATGTATTTTTGTCAATCTGGCAGCAAGTTTTGCATTTTTTTCACAAATTTTCAAATAAAGTCAAATCCAAAGGAGATAAAGCTATATTGTCTGGTGTATTATATTTACTTAGACCTAAAAATATAAAGACGGCCAGTGCAGTTCCTGAAATTTACCGCTGGGAGTGGCGTCCGATGAAATTCGTAGGATCGTAGACGATGATAAATGGCAATTATATTATATAATCGGAACCGGGAAAAACCCAGGTGGCTGGAAATCAAGATTGAGTTCCAAATTCCAGAATGCCCGATATTTTAGTGAATATTATTTAGTACCACTCAGTTCATCTTAGTAAGAGCGCTAAAAATTTGGTCCGCAACATATTTGCAGAAGTGTTGAAAGTGAACAAAAGTGTTGTCAATTGAAATGTCTAAATCAAAATGTAATACGATGTGGATAAAGAATTACCGAGAATTGTTTATATATATATATATATATATATATATATATATATATATATATATATATATATATATATATATATATAGCTTTTGAAAACGAAGCGATACCTCATCATGGTATGGAAGACACTACGGTTTCGTCCGAGTCATAAGATGAATAAAAGGTAAAATTAATGTCACTACTAGCTATTAGTTATGTCATAGAAACACAAAATTTATGTACCATTTCTTTCGTTCGATCCCAGGGTACTCCTTTCACTTTTTCAGTACATATTGTACAATTAACCTCAACCGAGGTTGTGGCATTTTATTTGAGCAAGTTGAATGTCTGCACGTTCCTCCCTTCGGAGGGGGCGTAAAGCCGTCGATCCCGTAACCGTGCGATGTTGAGCACATTAAAGATCCCCACCCTCCTTACAGAAAGCATGGATTCGGCAAAATTTCCAGGATGGTGAGGTGAAACTGCTCCCCGGCGTCGGTGATTGGCCATAGTCGCGGAAATAGGCCGACGTTAAAGGAATAAAAACACACACAAACACATACAGTTTATACACAGGTGGAGTATAGATATCATGCTGTTACAATAAGTCTCTATTTAGATTTTAGATTTATTTAAGGCTACAAAGCTCTGATAAATGTAGATGAAAACAAGAGGCGCACTGCAATTATTTTAAAGAAACACATTCATGTTTCACATGCAAAATATATAGAAAATTCAAGAGGAGTTAGCCTAAATGTAGGAAGCTTCAAAGTAGTTGAGATACATGCACCAAGCGGAAATCAAAAGGGAGAGATCACTTTTTTGCAAATGAATTGCCAACATTACTGACAGATAAAAGAGAAAATATATTAGTTGGGAGAGATTTTAGTTGTACTACTTATAAATAAAAACGAAACATCAAATCCAAGTTCGTACAACTTTTGTAATACACTGAACTCCTTTCTACAATGCTTCAGTTTAAAAGACTGCTGGACAAACAAGAATGCTACACCTGGTTATACATATTTTTATAAAAAAAAGGCGCTTCAAGGCTGAACAGATTATACATTAATCAGGGAGCTGTCATAAAATTAAAATCAAGCAAAACACTTCCGGTGCCATTCTACCACCACTCCGCAGTGCTAATATCGATTGAAATGTCAGACCGAAGAATAAAAGCATCCTATACATATTTGTGGAAAATAGAGAATGAAATTATCGGTGACAGAAACGTAAAAGACATGTTTCAGTCTAACTGTAATTCCTGGACAAAGGCAAAAAACAGATATTCTTCTACAATCGTGTGGCGGACAAACTTTGCAAAAGTGAAAATACATCGTCTTTTAAATGGCAAACTAAAATGAAAACAAGTGCAAAGAAGAAAACTATAGAACTTTATCAATCCGGTCTGAAATGTTGCGCCGCTAAAGGTCCCAATGAAGAGGCAACTTACATAGAAATCAAGAAATACAAAGCCATGCTACTAAAACATTAAAATAAACTTTTACGTAGATACAAAAGTATAACGAAAAATACAAGATACCTCAACAATGAACAAATTTCGATTTTTCATATAATGAAAGAAAATAAAGCCATACCACAGAAAAATATAAACAAAATTAAACAAGGAAGCAGTTATAAAGAAGATAAACAAAAGATAAAGCAACAATTTTGTGAATACTTTTCCAAACTTTATGAAAGCCAACAAAATCAGGTTAACAAACAGACTATGAATGTAAACTTTAAAAATCAGCTATCGGATAAAGCAAACAAGCAAATAATAGAAAAGATAACGGAAGATGAAGTTTGGAATACATTACAACAGTGCACCAAGAACAAATCACCATGTATAGACGGCCTGACTCTGGAGTTTTATCCTTCATTCTGGGGCATAATTAAAAACGAATTAACGGAAGTTTTAAATGAAATAATTAGGGGAGTAGAAATCCCAAGTAAATTTAGGAAAGGAGTAATGGTGTTGATCCCAAAACTAGGCAACGCAGATCACGTAAATGATTTTAGGCCAATTTCCATGTTGAACGCAGACTACAAAATATTTATGAAATGCACGAAGCAACAAATAGCAGAACATCTAAGCGAAATAATAACTAGCAAGCAAGCAGGCTGTAAAAATTGGTTCGATATTTGAGGTGCTGATTAATTTCAGGGAAACACTGGCAGCAAGAGCAATGGATGGAAAATTTTAAATGCGTCTTAGCTTGGATTTTTATCATGCTTTTGACAGTGTCAGTCATCAGTATTTGTGGGAAATACTCAAAAAGTTTGGCTTTGATCAGTCGATAATACAAATCTTAAAGAATTTCTATACAGGAGCTACTTCAGTCATCCAGATAAACGAACGTCTTTCAGACCCCATAAGAATTAATAACGGCGTTAGACAAGGGTGCCCATTTTCAATGGTGTTTGTAATTAGTTTTGAACCCTTTTTACAGAATCTGATTTCCCAAAATGTAGAGGTGCATGCTGCATGCAGATGATGTGACACTGCAAATACGAAAATGTGATGAAATCAGTAAGATACAAAATGTAATTGATTTGTATTCAAACATATCAGGTGCAGTGCTGAACACCGGTAAATGTAAAGGAGTTAAGTTGGATAGAGCAAATGAAAACGGGGATTTCCTAAATACTGGCTGGTTAAGCATATAAAATTCAATCAATACCTTGAAATAAGCTATTGAAGTAATGTACACCAAATGATTAACAACAGTTGGTACAATGCAGTGAACAAGTTGCAGCAGGTGATAGCATCTAATAAATCTCGTAATTTCAGTTTGTATCAAAAAGTGTTTTTTGTTAGTATATACGCAATGTCCAAAATTTGGCACGAGTTTTGCCTATTCCAAATTTGTAAGCAAAATGGGTGACTAGGATGTGTGGGAAGTTCATCTGAGCTGAAAAAATCAACAGGATATCCAGAGAAATACTAATACAGCCGAAACAGAAGGGTGGTCTAGGACTGATAGATCTTTTAAGTAAGTGTAATGCATTACTAATAGCTAGAACCATGAAATCGGTAAAATACAGTCCTGATATGTTTGAATATTTAAAGTGATGTGTACTGTTCCCTGAAAATCCACCTTTTCCTGCTCAGGTTCCTCATCAAGAACCACACATTCACCGAATATTTGAGGAGATGGCCTATCTAGAGATAACTGATTTTCAGAGCACTACAACAAAAATAGTTTATTGGGAGATCATGAGAGGGAAAAGAAAAGCAGATACCAGAAATAATCAGCTCTGGAGAAATGTTAACAATCAATACCTGTTACATCAAGAAAAAAGCCTTTTGTACAGTATTGCATATAATTCATTTACCTCCCAGATTTTTTTCCTTAAAATTGATCTCAGTAATGCACCAAATTGGAGAAGGTGCAAATTGTCCCATACACCTTAGTGCACAGATTAAGGTGTGGTAGTAAATGGTTAAAAATAACAGATTATAGTTTGGAATTTATCAGAGCAGAGACACTTATAAATAAACTGGACCTAAGTTTACTGCTAGGCTTAGATTTTAAATTTAATGCATGGGAAAATAATATCGTTGTTATTGTGATTGCCTCCTTAATTACCTATACAATACAACCGTGTGAAGTTAAATGTGTTTATCGAGTTACTTAAAGACAGCATAAGACAATATCAACAGATACTGAGATAGCAAGAAAAAGGTTAATTTATTAAATAGGAAATATTTTTATTTATATGTTTAACCCTTAACCGGAAAGGTGGCGTCTGACAGGCTACTGCTCGCCAAAGTTTGTAAATTATTTTTAAACGGGCACGCTTACAACTCGGTCACGCCATGTATTCCTTAAGTGATTGGACAGCTCCATTATCCCCCACTTTCAAGTTGATAACGGAATTTAGACCGAAAATTAAAATTATAATTAGTGTGTCCCGGTCTGTCAGACGCCACGTGTCGGTTAGCCGCTTGTTTTACATTATAAAAATGGCTGGACCGTCAAAAAGGGTGAGTTTTGGTGATAAAAACTTTGAAGAGACTGATGAAGCCCATAGTGACGCAAGTGATAAAGACGAAGTCCTAGAGGATGAATATTTGCAATCCTCACATAACAGTGACTGAAGCTTCAGAAAGCGAGGAAGAGGATGCTATTAGTGGAAACAGGGCCTCGGAAAATGCGGAAAGCGAAAATGCGGAAAGCCACGAAGAGAACAATGTTAGTAAAGTTATGGAGTCACCTGCTAAATACGTATGCGGCAAAAACAGGCTTATATGGTGCAAGACAGAGGTTCGTCCTTCATCGCGCACTAGAAAACATAATATCGTAATGAAAATTCCTGTTCTAAAACGTAGAGCACGTGATCTTGGCGAAAAAGCCACACCGCTTTCAGTTTGGAATTTGTTGTTTTCTGAGGAGATTTTGCTTGAAATATTATATTGGACAAACCATAAGCTCAATCAAATGCGTCTCCGGTATGAACAGATATGAGTAATGTAAGAGAATGTGATATGGTAGAAATGAAAGCTTTCGTAGGACTACTGATTTTTACGTCCATTGTCAAGTCAAATCACGAAAATATAGAATCTGTTTTTGCGACAGATGGCTCCAGGCGCGATATATTTCGAGCAGTCATGAGCCAAAAACGGTTTTCCATTCTTTTATAAGCTTTGCGATTTGACAATCCCGATACTAGAGGTACTTGCAAGCAAGAAGATCCTGTAGCTGCAATTTTATCCGTAATTTATAGAGAATTGTCAAAATGTTTATGGATTGGGACAGTCAGCGACAATTGATGAAATGTTAGTTAGTTTTAGCGGTCGTTGTCAATTTAAAATGTACATTCCCCAAAAGCCATGTAAATATGGCATCAAGATAATGTACCTAACAGATGCTAGAACGAGTTATATCTACAATGCCTACATATATTGCGGCAAATGTTCAGACGGATTTGGGCTAACTGAAGAAGAGCAAAAATGTTTGAAACAGACTCAGGCAGTGATTCGTCTTGCAAAGCCGCTTTTTGGCTCTAACAGAAATATAGCCGCCGATAATTGGTTTACTTCAATGGAAGTAATAAATATTTTACGAAAAAATGTCCTAACATATGTAGGCACACTAAAAAAAAATAATCCGGATATTCCTCTATCATTTTTACCAAATAGAAAAAGAAATGTGGGGTCAACAGAATACGGATTTCGGGAAAGGGTCACTATGATTTCTTATGTCAACAAACGTGGAAAGGCGACACTTCTTCTTTCTTCAATGCACGATAGCATTTATACAGATCCAGAAACGCAGCAGCCTGAAATTATTGCTTACTACAACAGTAGTAAAAGTGGAGTTGATACAATGGACGAAAAATGTGCAAAAAGTTCAACAAGTCGTCTTACTGGCCGCCGGTGGCCACTAACAGTTTTCTTTCGTCTTCTTGGCGTTTCCATCGTGAATTCATATATTTTGCACCCGTGTTTTGAAAAAACAATACTGTGAAATATAAATCTTCATTTGCGAAAGAACTAGTAAATCAGTTAGTGGAGGAACATGTGAGGAAACGTTTGGATAATCCTCGCATACGCACGTGCAGAATACTATGAGAAGAATACTGCGTGTACCACAAGTAAATCCTTATGATGTGGAACAAATTACTCTGGAAAACGCAAACTGTGTTCCATATGCCCAAGAGCTGTCCATCAAATGGCCAGATACGTTTGTGTAAAGTGCAGGCACCCAATTTGTTTACAATGTTCAAAGCCGCTGTGTGATTCATGCATTTCAAAGAGTGAAGATTAGCGGTTGCTGGAAAGACAGTTTGTTTCTTTAACAAAACCAATGTATTTTTTTTTAATGTTTCTTATGTGTATCGAAGTGGTCTACAAAATTTATTTGTACTACAGGGTCATTTAAATATATTTAGGGGCGGTTTAGAAAATGTATGTTAAATTTGCGTTAAAGTCAATTAAAATTCTTATGTTATGTTATTTATACTAATTTTTTGCAATTTTTTGATATACGTGTCTTGTAATAAGAGCAAAATTACAGTTTCTGTTAATAATTACATATTTTTTCAAGAATGTAGTCATTTTACTCGCACCCAACAATAGTAGTCTCTCAGATGCCACCTTTCCGGTAGTGTACCAAAAGTCCCATCTTTCCGGTTAAGGGTTAAAATGTAGGAACTTACTTTTTGACTGATTTTGAGAAATATGTACCTTATTTTATTGTAAATAAAGAATTTTATTTAAAAAAAATGTCTCGAATAGGAAAAAGTGACAAGTTTGCTGGTTTATCATTATATACTGACTTTCACCGAAAGCATGCTAACCTCGTCGTTATAGAATAATTAGTCAGAAATCAAAATAAATACTTCGGAAATATTCAACCAAGAATTATTACCTCATCTGTTAAAGATAAACATTCGACGTTAAAAGTTGCTGGCTATGAGAAACTTGTTATTATACAATATGTATACATAAAGTGCAATCAAAACAAATTTACAGCAAACGTATATGTATAATTATTTTATATAATTAAGTGTCAACATTAAAAATTCACATGCATTAAGATGGTAAATTATTTAATCACCGAAACTCCAACGCTTACCTACAAGATTTTTAATTGAAGCGCTTGCTAATGATGTTATAATAATACTCGTAAAATGCGTTAAATGATTTATGAAAGCAGTGTAGTCGTTAACAAGATCAAAATATTCAGCCATTTCTTACTTTATATCTAATTATCTTTCCAAATAAAGAGAAGTTATGGCTCGCAAGCACGAAGACAAATTAGTAGGAAAATGCAGAACGTGTTAAAATATACTTTAGCTGCTTTCAGTTATAAAAGAGGAACGTTTAGATTCCTTCGCCACCCCAGAAAACAATCATGTAAAAACTCGGGACGCAGCAAGTTCTTATGGTAGTGAATTTTTATTAAATGCTTCAAATTTAAATAACTCAATTTTCTATAAACTTAGAGAGTTTAATTTTAATACGTAGTAAGGTCTTTCATAAGGCAAGATATCCACAAAATTTAATTAAAATAACTTTGTAATTTTCGGAGAAAAATTTTTTTTCGAAAGAAAACTTAAAATTTGAATAACTCAATTTTCTCTAAGCTTAGAAAGTTGAATTTTGGTACATAGTAAGATCTCTCCTGAGGCAACATATGTAGTAAATCTCATTAAAACAGCTTTGTTACTTTCGGAAAAAAAAATTCTAAAGAAAACTCAAAATTTTTCCGGAAAACCCAGTCCGATTTTTCTGGCTAACGAAATCATCCAAGCCATTTATAAAAGAAAGGCACTTGCCAAGTTTCATCGAAATCGGTTAATTATTTTTTGAGTTATCAGACGGATACATACATATATATATATATATATATATATATATATATATATATATATATATATATATATATATATATATATATATATAAACATATAAAAATTGAAACTGACCCCGGTTATGGATTCACAGTCTCACCATCGATACCTCTCTATTAGTGCATTTTTTTAAATAAAATTCACTAATTATGCATATTGTGCTTTCTCAATATTCTGTGTATTGCCCAGATAGATAAACCCAAATCTTGAGACCTACTTCTTAACAAACTTTGTAGACATGCTTCAAAATATGCAAGAACTATAATTTCATTCATTTCATTGTCTTCAATTTTGAAACGTTTAACAACGCATCCTGTCAGTATTATTCCATGACTTGACGACTTACTTTTAATTCTGCTGAATTTTGTTCTATTCATTGGAGCCAAATAAAGGAATCTGTTGTTAAATGTTCGAACTGTTGTCTCAACTATTCTGTTACATTCACCATATATTGAAAACAAATTGAAAACATCATCTGCAGAATAACAAACTAGCATGTACATTAGTTTTAAACACTGCCACTGCCTATCCTCTCCTGTGATCCTGATACTAGAGACGTGAAAATCGTCTCGTCGTTTCTACGATTTCTGTGGTAAAAACTTCATGTTAATATTAAATGCTTCAAATTTGAATAACTCAATTTTCTATAAACTTCGAGAGTTTATTTTGGTGTGTAGTAAGGTCTCTCCTAACGCATGATATCTACCAAATTTCATTAAAATAACTTTGTAATTTTCGGAGAAAAAAATTTTTTGAAAGAAAATTTAAAATTTGAATAACTCAATTTTCTATAAACTTAGAAAGTTGAATTTCAGTACTTAGTAAGACCTCTCTTAAGGCAATATATATAGTAAATTTCATTAAAACAGCTTTGTTACTTTCGGAGAAAAAATATTTTTTTGAAATAAAACTCAAAATTTTTCCGGAAAACCCAGTCCGATTTTTTTGGCTAACGAACTCATCCAAGCTATTAATAAAAGAAAGCCACTTGCCAAGTTTCATCGAAATCGGTTAATTATTTTTTGAGTAACCAGACGCATACACACACACACACACACACACATATATATATATATATATATATATATATATATATATATATATATATATATATATATATATATATATATATATATATATATATATATATATATATAAACATATAAAAATTGAAACTGACCCCGGATATGGGTTTTAGGAGTCCTAGTTCGCGCCCTCTCACCATCGATACCACTCTATTAGTGAATTTTTTTAATAAAAATTCACTAATATCTTGCTATCTAAGCAAATTGGCAATAAGATGCCAAATTGATAATTAGCTAATTTCCGTAGAAAAAAAATGTTTGGAATTGTCTTCTTGGGAGTTTTTATTACACTTAACAGCTTTTGCTCTGTTAGATTTTGACAATGCAAACACAATATCAGAATTATTCGCGAAGCGATTGAGATCGATAACATCCATATGGGTTAAACAAGAGATATGATGGCGTTTGACCCCCGATTACCTAGAAACTTATTATGTCCTCATACCTGGGGGAGAAAGAACTTGTTTTCCATCCCCAATGATTTGCTGGTGAATTAATCCCACCCACGCTAATTATTCGGCTTCGTTAATTAGAGTTTGAAGTGTGGACTGTATATTTCGTTTGTTTTTTTATAGACATTTGTCAAAGATATGACGACATCGATATTTCTGTTAAATAGAAATATACAACTTGTGATACATCATTTGAAATTTAATATCTCGTACAGTATGCTCATAAATATTGTCGACATTCTGTCAAGCTATTTGAAAATGGCGACTGTTAAAGGTTTTTAAAAATCTCTATTTAAATAAGCGGAAATGATAAATCTTTGATGTGTTTTTTATCTTTCCAGATAAAAGATTTTCATTCTTTCAGGTTCTGTCATTTTGTGACATTGTAACTTAACAATACATAGTTATCTGTTATTTATTTTGTCAAAAAAAATATGTAACGAAGCAAAACTAAAAACAACAAAAAGGCTCCACCCTCTACTTGGCATGCTCACAGACGATGGTAAAATCCGTCGACGGAATTCTGAATGGCTTCATCCTGTATGTTATGTGTCTCCAATATAATTTTGTTTTTCAAATCTTCAATATTCTAGACGCGTTAAGTCTGGGGACCTTGGTGGCCATTCAATTGTACCACGTCGTCCAATCCAGCGACCTGGAAATATCTGATCTAAATATCTTCTCACATTGACACCAAAATCCGGAAAGCACTATCTTGCTGAAACGAAATTGTTTCATTAGGTATATCTGGATCTACTTCATTGGAAAAAATTGCAGCTAGAGCAAGCATCAACTCGAAGGTTAAGAAATCCAAGTACCGTTCAGCTGTGAGGTTTCCTTAAAAAAGAATGGCTCTAAAATTCGGTTATTAATGATACCTGCCCATACATTTACTTTCTGGGGCCGTTGTGTATGCGCCTCAAATATCCATCGTGGACTTTCTTGACTCCAAAAACTATAATTATGTCTGTTAACCACCTGCACAGATAAGGCAATATCTAATTTTTCATCGTCGCCTAAAACACGTGGCCGTCCATTCCTAAGCAAGTCCTCTACTGTGCCATGTTCATCCAATTTGTGGTATATTTTACTGACAGTGCCCTGTGAAATTTGGTTTTCCGAATATTTAGCATTAAATAAAGTGCACACTTCACTTTGACTCCTTATTTTATCTCCACATCCTAACAATATCACGACTTCAATACGCTGCCTTTACGACAAAACCATCTGGTTTAGAAAATTGTAAAATAATACTTCCGAAATACGTAAATTAATTTGACAAGTTCAAAATGTCACAAAATGACAGAACGTAAAACAATTAAAATCTTTTACCTGGAAAGGTAAAAGACATATCAATGATTTATCATTTCCGCTTATTTAAATAGGGATGTTTTAAAAACTTTTAACAGTCGCCATTTTGAAACAGTTTGACAGAATCGCGCCAAAATTAAGGAACATACTGTACGATATATTAGCTTTCAAATGATGTATCACAAGTTGTATGTTTCTATTTTTTTTAAATATCGACGTCGTCCTATCTTTGACAAATGTCTATAAAAAACAAACGAATAAGGTCAAAATGTGTGCATATGTAAAACTAAATTGACGTGTCCGAGCGTTTTTCCCGAAAGTAAAAGGTTAAGGGTATATTAATTTTATTCCGGATTTCTGGGCAGCACAACTTCAATATTTATATGCCAGTTATACTCGACAGAGATAATAAAGCAGTGGGACACAATGAACAAGAAACTTAATAATATCAGAAACAAAGAAGAACTCCGTGAAAATATATATTTATGTTTATTGACACTATCCTCCATCCCTTGCCCACCGACGTGCCGTTGGTGACCTCTCTTCTCTCTTTTATAGATATCTGCACGGGCACTGCTCAGAGGAGCTTTCCTCCATAATTCCCCCACCTGCTGCCCCCAACAGATCTACCAGGGGAACAGAGCGAATGCACCCTTTTAATGTCCAGGTCACCAGACATAGAACATCTTGTTATGCCCGCTCTTTTGTCCCGAGGACTTCCAAGTTGTGGAATTCCTTGCCGGCACATGTTTTTCCTTCTCCTCCAAACCTCCAAACCTTCAAGTCCAGAATTAACAAGCTGCGTCTTTCCTCCTTGTCAACACCCACGGTACGATAGTATTTAGGCTGTAAGCCCTCGTGGTGTGTTGTTGACATAAAAAAAAACTATGTACACTATACATATTAAGTATTGTTTACAATTTGCGGTTTTACACATGGTTGACGAATTGCTCAGGAGATTCACAAGGTTGTTAGCTACTTGCGAATTGCATTTACTTAAACGCGCGTATAATGAAAGTTTATCAATTATATTTTCCTAATTTAGGAGAAACATAGAATATTTTCGGCACCACCATACTTGGCATGTACGAAACACACGAGCGGTATTTGAGATAATTAAGGTTGAGACACACGTGCGGTATTTGAGATAATTAAGGTTGAAACACACGAGCGGTGTATAACTTGGAAGATTGGGTGCTCAGAGCGAGGAAAGAAATAAGAAGATGAGATCGATCATCGAAATGGGCGAACTGAATTAAACACACGAGCAGTGTCTAACTTGGAAGATTGAAAGCTCAAGGCGAGCTCCCAAGCAACTACGAAGATGAGATATTTTTAGAACTTACTAATGTTTGAAGATAAGTCTGCTTTTATGAAGCTTCCAGATGGCGCTTGTCGACGTATAAGTTGACGTAACCTCAATAGCACAGAATGGCCAACCGATTAACATATTAAGAACTGTTTATTGACGTAGATGGGAAATCCAGTAGGTTCATTTTTGGAAAATATTAATAAATATGTTAAATACAACTAAAGCTATTTAACTTTTTGCCTCGTTGTTCGCCGGCAATTCTACTCTCAACTCACCTCCAAATGTTCAACCACCAACAGTCCCCAATATCGCGCATAAAATGACGGATATCACATTCAAAACTAAAAAGGTACGAAAGATGCTCTCTTCTCTTAATACCAGGAAAACCTCTGGCCTTGACGAGATCCCAGCAATTGTTCTCAAAAAATGCGCACCAGAAATTGCTCCTGTCCTGACTTGTCTGTTTCAGACATCTTACAATAGAGGCATATTCCCTAGTAACTGGAAAACTTCTCGAGTACAACCCAACCCCAAGAAAGGGTCCAAAGCGCTTCCTAGCAACTACAGGCCTATTTCTCCCCTTTCAGTCGTCACTAAATTGATGGAACAGGAATATATAAAAACCGAATTACTAAAATTTCTTGAAAAACACAGTCTAATCCACGACAGACAGTATGGATTCCGTCAGCGCAGATCAACTGCCGACATCCTTTCCTTTGTCACCTATTTTCGGAACAAGTATATGGAACTACACGGTAAATCCCAGATTGTCGCTCTAGACATATCCAAAGCATTCGACCAGGTCTGGCACGCAGCGCTGCTTAATAAACTTCCCGCCTATAGCCTTCCACCAAAACTCTGTACCTGGACAGCAAATTTTCTCTCCAACCGGAGCATTTCTTTGTCTTAAATGGCCATTCCTCTAAACTGTATCCAAATTAATGCAGGAGTTCCTCAAGGTTAAGCTTTAGCCCCTACTTTGTTTCCTCTACACGTTAATGACCTCCTCTCTAGCACATCCAACCCAGTTCACCGTTACGCGCACGACAGCATCCTTCACTTAAATATACGATATTCTAAGCCTGTCTCTTTAGCCCAACTAGATGGGGCTCGCAGACTCATGAAGGGTTCTGTCTCCGTGGATCTCCAAAAAATATTAGACTGGGGAAGTAGAAGTCTTGTACAATTCAACCCTAGCAAATCACAGTCTTGCTTTCTTTCTCATAAGAGATACACCAGCCCTAGACCCATCACAGTGAACTACCAAGTTATTCGAAGTAATGAGTCCTTTTCACTTATTGGCATTTCTGTGGATCCAAATCTCAATTGGCACCAACATGTCACATCAATTGCAGAAGCGGCTGCTAAGAAAATAGGTTTCCTTTTCCGGGCTCGCAAATACTTTTCACCAGGTAATCTCTATACCTTATATACTTCACAAATAAGACCGAACCTCGAATACTGCTTCCACATCTGGGGTGCAGTTGCTGCTTCTACACTCGCTATCGTAGACTCCATTTAGAAGAGAGCTATACGTCTGATCGGTGACCCTACCCTCACCCAAAGGCTGCCGTCCCTTGCCCACCGACGTGCCGTTGGTGATCTCTCTTTCTCTCTCACTCTCTCTCTCTCTCTCTCTCTCTCTCTTATAGATATCTGTACGGGCACTGTTCAGAGGAGCTTTCTTCCATAGTTCCTCCACCTGCTGCCCCCAACAGATCTACCAGGGGAACAGAGCGAATGCACCCTTTTACTGTCCAGGTCACCAGACATAGAACATCTTGTTATGCCCGCTCTTTTGTCCGGAGGACTTCCAAGTTGTGGAATTCCTTGCTGGCACAGGTTTTTCCTTCTCCCCCGAACCTCCAAATCTTCAAGTCCAGAATTAACAAGTTGCCTCTTTCCTCCTTGTCGACACCCACGGTACGATAGTATTTAGGCTGTAAGCACTCGTGGTGTGTTGTTGAAATAAGATAAAAACTTAAAAAAAGAACCTAACAATAAATATTTAACCCTTGTATGGCATTAATCAGGCGTAGAATAAATACAAATATTTTAAGGAATTTTTTTTATCGATTCAGAGGCGATTAGAACATAAATGGTTCCGACAATTTACCAAGATTTAAAGGAAGAAAAGAAACTGGAAATTTAAAGAGTTTGGAAATCTAAAAGGAGGTAACTTCAGGTAGGAGCTTAACAATAAATTCAATAGTGGGTAAAAAAGGCAGGGACGCATCAGTTGTGTTTCTTCAACAATCACAAATACACAAAATAACCAATAAATCAATAGCTAATTTAACTGCCCTTTAACTTGACTCAATGAATGCCTCTAACACTCTTAATCCTTCGAGTACCAAAGAATAAAAATCTCAAACAATATCCACATAAGGCCAATTCTACTACACTAGTTCACAACCTTTCAAATTACAACATAAGCATCGCCGCCTTGAAAGGTCTATTCAAAGGTTTCAATTTTGCAACCACCCCTACATTTCCCCAATAGGAAGATAATTTCTCAATTAGAAGATGCTATAACATACCTACCAAGTGACGAAGCGGAAATTACGAATCAAGACATTTTCAAGATTGTGCCTTCTGCTAAACCTCCACCTCACAAACTTTCTTTTCACGAAAGACCATCAGTTGATCATCCATCAACATATGCAATTCAAAATGACGAAGTTTACGTCACCAAAACTAGCACATCCAAAACACAGGACAATTAAGAAATTAGCATCTATTGGAGAAAAAAAATTTTGCAAATTGTATCGTAACTTCCACATAGATGTGATAATCTACTCTCCTTAAAAATCACCCCTTATTTATCCGTTAGCCCCTGAAACCATCTTACCCAAAAACAATTCGAAGTGTTCCCTTGTCGAGTGCTAACTGGATACCAAATTTGAAGATGATATCTCAATTCATTTGAAAGTTATTGCGCCTACTAAGAAACGTACAAGCCGACAGACCGACCGACAGACGGACAGACAAAGAAAATTCGCCCCAGAATCAACTTTTCTATATGTTTTGAGACTATTTACGCGGTTTTAGCAAAAAAAAAAATAAGATTTCTGTAATCGATATTCCACCCCCACTCCAGCCATTCAACCCCTAATTTAATTTCAACATAGAATACCAGATGCTTAATGTGTGTGTGTGTTTTTGTTTCTTCAACGTCGGCCTATTTCCGCGACTATGGCCAATCACCGACGCCAGGGAGCAGTTTCACCTCACTATCCTGGAAATTTTACCAAACCCCTGCCTTTCTGTAAGGAGGGTAGGTATCTTTAACGTGCCCAACATCGCACGGACATGGGACCGACGACTTTACGCCCCCTCCGAAGGGTGGAACGTGCAGACATTCAACTTGCTCAAATACAATGCCAGAACGTCGATTGATGTTAATTTTACAGTTTGTACTGAAAAAGTGAAAGGAGTACCCTAGGATCGAACCCAGTACCCTTCGGTTCAGAGGCACACGTTCTTACCCCTGAACCACCGAGGTTCTTCCCAGATGCTTGATGAAATTAAAAGTTTTCTAATAAACAAACCCTAAAACGTTATATTACTCGAGTTTTAACGAAAAACTGTCAATTTTCCCAAAGTACTCCCCATTCATCCCCTATCCCCTAGAGCGATATAACCCGAAAACAATGGAAGCCGTTCGTTTGTCGATTCTAACTCTAACTGTATACTAAATTTGAAGACGATGTCTGAATTCGTTCCGAAGTTATCGTGGCAACAAACAGACAGACATACAGACCGACAGACACAAAAAAATTGTTCGTTCCCGAATCATGATTTTTATGTTTTGACACTTTTTACGACGATGCCATACTTCCACACGTATTTAAGGTGTGAAAATGAAATGTTTTGAATGTTCGTAAAAACATTTTTTTAGCAAATTTTCGTAAAAAAATGTAATTTTTATGTGGCATTACTTGACCAATTATATAAAAAATGGCGTTTTTTTTTTTTAAAGAATGCGAATTTTCGCGTAAACATTTTTTGGGCTTTCTGTTGGAGACGTTTTTTACAGACCAAGGTTAAGTTTTTTGTCACAAAAAGGTCAAGAAATACCAGAAAAATTACTTATAATTTTTCTTCTTAAAACGTTAAGTCGCGATTTAAAACGTCAAAATTGGCAATATTTAGACAAAGAACCAGAAACAAAGTTTGGGGAAAAGTCCAGTATCCAATTGAAATTGACTCATTCAGTTTCGATAACACTTAATACACGACAGTTATTTCAACACTGAATAGAAAGTAGACACAGAGATCTGCACGTACCCATACATAATTGGGATAATATTATACTGCAGTGGTATCAAAATAAACTGTAACATATCTTGGACGTGTAGGTGTTGTATCTATTATCTGACAATTCAACGTTAATAACCGCCATTACTCAAGCTCGGTTAACAATTTAGAATCACACACACTTGATAAATAGGGAATTAAATAATCTTAATTACTCTTTCCTAATGCGCATATCAGATAAGTTGTACAACTTGTATTCTATTACAAAACCATTAGCGTCCATAAAACCAATTTAAACTTATCTAAAGGAAACTCTATATTCTTGATACATACGATTGGCATTATAAATAATTCTGAATCTCGATTAATGTAATTATCTTTGTCGAACCGTAACTTTACATCTAGTGATTCCGAATGGACTTGCCTAAAAAAGAATATGACAAAATTATTTTAGTTAAGAACATGCCGCCGGAACTGATTTATAAGTAACTGCATTACTGGAATTCTAAATATAGATGAAATTCAGTAACTGGTTTTGAAGAATTGAAAGTTTGTTTTAGTTAATTTTGTTTAAAAAAATCACTAATAAGGAGATCCCGACTTTTGAATTTTGAAACATTTTCTTCTTCAAATGAGCTCGAGCTCTGCCCCCGAGAACCCATATCCAGGGTCAGTTTCAATTATATATATATATATATATATATATATATATATATATATATATATATATATATATATATATATATATATATTTGAAGAAAAGCTGGACGCAGCAAGTGCGTTATGGTAGTGAATTTTCATAGAAATGATCTGGCACAAAATATTTTATTATAACTTTTTTTTCTTGTAACATAGAAATCTAAATTTTGGTGTATAGTTTACTTTTTATATCGTAAACCTACCTACTAAATTTGGTTTATCATAGATTTTTATTTTTTAAGATAAAAATTTTTTTCTAATAAAAACTCAAAATTTTCCCGTAAAACCTAGTCCGATTTTTCTGATTAACGAACTTATCAAAACCATTTATAAAAGGAAGGTACATGCCAAATTTTATCAAAATGGGCCTATTATTCTTTGAGAAAAAATTTTTTTTCGAATGAAAATAAATTTCCCGGAAAACTTTGTCCGATTTTCCTGACTAACAAACTTGTCACAGCCATTTACAAAGGGAAGGTACATGCCAAATTTTATTAAAATCGGTTTATTATTCTTTGAGAATTTTTTTTTTTTTCGAATGAAAATAAATTTTCCGGAAAACCTCGTCCGATTTTCCTGACTAACAAACTTGTCACAGCCATTTACAAAGGGAAGGTACATGCCAAATTTTATTAAAATCAGTTTATTATTTTTTGAGATAAGAATTTTTTTCGAATGAAAACTCAAAATTTTCCCGGAAAACCTCGTCTGATTTTCCTGACTAACTAACTTATCCAAGCCATTTACAAAAGAAAGGTACATTTTATCAAAATCGGCCCATTATTTTTTGAGTTATCGGTGTGATACATACATATATATATATATATATATATATATATATATATATATATATATATATATATATATATATATATATATATATATATAAACATATAAAAATTGAAACTGACCCCGGATATGGGTTCTAGGGGTCCTAGTTGGCGCTCATTTGCAAAATCTTTTTTTAAAAGTCGGGATCTCCTCATTAGTGAATTTTTTCTACGAAAATTCACTAAAATGATTTTTTCTCATATCTCCGTTATTTGTGGCGTTTTTTGAAAAATATAAACATGGTTTTACACAAAATAATGTGACGAATCGAGTGGTGGTATTAGTTTTGTCGATTTCCGCAGGACGATAGTCAACTTTTTTTATTATCTCCGCCATATTGCATTTTTCAAACAGCGGATAGAGTATTTTTTTCAAAATATTTTGGTATACGATATGTCCCACTTTACGTGAAAAATTGCATGAAAAGGCAAATTTGTATTATGGACCTAAAATCAAGTATCATGATATCCCAATCTTATGTCCTTATAACCGCACAGATAAGGCATTTTATAACGATTCCAGGAATATAGCACACAATAAGATTAACAGGAAAAATAAGCTTGTTCCGGGTATTATTTCTGTTGGATTTTACTTGATCATAGTTACCTATTATGACATAAGGATATGGTTACCATGGTAACGAGCAACAAGATTATCTTTATTTATTACTTTTGACATTTAAGGTAGTATTTTTGCAACAATGTATTTTTCTAATGAAGAAAAGCGTGATATCATTGAGTCGTACATAAAATGTGATAAAAATGTTACACACGCTCGCGCATATTGTTTTGAAAATTATTTTGACCATCGCCAACCATCCGTAAACCCTTTTAAGAGATTGTATTTACGTAAGCTTTACCAAGCCAAAACAAGGAAACGGAATAATAAATGAAGGTGCAGATAAGTCAAAATTCAAAAATTTCAACTCGAGAAATTGCCGAAGAAGCCAGTGTTTCCGAGCGCACTGTGGTAAGGGTTTTAAGAAACCACAAATTTCACTCTTACAAGCTATTGGTCTCTCAGACTTTACATATAGGGGACGAAGAAAAGCGTACAGAATTTTGCACATGGTATAAAGGCAAATGCCAACAAGATGCATAATTTCCGTATAAAATTTTATGGACCGATAAAACACGCTTTACCAATTGTGGTGTGTTTAATAGACACAACGATCCTTAGGCTAAGAAGGCCACAAGTTAAATTTGGGTTTGATGTTTTATATATATATATATATATATATATATATATATATATATATATATATATATATATATATATATATATATATATATATATATATATATATATATATATATATATATATATATATATATATATATATATATATATATATATATATATATATATATATATATATATATATATATATATATATATATATATATATGTATGTATGTATGTATCTAATCAATAGCTCAATAAATAGTTCACTGATTTGGACCAAATTTGGGAATTACTCTTATTTTGCTAATGGCTTGGATGAGTTCGTTCATCAAATCTTAACGGCCAATTGTTCTTTATAAAAATTTTAAATATATTTTTGAAAACGCAATATCTCTAAAATTTTCTAAGTGATTGAAAGAAAAATTTTCAGCTTAAAAGAACATAGACAGACGTGGCTGTGTACTAATTTTCAAGTCGTTTGATCAAAGGAAAATAAATAATAAAATTATCGTCGACGTCACTTCAGATTATGTAATGCAATATCAACAATCTAGGACAAGACAGATGACGTTATCTGTAATGCTATGCTGGAAGTTGTTGCAAAAGGTTAGACATTGTGAGGGATACGACAGGGACGCCATCTCGGTGCAGGACCACGTAGTATGTTGTCACAATAACTCTAGTTTACACAACATGTTATAGATAGAGCTGTGTAGCTAACAATTTTGTACATTGTCAGCCTTGGACCATTTATTTCCTAATACCGGGACAAAGTTTGCGCCCAAAAGCGCTAAATATTAACAAGCGAATGTATACTAATAAGTGCAACATTTTATGACAGTTTTTCAATTTGTTTAAAAGCAATCTAGAACGACGTTTCATTATGTATAAATATTAAGCTTCCCATTCCCTACGTTTGCGGTATTTAATATTAAAAGCCATCTCTCTCTCTCTCTCTCTCTCTCTCTCTCCTAGTTTCATCTGACCACACGTAGCCTAACAAGCTCCTAGATCTATGTCTAAGTCGTTATTTTCCTTCATTTCGTTAAAATATGAGCAAAAAATCCATTGTAAATAAAAATTGTTTGGTATAAATAATAAATACGTTAGAAAATTATCATACTAGCGTACATACCTGCTAGTATATACATCCGTCATGTCTACGTTGGACCAGTGGTCGAAGCGGTTGCATCAGATAATCGAGTCTTATAATAAGACGAGTTCTAATCGTAGTTAATGACTTCACTTCTTATTAATTTTTGTTAGTCTTTCATTTCACTTTACCGTTATCTGATGAGATTGTTGTTATTCCGATGAATTTTTTAGCGTCTTTTTTTACAAAAAGAATTTAATAAACACGAGATAAAAACTTTTAAGACTTAATTCAATTTGAATAGCAGATCTGGTTGTTTATTCTTGCCCGTACTTAGTAAAACCGTTCCATATTGAATAAAGTCGTAGACTTTTCCCGTGGCTTCGCAATTGCTTGTTTTTTCTATAACGGATTTCAATTTTTAGTTACTTTTCTTTAAAAACTTCACTGATAAGGAGTTCGCGGCTTTTGAATTTCAAGAATGTCTTCAAATGAGCCCCATAGAACATATAACCATATAACCGGAGCCAGTTTCAATTTTTATACGTCTATACATATACATAAACAAATATATATATATATATATATATATATATATATATATATATATATATATATATATATATATATATATATATATATATATATATATATAGAGAGAGAGAGAGAGAGAGAGAGAGAGATATATATATATAACTCAAAAAATATTGGGCCGATTTTGATCTAATTTGGTGAGTACCTTCATATGTGAAGACTGGAACCTGTGATTAGCACTGATAAGTACACTAGTACACTTGGAGAACCGAAATTACCACAACACATTTCTTTAAGACCTGATGATCGTTTCACTAACAAAGTTAGCGAGCGTCATCAGAGGATGAAAAATTCTGAGTACCTTCCTTTTGCAAGTGTTTGGTTAGTCAACAAAATCAGCTAGTTTTCCCCTAAAATTTTGTGCTTTCTTTCAAAAAATTGTTATATCTTGAAATAACAAAGCTATCGCAACCAAATTTTGTAAACGAGTTTACGTCATAACAGGTAAATTACGTGGCAAAATTTAGATCAGTAGGTTTAAAGACAAAAAAGGTATAGACATTGAAAGAAAAATTCGGATTTTCCTCATAAAACGTCAAAGTCGCGATTTGAAACGTCAACAACTCTCCGATGCTTTGGCATTAGTTTAAATTATAGGGTTGTTCGTTTAATGGTCCATACTTTTCAGCGAATGTTTGTAGAAAAACTTCGTTAATGACGAGACCACCACTTTTGGATTTTGAGAAAATTTCTTCAAATGAGCGCGAACTCGGCTTCTTATAACCCATATCCGGGGTTGTTTTCAGTCTTATCTGTTTTCATATATACAGAGTGACGCATTTCTCCGGAAAGGTCAATATATCCGTTATTATACCAGATACGAAAAAAAATTTTATTTGTTAATTATAGGATGTCTTGAGCTGCATCCTATAAAATTAGTGGTGGCCCATAAGTTGTTGGTGATACATTTTTTTTTTAATCGAACACAGCCTATATTATTACATTTTGGCATTTTCCATCGAAATATAATGCATGTTTGTAAGAAAAAAATCACAGGACGTGCAAGTGCGGTATGGGAACGAATTTTCATTATATCTTTCAAATTTCAATAACTCAATTTGCTATTAACTTAACGTTCGTTGGCTAGGTACCAGTTTTTTCAGGCACATTTTGAGTTGATTTTCGAAAAAAAATTACATTTTCAAAAAATAAAGGTTATAATGGTAACCAAATTGCATGCCTACTTTCTTTTAAAAAAAGACATATCATATTAAAAATAGTTTTATGAAAATTCGCCACCATAACGCACTTGCTTCGTCCAGACTTTTAGCGAATTTTTCGTAAAACAAATAATTCACTAATGGGGAGATCTGTGTTTATATATATATATATATATATATATATATATATATATATATATATATATATATATATATATATATCACACCGATAACTCAAAAAAATAATGGGCCGATTTTGATGAAATTAGGTATTGTGCCTTCCTCTTGTAAGTGGCTTGGATAAGTTAGGTAGCCAGGAAAATCAGACCGGTTTCCCCGGGAAAATTTTGAGTGTCTTTCGAAAAATCGTTGTATCTCCGAAAATAACAGATCTATGACAACCAAATTTGACGTATACGTTTCTAGTATCAAACTTACCCTACACACCAACATTTAGATCTCTACGTTAAAATAAGAAATAGTTATAGGCATTAAAAAAATATTTTGGGTGCCACTGGTGATCAGAGGAAAGCACAAGAACAAAATATTTTGTGTGATTAACAAAACCAATTGAATATTACATACAATGGTTAAGTTTTCTTGGCGAAAAAGTGCCAGGAAGTAGCAGAAAAAATATTTTGAAAATTTTGTAATTTTTCTTTTTGAAACGTCAAAATCGGGATTTGAAACGTCCAGATTTGCAATTTTCAGACAGAGAATTTGAATCAAATACGGATTATGTCGAAAAAATATCTTGATAGGTGTGTTTCACAATGTCTTACGTTTCAGCTTCAACCATCACTCTCCTTCATTTTACTAAAATGTTTTCGGAAAATCCATTTGAAATGAACCTCTTTCTGATGCTTCGGCAGTAGTTTCCGCTATATAGTTTATGGTTTAACAGTCTATATTTTAGCAAATTTTCGTAGAAAAAATTCGTTACTAAGAAGACCGCGTCTTATGAATTAAAAAAAAATATTTTCAAATGAGCGGAACTAGAACCCCTAAAACCATTATACGGGGGCAGTTTCAATTTTTGCCTGTTTACACATATACAGGGTGACGCTTTTCTAGGGTACAGCTCAATATATCCCTTATTATACAAGATACGAGGAAAAAGTATGTACGTTAATTATAGGGTGTCTCGGGCTGTATCTTATAAACCTATTTTGACAATTACAGGTTGGTCCGTAAGTCGTTGGTGATAAACGCTTTACTTTTTTAATAGAACATCCCTTATGTTATTGCATTTTTGTGTTTTACATCAAATTATAATGCATGTTTGTAAGGAAAAAAGATATAATTCATCACCCATATTCGCCCCAGGTTCAGAACTTTCTTCTTGGGGGTAACTCCCAAGAATTTTCTCTTGTGCTTTATGCTTTGAAGGTGGTTGTATACATGCACAAAAGGAAGGAGAACACCTCGTGTTTTTGGGTGAGAAGGTAGAAACTCATTTCGTCCTGGGGGTTTTTCTTCCCCCCGCATGCATACAATCACCCTCAATGCATTAACCACAGTTTTTTATGTTCAGCTTTCTAGTGTATTTTTTGTTGAGTAGATTTCCTGTTCATCAATTACTTTGTTTGAGTTTTGTATCCAAATACTGTACAAATATTTATGGTAGAGAATATATTTTTGCTTGCAGTTCTTCACTTTATTTTTCACTGTTCCTAATTAAATCAAGTTATTCTTTAGAACTTTTAACATAAGGTTTAATAATAATCATTAATATATTTTATATTATTCTTATGAAAATTCACTACCATAACGCACTTGCGTCGTCCCGCATTTTTTATTCGCCCTTGTGAGTTTACTTTTTGAGTATTTTAAATTGTCAACTTTGTTATTTTACTTCCACATCGTCGATACGCGTGGAAGTACGGCATCGGTGTCAAAACTTTCAAAAATCTGTTTTCGCTTAAACGTCGTAAAAATTGTCAGAACATATAGAAAATATGGTTTGGGAACGAACATTTTTTGTGTCTCGGTCTGTATATAGCTACGATAACTTTAGAACGAATTGAGATATAGTCCTCAAATTGGTACACAGTTAGCACCCGACAAACGGACGGTTCGAATTGTTTTTGGGTAAAATCGCTCCAAAAGGTAGGGGAAAAATGGCTGATGATTTGGTGAAAATTGATTTTTTTTTGGTCAAAACTCGAGTAATATAACGTTTCAAAAGTTTATGGGTACAGAAATACGAATATTTTTTTTGTGGTCAAGTCATGGACCATAAACTCATTTCACAAGAATGTCTTTTTGGGGAGAGTAGATTATCACAACTATGTGAAAGTTATGATTCAATTTGCGGCACTATTTAAGTTTTGCGTCTCGAAATTCGCTTTTTATATTAACTGAAAATCGAATTGGAATAATTTGGTTTTCATTATGTTGTTTTCCTAGCTTGTCGAAAAATATTATTTTATTCTTCTGCCTTGTTTGCAACTATGTACCGTACCATTACAAGTTAGAAAAGTCTGGATGCAGCAAGTGCGTTATGGAAGTGAATTTGCATAAAAATGTGTTTAATAGCAAATATGTCTCTCTAAGCTGGCATCAATGTGGTCACCGGTATAACTTATATAGTAGAAACAATGTACCATATTTTATCAAAATAACTTGTTTGAAAATGTTTCCGAGAAAACTCGTTTCCTGGCCGACGAAACTTAAGTTAACAGCAAATTATGTTATTGAATTTTGAAGCATTTAACGAAAATTCGGTACCAAAACACACTTACTGCGTCTCCAGTTTTTTTTAAAGACGTGCATCATATTTCGATGAAAAATGCAAAAATGCAATAAGGGATGTTCAAAAATAAAATTGTAGGTATCACCAACGACTTATGGACCACCCTGTGATTGTCAAAATTATTTTATAAGATGTAGCTCAAGACACTCTATAAGTAACAGATGCAATTTTTTCTCGCATATTGCATATTAACAATTATATGGAGTTTTACCGTAGAAATGCGTCACCCTGTATATATGTATACAAAAAGTAACCGGATATGGATTCTAAGGGGCCTAGTTTGCGCTCATTGGGAGAAATCTTTTTAGAATTAAAAAGCCGCGGTCACTTCATTGACGAATTTTTTCTACGTAAATTAGCTAACAATTATAGACCATTAAACCATAAACTTAACTAAAACTAAACAGATCATCAGAGAAAGTGTCTATTGGAAATGAATTTTCTGGAAATATCTTACGAAAATGAAGAGCAATGATGGTTGTAGCTTAAACTAAAGGGTTTGCAGAACACTCTTTACATAATCCGTATTTCTTTCAGGTTTTTTGCCTAAATGTTGCCAATTTTGACGTCTCAATCGCAACTTTTTACGTTTTGAGGAAAACCACTTTTTTTTCTCTAATTGCCTCTAACTTTTTTGTCTTTAAACTTACAGACCTAAATTTTGGTAAATTGTTTATTTACCAAAATTAAGGTATGTAAGTTTATAGACAAAAAAATTAGAGGCATTTAAAGAAGAAAACTGGGGTTTTCCTCAAAACGTAAAAAGTTGCAATATATATATATATATATATATATATATATATATATATATATATATATATATATATATATATATATATATATATATATATATATATATATATATATATATATATATATATATATAAAATTGAAACTGACCCTGGATATGGGTTCTAGGGGGCCTAGTTCGCGCTCATTTGAAGAATTTTTTCTAAATTCAAAATTCGGGATCTCCTCGTTCATGATTTTTTTTAAGAAAATTCACTAAAAGAAGCACTTGTGAAGCCACGGGAAAAGTCTACGACTGTATTAAATGTAAATAAAATAAACCGTTTCACTAAGTAAGGGCAAGAACAAACAACCAGATATGCTATTCAAATTGAATTAAGTCTTAAACCTTTCATCTCCTCTTTATCAAATTATTTTTTATACAAAAACTCGCTAAAAAAATTCATCGAAATAAAAGAGTCTGATTAGATAACCGTACAGTGAAATGAAACTAAAAAATTTTTTATAAAAAGTAAAGTCACTAACTAGGATTGGAACTCGTCATGTAGGAGTTGATTATACGATGTACAGAGACATAGGCCACTGAACTACGCTCGACATGTATTTGCTAGCAGATATATGCCATAATAAAGTTACCTGTTCAACGTTTTACAATTTACACAAAACCATTTTGATTTACAATGGGTTTTTTGCTCATATTTTAACGTAATCAAGGAAAATAACGACTGAAACATATATCTAAGAGTAAGTTAGTCATTTCTTGTAGTATTTTTTACTTACATTCGTACTCAATCAATTTTGACGTTTTAACTGACTTGAATCAGATTTAATTAATTAAAAATTAATTTACCTAGAACTTTTTTGTCTTTTAAGACAGAGATCTGGGTTTTGGTGCATAGGATACTCTTTATGACAGAAACCAGTGTACCTAATTTGGTTGCCCTTACTTTGTTATTTCCGGAGTTATAATTTTTTTTTGAAAGAAAAATTTCCAGCAAAACCTAGGCCGATATTTCTGACTAACGAGTCTATCCAAGCCGCTTGCAAAAGGAATATACGTACCAAATTTGATCAATATATATATATATATATATATATATATATATATATATATATATATATATATATATATATACATATATACATATATATATATATATATATATATATATATATATATATATATATATATATATATATATATATATATATATATATATAAACATATGGAATTTGAATTTATCCTGGATATGGGCTCTATGGCGCCTAGTTCGCGGTCATTTAAAGAATTTTTTTCAGAATTCAAAAATCGGGATCTCCGCATTAGTGAATGTTTTTAAAGAAAATTTACTGAAAAGTTAATTTTTAATTCTTCTGGTTAAGATTATTTTACTTCCGGAACGAAATGCAGTTTTGTGTCATGGATCTTACAATTTTGAATTTTTTTTAAATAAATTACATGGGTCGTGATATTTTAGCAGCATCACAAGCGTCATGCCATAAAGTAAGTAGCAACCGAAAACATCAAAAACTCTGGGCGCAGCAAGTGCGTTATGGTAGTGAATTTTCATTAAAATGTTTTTATTGCAAACATGTGTGTTTTCTTTTTAAGAAACAGGCATCAATTTTGGTTACCAGTGTAACCTATATAGTAAAAACAATGTGCTATGTTTCATAAAAAGAACTTTGTGTGAAAATGTACAAAAATTTCCAAAAGTAAACTTAAAGTGTTCCCGGAAAAACTCGTTTCTTGGTCAACCTTATAGGTTAATAGCAAATTGGGCTATTCAAATATGGAGCATTTGAGCAAAATTCGCTACCATAACGCACTTGCTGCATCCAGAATTTCTTTTCTTACAAACATGCATTATATTTCGATGGAAAATGCAAAAATGCAACAACATTAGGCGTGTTTGTTAAAAAAAAGAAAATTTGTATCACCAACGACTTTTGGGCACCATGTGATTGTAGAAATATTTTTTAAGATGTAGCTCAAGACACCCTATAATTAATATATACAATTTTTTTCATATCTTGTATAATAAGGGATATATTGAGCTTTACTGATCTTTTACAAAAATTCGACCAAATTATATACCATTAAACGATAAACTCTATAGCTACGACTACTGCGAAGCATCAGAGAAAGGGTCTATTTGAAATGAATTTTCTGGAAATATTTTAGTAAAATGAAGGATACTGACGGTTGAAACTAAGACTTCAGGGTTTGTAAAACATTCCCCTTGTGACATTTGATTTCCATAGCCCGTATTAGATTCACGTTCTTTGCCTAAATCTTGGCTATTTTGACGTTTTAAATCGTAACTTTGACGTTTTGAGGAAAACCCAAATTTATTTTTCTTTAAATGCCTATAACTTTTTTCTCTTTTGACCTACATAGCTAAATTTTGGTAGGTAGCTGAGCTATATGGATATAACCCGTGTACCAAATTTGGTTGCCCTTGCTTTATTACTTCCGGAGATATAATTTTTTTTGAAAGAAAACACAAAATTTTCCAGGAAAACCTACGCTGATTTTCCTGGCTAACGAACTTATCCAAGCCATTTGCAAAAGGAACTTATTCACCAAATTTAATCAAAATCGGCCCATTATTTTTTGAGTTATCGGTGTGATGCATATATATATATATATATATATATATATATATATATATATATATATATATATATATATATATATATATATATATATATATAAGCATATAAAAATTGAAACTGACCCCGGATATGTGTTCTAGGGGGCCTAATTAGCGCTCATTTGAAGACATTCTTTCAAAATTCAAAAGTCGGGATCTCCTTATTAGTGAATTTTTTTAAGAAAATTCACTAACTAATAATTTTACAACAGAAATCTGCAAATACCTGCGAAGTTGGTATTGGTTAAAAACCACGTCAGTCCTCAGGTATATAATATCAAAGTATAGGTTCCCACATTAAATTATATATGAAATAAATGAATATATACACCTGACACTTTTGTAATTTTAACCAAAAAAGGAAATACTAATAACGAAAAATAAAATCTATTTTACATAGTATGCTGGTTGACAACTCAATTAAACATTAGATATCCCAGCAAAAATTGTTAAAATATCAAATATCAGTGCTTCTGATACTATTCCATATTTCTCATGATTATGTTGTCAAAAAGTATTAACAGTTATGCAACCTATTTTCGTTTTTCTCACATAACTCTGATTTATATGAGAAAAGTTTTTTTGTTGATTCCGGATGTTTTAAAACTGCTGTCCGAATGTTTATTTTAATGTCTTGAATATAAAACTGATGCATATATTAAACCGAGGAGCTGATATGGGACTTGGGAATATCGGTAAAACTGAGTGTGCGACACAACACAACATTTGATACGTCGAATCGCTACAGGTACCTACATAAAAATAAACGCTAACATATGTTCTTAACTAATACGAGGTCGTACACATGACTAGTCATGATTAATTTGCCTGAACAAATCAGAGACAATGTTAGCTGGATTAACAGTAGTATTTTATATTTGTTTTCAATTTTTTTCAATAGAAGATTTGCATACTTGTATGCTGGTATTCCGACAGGTAAAAAATATATTACGGGTTTAATGTTGTTATTTGTTTACATTGGCATTGTTGTTACAATAATGTGAAAAATATCCTTACGCGGAAGGTACCTTATGGTAGAAAACTTTCCTGTTTTTTTTTTTCGAATGGTAATCACGCGATTTTTAACACCTAGAATTCAGCAGTCCCAGTAAACACATGTTCGTTAGTTAAACGTTTAAAAGGAAACTGCTACCTTACGTTTAATTTTGGTAAAAATGTCGCCCGAATAAACATATAATTAAACCAATATAAAAACGTTTTTATACATGTATGTTTTAACGTTTAAATATACGTTTTTCTTACATGTTTATTAACAAGGATTTTATAACGTTAATTTAACCATCATCTGTAATGGAGAAAATACGTTTATAATTACCGTTTATCATCGGGAATTTGTAACGTTAAACTATTTGCCGTTAATAACGTAAAATATACATTTTTTATACATGTTTATTAACAAGGGTTTTGCAACGTTGATTTAACCATCATCTGTCATGAAGAATATACGTTTATAATTAATGTTTATCAACGGAATCTGTTACGTTAATCTGCTTGTATTAACGACGTATAATAAACGTTTGAATTACAACTAATACATACCTACCAAATGATAGTTTTTCAACCCAGATGACAGCAGAAGATGAGTACGATAAATTCTTTGACGATGGCAACTTATAGGACAAACGATCATTAGGTGTAGAAGTGTCAAACTGTACCTCATTGCGGTGTAGATACTTACTTTAAGTGCTCATTGCTCATCAAAACTTCTAAACTTGCTACTCTGCAAAATTTTATAAACCTACCATTGAGAAATTATTATTTATGTTTATAATTTTAAATGAGCTTTATAAAAATGGATTAGATCACAAGTCAAATGTCAAATAAAAATAACTTTATTTAAAAACAAAAATATTTTTAAAAAAACTTACATTTCATTATCAAAAAACTAAAATAAGTAATACCACATTCTAAAAATATAACAAGCTTCTTCAATCATAGCGTCTTAATCATGAAATAAAAAATATATTTCTTAAATTATTTGTCAACTTCTCAACCAAAAAAAAAAGTATTCTTCCATTAGTTTTTGCTCTGGACCTTTTTGAAGTAGCTAATTTCAACCAATCCTTAACAGCACAAAAGATTGCTCTGTCGCCTTTTTCACGTTGGGGAAAATTTATCTTTGCAGCATCTAAAATTATAAACTACTAAATAGAAATAAGTAGGTCATAAAATTGTGATTACCATATACTACTGCCATTAGTCTCGTGGGTTCTAATGAAATTATATATATATATATATATATATATATATATATATATATATATATATATATATATATATATATATATATATATATATATATATGGCTACACGGGAGGCGTCTACTTAACGTTCGCCTATATATATATATATATATATATATATATATATATATATATATATATATATATATATATATATAGGTGTACATGTATCGTGCAAATTAAATTAAACTGGGGAAAATAAACAAATACATCAGAATTTATAAATGCTAAACCCGTAGCTAACCATTATTACTCTCATTCGAAAGTTTGATTCACGAACAATCAAAATAGAGGAAAAAAAGGTGTATTCATAAACGTTAGATATACGTCTAATGCCTCAATAAAATTAAACTTGAAAATATGAGAAAGCAACCAACATGGCCGATTTTAAACACGCCGGCTAAACTCATAAGTCCCAATTATTTATTCTACCTAATAACGCTCTATAGCAATCAAAGTACAAGAAATGTGATTCAATTCGACAACGTTTGAAGACAATTATTACATATTGTGATACAGCTTACCTTAACCTAATATCAAGACGTAAAACTTAACACTTGCACTAACTGTACCTATTTCCAAAACTTTTAAGGGAAATCGCTACATGATGATAATCATTCTTTGTAAATATGTATAAAACAATTATAAATTATAGAACAGACCACCATTCACCATAACATACAAGTGTCACGTACTGAATATAATATTTAATAAAATTTAATTCCAATAAGCACCACATTACACATTGTACGCCATCACTTTACCTGTTTTGTTTCTATTTATATTTCTTGTTCATTCTCGTTGAGCATGCGCACAAACACTTACTAATTTACAAGGACAAATGTGATTTATGTATTACACAGTGGAATGCAAAAGACAAAATAGCTCCTTTTAAAACATACACGCATTGTCGAATACCTCTCAGATTGATTATGTGAATTTTTTTTTTAAAAAGCCAGGAAAAATGTAACCTATATAACTATAGGTACATAATATAATATATCACATAAGATCTCACGCTAAAATAATATCTAGTAAGATACGTATATTTTATGTATAAATCCCTACTTCATGTATATTTTTATAGGCGAACCTTGTTGAAACTACGTCTAAATATGATGTTTAAAAACACTTAATTAATAACGTCTTTTACAACGATAAATTGTAAAGTAATTTGCTTTTTTAACAAAAATTAGAAAAATGGTGGTTTTAAATATATCGCTTATATCACATAAAATATCTGTCGCTTAAAAAATGTCTGGTAATATACGTATATTTTATGCATGAATCCCTACTTCGTGCATGTGCTTCATAGGCGAACTGTAATGAAACAACCTTTAAATATTATGTTTAAAAACACTTAATTAATAAGGTCTTTTACAATGACAAATTGTTTCGTTGCTTTTTTTACAAAAATTAGGAAAACAGTTGTTTTAAATATAACGTTTATATCACATAAATATCTCTCACTTATAAAATGTCTAATAAAATACGTGTATTTTATGTATGAATCCTAACTTCATGTAGGTTTTTGGTAGGCGAACTGTGTTGAAACAACGTTTAAATATTATACCCTTCATCAATAAGGTCTTTATAACGAGAAAATGTTTACATAATTTTTTCACAAAAATTAGGTAAGTACCTGTTTTACATATAACGTTTATACCACACAAAATATCTTTCGTTTATAAAATGTTTAATAAAATACATATATTCAACGTATTAATCTCAACTAAACGTAGTTTTTTGATAGGCGAAATGTGTTTAAATAACGTTTAAATATTATGTCTAAAAACTCTTCATAATTAACGTCTTTACAACGAAGAAATGGTAACGTTGCCTTTTTAGCCTAGAATTAAACGTTAATTTTTATAACCGATAACGTTTTTTCAACGGTCTTTACGTAAAATAGACGTTTATTAAACGCACGTGTGTTTATTGGGGTAGTGGTTAAGACGTTAAACAGTAGGGTATATTGATATCGAGTTAGCCTGGGCCCCTGTGGGCCCGGGGACTAACTAAAAGAATAGGCTCAAGGTAACTCCTGCCTGTCGTAAGAGGCGACTAATCAGAGTCAAACACTGGCGGGGGTCTTGTCCAGGTGGGCCTGGAGGGAGGTAGATATCTCTGGGACCGCTGCACCCGGATTTTGAGGCCTCCACTTTGGCCTTAGAAATGGACAATTGACTTCGTATGGTTTTTTTCTCCCTCAGGGCTCGTCCGAGACTTCGCCGCCCCGCAAGAACTGCAGCCGTTGGCTTATTGTGCATGCTATTTCATTTTACTCCACCCATTCCAAAATCACTGTGCCTTGAACTAGTCTGCACAGCGATTTGTAGGGTGAAGTTTTGTATTGCTCTGTTTCCGGTCTAGACTGACCGTAGATTAGTTGTCTTTTGCGGTCCAGAGCTTTACAATCGCACAAGATGTGCTGGGCTGATTCCTCCCCCTCGCCACTGAGACTGCATGCGAGGTCGCCCTCGAACCGCCCCATTTTATGCAGGTGTTTCTTGACGGCCATGTGTCCCGTCAAGAGACCTATTACATTTCTGAGCTGTCCTCTGCTAAGATTTAGCAGCTCCACAGATCTCTTTGAACTGGGTTCGTCAATTACTAGCTTCCCATGTCTGAGCCCTGGACAGTCTGATCAGTACAGCTTGTGTTCGTTTCTTCCCAGGACATAAGGGCTCCCCTGGCCATGCTCTTTGTCACGCCCAGAGCCGGTTCTGGTCCCATAAATGGTTATGCTGACCCTCTCTTCGCGAGACAGTCAGCTTCTTCATTGCCTTCGACCACCAAGTGACTCGACACCCAGATGATGGTGACCTCATTCTGCCCAGCCAGGTCGCTCGTCTCGTCTCGGCACTCACTCACCAGCCAGGAATTTACCCGTGGGCAACTTAGGGTCTTAAGGACTGCGTGGCTGTCTGTGGATATGAGGATCTGCTTGTTGGTATAACCCATCCCATCCTCTTGTTCTCCCGCACACAGCGCAAGATGGCGTACATTTCGGCCTGAAAGACCGTTGGGGCTCCTAGGAAAATACTATGACTTACCCTCGGTCCTTCCGAATAAAGAACTGCTCCCGTCCCACTCTCCCCGCCGAATCCGTCCGTGAACCAGACGAGCGCGTCCTGTGGTATGCCTGGCGTTTCCTCCCGCTATGCCTCGCGGTCGGGGATCTCCACTGTAAAGTTCTTTTCCCTGCAGATTCGCGGGCGCGCGAATTCTGATATCACTCCACTATTTCCTGAATTTTGCAGTGGCCCCTGAAGCCTGGGTTGATCTTCAGTCTACCATTACAGGCTAGTCTATATATACCTAGCCTGGCCTCCCCCATAATAACTAAGTGTAGGGGGGCAGATCCAGCAACACCTGCATAGCGGCTGTTAGGGTTAAAGACATGGCCCCTGTGACGCCTAGGCAAGCCATCGTTTGGATCTTGCCTAGTTTTTGTTTGGTACTATTCTGTGTCACCATGGGCGACCAGACCAGTGCCGCGTATGTTAACGATGGTCTGACCACCCTTGTCTACAGCCAGTGGGACATACTAGGTCTTAGTCCCCACGTTTTTCCATATAGCCGCCTAGTGACGGCTAGGGTCATGACTGCCTTACGCAGTATTTTTTCAACGTGACCATTCCACGTTAGCTTAGAGTCCAATACGATCCCAAGATATTTTACCTCCCTGGCCCTTGGAATGTTCCTACAGTATAGAGTGAGAGTTCTGTGGCTCTCGCACTTGCTCCTCTTCGTAAACGCTAAGACGGTTACTTTCTCGTGGCTCACCCCGAGCCCTTGACAAACCGTCCACCTTTCCACCAATTTGAGTGCTGTCTGCATACGCTCCCACACTGATTGTGTAACCTTTTCTCGGACTATGATGACAATGTCGTCCGCACAGCCCTGTACCTCATACTCCCCTCCCGAAAGCCTCCCTAGCAGGCCCACCACGACTAGACACCAGAGCAAGGGAGACACAACGCTCCCCTGCGGACACCCCACCGCGAGCCCCGCCAGCAGAGTCCTTCCCGCGAGTAAGGTGAACACTCTCCTGTCCCTGAACATGGAACCGATCTAGCTGCAGCAGGTCTCCTCTATTCCACGATCCCTGACAGCTGCCAGAACCGTTTCGAATGTGCTGAAGGCACCTCTATGTCTAGGAAGATCCCCAGCGCCACCTCTCTGTTCTCCAGCGTATTCTCCAGTTTCAGCACCAGTTGGTGCAGTGCTGTTTCTGTTTAGACTCCTGCTCTGTATGCATATTGTCTAATTAGATTGTTGTTATTCCTATGAGTTTTTTTTTTGCAATTTTGTATAAAAAATAATCAAATAAAGAGGAGAAAAAAGTTTTAAAAGTTAATTCAATTTGAATAGCATATCTGGTTGTTTGTTCTTGTCCTAACTTATTGTAACCGTTCCATATTTAACACAGTCGTAGACTTTTCCCGTGGCTTCACAAGTGCTTGTTTTAATTAATTTTCTTAAAAAAATTTCACCAATGAGGAGATCTCGACTTTTAAATTTAGAAAAAATTGCTTGAAATCAGCGCGAGCTAGGCCCCCTAGAACCCATATCCAGGGTCAGTCTGAATATATATATATATATATATATATATATATATATATATATATATATATATATATATATATATATATATATATATAAGGGTGAACCACTTACCAAAATTTTAGTGTAAGTTTAAAGAAAAAAATTGGGGTTTTCCTTAAAACGTAAAAAGTCGCGATTTGAAACATTTGCCAACATTTAGGCAAATAACCTGAAATAAATACGGATTGTGTAAAGAGTGTTCTGCAAACCCTTAAGTTTCAGCTTCAACCATCATTGCTCTTCATTTTACTAAAATATTTCCAGAAAATTCGTTTCAAACAGACCATTTTTCTGATGCTATGACACTAGTTTTTGTTAAGTTTATGGTTTAACGGTCTATAATTTTTAGCTAATTTTCGTAGAAAAAAATCGTCAATGAGGAGACCGCGGCTTTTGAATTCTAAAAAGGTTTCTTCAAATGAGCGCAAACTAGGCCCCTAGAATCCATATCTGGGTTTACTTTCTGTTTACATATATACATGGTGACGCATTTCTACGGTAAAGCCCAATATAATTGTTATTATGCAAGATACGAGAAAAAAATTGTGTACATTACCTATAGGGTGTCTTGAGTTGCATCTTATAAAATTATTTTGACAATCACAGGATGGTCCATAAGTCGTTGGTGATACATACATTTTTTTTAACATTCCTTATTGCATTTTTCATCGAAATATAGTGCATGTTTGTAAAAAATCGAGATGTAGTAAGTGCGTTTTGGTAGAGAATTTTCATTAAATGCTTTAAAAGTGAATAACGCAATTTGCTATTAGCCTAAGGTTCGTCAGCTAGGAAACGAGTTTTCTCAAAAACGATTTAAGTTTATTTTCGGAAAATTTTCGTTCATTTTCAAACAAGTTATTTTGATAAAATATGGTACGTTCTTCCTACTATATAGGTTATATTATTTATTTTATTTATTTATATAAGCGAATCTTCTTGTACAGAATGATTTTTTAATAGCGAATTTTTTTATAAATGAATTTAGTGAATTTTCTTTGACGAAACATGAAAAATTATTCAACTGATGGAACATCTTTTAAATTAAATTCGTCGAAAATAAGGTTTTAATGGATTTTCGTGCAAACAAATTATTTTATTTCCAATTTTAATTAGAGATTAGATATATAACTTGAATTTTATATATGCTTTTAGCCGAATTTTGTGTAAAAAATATTTTTCCAAATTTGATGCCTGCTTTCATTAAAAAAAAGACATCTGCATTAAAAATATTTTTATGAAAATTCACTACCATAACGCAATTGCTGCGTCCAGACTTTTTATAATATAAAGCCGCGTACCAATTGCCATATCTTTATTATTTCAGGAGACACAACAATTTTCCTAAAGAAAACCCAAAATCTTCCTGGGAAAACTTGTATATTTATATTATTCTTTAAGTTATCGTGAATTATGTGAATAACACACACACATATATATATATATATATATATATATATATATATATATATATATATATATATATATATATATATATATATATATATATATATATATATATATATCTGTGTGTGTGTGTATGTATATATGCATGTATGTATCGCACCGATAACTCAAAAAATAATAATTGGCCGATTTTGATCACATTTTCTGAGAGTACCTTCCTTTTGCATGACGTTTCGATAGGTTCGTTATCCAAGAAAATCGGCCCAGGTTTTCCCGGAAAATTTTGTGATTTCTTTCGGAAAACATTTATATATTCGGAAATAACAAAGTAAAGGCAACTAAATACGTGTGTTTGTATTATAAATGGTGACCCACCTACCAAAATTTAAGTCTGTAAGTTAAAAGACAAAAAAGTTATATAATAACTGAATGATAGGGCGATTTTTATGAAATCTGACAGGTACCTTCCCATTACTAGCGGGTTGAATAAGTTCGTTCGTTAGCGAAAATCGGACCAAGTTTTTCCGGGAAGATTTATTATAAAGTACTACTGAATACTGACGATTTATATAAAAAACTCTTCAGCTAGTAAGTGGAGAAACTATCATTTATTAAATATCTTCTATTATCACATGATAAGAACAGACTACACTATAAATAACCTACTAATAAAAAATCGTGCTGCAAATTGAATCACAACTTCCAGAGCTGTCATAATCTACTCTCCCCAGAAAGACATCCTCATGAAATGAATTTAGGGTCCATGACTTGACCACAAAGAAAATATTCATATTCCTGTACCCATAAACTTCTGAAACGTTATATTACTCGAGTTTTAACGAAAAAATGTCAATTTTCAGCAATAATTTAGCCCCTACAGTGATCTTATCTAAAAACAATTCGAACAGTCCATTTGCTTGCTAACTGAATACCAAGTTTGAATCTCTATTTGTCCGAAAGTTACTGCGCCTGCTAACAGACAGACGTACAGGCCGACAAAGCAACCCACTGACCGACAGACCGACAGCCAAAAAATTTCGTTCCACAATCAAGTTTTGTATATGTTTTGAGACTTTTTACGCTGTTTTAAAAAATTCTGTCACCGATATTCCATCCCCTCACAATCAAATCGCTAATTTAATGTTGGCACAGAATACCGGATGATTTGATGAAATTAAGAGTTTTCTAATAAACAAACCCTAAAACGTTATATTACTCATGTTTTTCCGGAAAAATGTCAATTTTCAGCAAATCATCCCTCATTCATCGCCTACCCCCTGGAGCTATTTGAACAACGATATCTCAATTCGTTCTAAAGTTATCGTGACTGCAAACAGACAGACATACAGACCGACAGACACAAAAAAAGTTCGTTCTCAAATCATTTTTTTATATGTTTTAACATTTTTTACGACGTTTAAGCTAAAAGAAACTTTTGACATTTTTGCCGCCGTTGCCATACTTCCACACGTATTGACAATGTGGAAGTAAAATAATATCCAACTTGAACTAAATTTCTCAACCAAAATTATTTTAGTTTTACAGAAGCAACGCACAATTTTTAAATAAACACCATCCAGGTTTACGAGCATTAAACATTGTATGAAGATAAACGTCTGAGAGTGGGTATCTCATTTGAGTAATTACGTAGGCCTTCTGTAGTGGTAACAACGTATTATTACCCCGCAGTAACTACAGTGCAAAGAGTAAAAGAAGAAGGAAACAGGAGAAGGATCAGTTGATGAATAAAAGGAGATCTTAGCACGTAGGAGCGAAGTGCGGGAGGGGGCATGCAGCATCACAACGGTTATCATTACACAGTGGCCGGCGGCACCACTCTTGACTCTCTTGATGGGTACCTGCACTCTGGTGTTTGGTGTTCCTCCGGTTTTGAGAATCACGGCCTTAACCTGCCTGCCTGAGGCCACCCCCGAGGTCAGCGACTTGCGTTGCACACTACTGAGATTAGCACTACCCGCTGGGTTGTCAGATATCAGCAAGCTTACCTATCGCTTCATCTCGGTTGATAATACAAAAACATTGAACGCAGCAAGTGCGTTATGGCAGAGGACTGACAGAAAAACGATATCTACGCATTTCTACGAATAATATATATATATACATATATATATATATATATATATATATATATATATATATATATATATATATATATATATATATATATATATATATATATACAGGGTGTGACGCCAAGACCTTTAGTTAGCCGTTTCTCAATAACTAATCTGATTTGAAATTTGAAAATTTACACACATACGATCGAGACGAATTCCAGTTCAGAAAATAGTTCTGAAAATAGTTTACTTTATGTCAAACTTCCGGTTTACCCGGAAGTGACCATCAACATGCTTATTTTAAACACAACATGGTAATTTTCATTATATTTTCGAATTCTACATTGAATTTGAGATAAATTATTACTAATACACCATATGTCAAAAATCAACCGTTTTCGAAATTTTTCGATTTTTTTGAAAATTCTCGCGAAAACCAAGGTGAACGTTGCACGCTCTCTTTCTGTGGAAATACAACTGAGAAGACTCAGTTTTTGTACAGATTATCCTCAGATTGGCACCTAAACGACACGTTTGATAGCGTTTCTTTTTAGTATACAGGGTGATGAGAATTAGCCGTGCAATTTGGTAAAATTGAAATCACAATTACTCGCTTATTTCAAATAGAACACCCTATATTTTATGAGCTATTTCGGTTCGCATTCGGGTTCCCTCTCAACGTGTATTAGCATTTCCTATACCTAAATTCCACCGTTTCACAAATATTTCAATTTTATTGGATTCACTTAATTCAAATTGCCACAAGAGATTTAAGGCAGGTTTTGGAACTTGATAATATGCTTGTTGACGTCTACATATCAAAAGAGCGTCAAGCGAAGCTTATTGTCATAAAAATCGAGATACTATCAGTCAACGCGGTGCAAAAATGGCAAATTTGCAGTACTCATACGACGACTTTTTGGAGCTTCTAATTATTTATGGTGAGTCTCAACGAATTGCGGGCCGAACATGTCGTGCATTTGCAGAAAAGTACCCGAATAAACCGAAACCTAGTCACGACATGATAAAGAGGTTGCTGCAAAATTGTTCACAGCATGCAAAGTTTCGCCAAAAGTACAGAAGCGTAAGCCCCTCGTCGATAACGAGGTAAACGAAGTGAACGTATTGGCATTTTTTGTTGCTGATCCCAAGGCATCTATCAGGGATGGCGAAAAAGAATTACGCTTGTCAGCGAGAACGATTCACAGAATTTTGAAAAAGCATCATTGGAGATACATGCTTTGCAACCAAACGATCTTCTTAGACGTGTTGAGTTCTGTGTATGGTTCCTATTGAAAACACAAGAAGATGAGAATTTCTGCAAGAGAATTATTTGGTGCGATGAAGTTCTTCAAAAATGGCATACACAATCGCCACAATAGTCACTTTTGGCCAGATGAGAACCCCCATGTTACCAGGATCAACTATTTCCAAGACAGGTGGTCATTCAATGTGTTTTGTGCAATTAAGAACGATAAGATTTTTGGGATACGATGAAAATCTCGCTGATATGAGTTATAATGACATTTTGCACAAAGTGATTCTAGTTTCTCTCAACACATTAAGTTTAGAAGAAGCTGGAACAAGCTGGTATCAGCAAGACGGAGCACCGCCCCACAGTTTCCATTTAGCTCATGATTTTTTGCAACATTTTGAAGACATGTGGATTGTCAATAACGGCCCACATAGATGGCCACCATGGTCCCCTAACTTAATACCTCGGGATGCAAGCATCTGGGGCTACATCAAAAATAAAGTTTACCACGAACCTGCCACCACAAAAAAAGACATGGTAGGTAGAGTTTTACGTGCCTTCAATTCACTGAATTCGAGACAAATCATAAAGGCTACAAAACAAAACATTATAAGACGAATAACAAAATGCCTCCATGTCACTGGGAGTAATGTTGAGCATTTGTTATAAGTTCCACAATTTTTTTATTTGTTTTTGTGTTTTAGTTTTCCACTAGCTATTAGTTAAGTTCTGTACTCATTTATAATAAATAACTACCTATAGTGTTGAGTTGTATTTTGGTTTTACAAGTTAGTTAACAACACATTGATTTTACAGAACTAAAATTAGGGAAATGCAGCGATTTGGATGCAAATACAAAGTGTTTTTTTTACGCGAGAAGGCCCAACAAATGTTATGTTCTCATTTGTAAGGGGTGAGACTTGACATGTAGACGTCAACAAGCATATTATCAAGTTACAAAGCCTGCTTTACATCTATTGTGACAAGTTGAATTGAGTGAATCCAATAAAATTGAAATATTCGGGAAACGGTGAAATTTAGGTATAGAGAATGCTAATACACTTTGAAAGGGAAACCGGATGCAAACCGAAATAGCTCATAAAATATAGGCTGTTCCATTTGAAATAAGCGAGTAATTGTGATTTTAATTGTACCAAATGCCACGGCTAATTCTCATCACCCTGTATACTTAAAAGAAACGCTATTAAACGTGTTGTTTAGGTGACAATCTAAGGGTAATCTGTACAAAAACGGAATCTTCTCAGTTGAATTTCCACAGAAAGAGAGCGTGCAACGTTCACCTTGGTTTTCGCAAGAATTTTCAAAAAAATCGAAAAATTTCGAAAACGGTTGATTTTTGACATATGGTGTATTAGTAATAATTTATTTCAAATTTAATGTAGAATTCAAAAATATAATGAAAATTATCATGTTGTATTTAAAATAAGCAAGTTGATGGTCAAATTTCAAATCAGAGTGAGTATTGAGAAACGGCTAACTAAATATCTTAGCGCCACACCCTGTATATATATATATATATATATATATATATATATATATATATATATATATATATATATATATATATATATATATATATATATATATATATATATATATATATATATATATACAGGGTGGTCCTCCGGGAGGTCCCGCGATCGATTGCGGGAAAACTATCAATAGGAAAAACCTGAAAATTGAATATTACACCAAAGTCGTTGGGGGCCACAAGTTAAAAATATTTTCAAGATGGCGGCACTTCCGGTTATACCGGAAGTAGATGTCAATTCACTTATTTTAAATGGAACACCCTGTATTTTATTGCAGTTTCAAGTTCCACAATAAATTCTGAACACTTTTTGTAAATAATGTTCTATACCTATCATCAACCGTCCAGAAGATATTTAGACTTTAAGATAAAATTTGACATTTACCGCCAGTCATAAAGATACCAATATTTTTATAATAAGAACATATTTCGTTATGATTTTTAGAATTGTCTTAAAAGATATTACACTTCATCTATTTTCACATCGAGACTAACGATAGCGTATACAGAGTGTCCAAAAAAAATTCTTGAAATTTGCAATAAGAAATTGCAAAAATCTCGCGATTTTCATATTGGAACCCCCTTTTTTTATAACACTATCGTGTTAAGCTCAAAAAATCACTGATACTTTGTATGTAATTACCTATACCTAGATCAAACAGTTTTCATTTTATTTTGAAAAACTCATTTCAAAGCCTGATATTTTGATAAATTTCCTACCATAAGCGTTAGTCATGGAAAATAAATTGCCGAGTGTGTTTCTATGGAAACTTTGACAGTTTGTTTATTAACTAGCTATGAATGGTACGGTTAATTTACACACACGATGTTTATTTAAATTTTATTTACTATTTATGGACAATGTAATAAAGTAGTTTCGCGAACGTGTGATACATTTGCTGATAGATATCCAGATAAACAAAAACCGTCACGTAAAACCGAATAATAAAACGAATAGTAGACAATTTCAAAAACTGCGGATCTGTCAAGAAAAAGCTGCAGAGGGCTAAACCTGTTGTTGACAACGAACAAATTGAGACATGCAATTTTGTGATATTTTGCCGCATACCCTACAAAGTAACGAGTGGAGTCAGTATTGTCCAAAACCTCCGTTCTGCGATAAGAACCGGCACAGCGCAGAAGCATGTAGGGGAACCCCAAATATTGTGATTTGACGCAACTTACTCTTATACTTATAATCTTATACTAGTTGCACCCCTGAGAACTTATAGGCCTTCAAAGTGGGGTTTCTAATTTCATAAAGAATCAGTATCTCAGTTATGCTTGAACTTAAAAGAACTAAATTTGGTACACGGAATTTAATTCTAAAACTTTTATTACTCTTATTAATTTTCAAAAAACTTTGGCGTTTTCAACAAAATTCCGAATAACGAAATACACGTATTAGAGCTGTGTTATTTAAAATCATCGGAAATTCAAACGTTGGCTATGAAATTTAACGTCAGACTTGACAATCAGGAAAAAGGTTGTAATAAGAATAATTTAATAGAAAAATAAACCACTGAAACAATAGAAATAACATAACATTTGTACCGATAAATTACAGAAATTGTTCAAAATGATAGCCGTTCTCTCTCAGGCATAAATTTATTCTTCGTCGAAAATTTAAGTCTACTATCTCCAACAACTGTTGATTGTTTCTAATCACTGTGCATTTATGTGTAATGCGATTCCAAAATTCGGCTCGATACGCAATTGGCGAGGAACACACAAATTCTTTTAACATTCCCCAAAGAAAGAAGTCACATTTGTTGGGGTCTGGCGATCGTGGAGGCCAAACTTGTGGGCAATTATTTCCTTTTCCAATCCATTTATTTGGATACTAGTGGTGTAAGTTGTCTCTAACAGCAATACTGAAATGAGGCGGTGCTCTATCGTGCATAAACCAATGTTCAAGTCTAAGTTGTAGAGGCACCTCGTCGAGTAGATCCGGGAGATTGTTTTGGAGAAATTCTAAATAGGTTTCGCCATTTAATCGATTCGGTAAAATAACTGGACCAATTAAATACCGATCAATAATACTAACCTGCTAGGTCCCTGCACTTGACATCTCTTAATTAAATCAAAGTGTTTTATACAGGATAAAGGGATGGCGATTGTACCTACAACTTTGGTTGATATGAAAAACAGAATCCTATTTACCTGCTTATAAGTGACACCTTGTAAACCTTTAAAAAACTCATTCAGTCATTTTTTAAAGTCTCTAAGTCGTGACGTCGTAAAAGAAAATTTTATTTCCACATAAATTTCCATTTTTTTGTTTTGTTTAAACGTCGTACAAAGTGCCAAAACATATATAAAACATTATTTGGGAACGAAAATGTTTTTTGTCTGTCGGTCTGTCTGTCTGTATGTCTGTCTGTTTGTAGCTTTATTTTGTTTTGTAACTTTAGAACGAATTGTGATATCGTCTTCAAATTTGGTATTCAATTAGCACCCGGCAAACGAACGGGTCAGATCGCTCTAGGGGGTAGGGGGTTTGGTGAAAATTGTCATTTTTGTTTGTTAAAGCTTGAGTATTATAACGTTTTAGAGTTTGTTTGGTAGAAAACTTTCAATTGCATCAAACATCTGGTATTCTGTACTGAAATTGAATTAGTGGTTGAATGTGTGGGGTGGAATATCGGTGATCGAATTTTTTTTTTGCTAAAACGGCGTAAAAGTCTCAAAACATATAGAAAACTTGATTCTGGAACGAAATTTTTTTATCTGTCGGTTTTGTAGGTCGGTTATGATTCAATTTGCAGCACAGTTTTTTATAGAAATTCGCCGAAAAAAGTGTTTTCTACGAAAACTATAAAAACAAATTAAAAAAAATTGCTCACGAAAAATCCTTAAAACTAAGCCACTTACAAATGGAAAGCGCTTATTAAATTTCATAAAAATCGTGCCATTATTTTTTCAGTTTTCAGTGTCATATATATATATATATATATATATATATATATATATATATATATATATATATATATATATATATATATATATATATATATATATATATATAATCGCACTGTACCAAAAATCTATAATCAACTACCTTCATATTTGCACTATTTATAATGTTTTTAAATATAAATTAAACGACTTATTTCTACTAATTGTACAGAATATGTATTATATCATTTTATATTAGTTACAAATATATACATTGGAGGGTCGATAATCTTAAACCCATATCGACGAGCCCGAGAGGACATTGAAATTGTGGTTTCGTCTCTGTATCAATTTGGGACATTGGGTGAGAGGTATAGTCTCGTTCTCGATGACGAGACGAGACGAGACGAGACGAGACGAGACGAGACGAGACGAGACGAGACGAGACGAGACGAGACGAGACGAGACGAGACGAGACGAGACGAGACGAGACGAGACGAGACGAGACGAGACGAGACGAGACGAGACGAGACGAGACGAGACGAGACGAGACGAGACGAGACGAGACGAGACGAGACGAGACGAGACGAGACGAGACGAGACGAGACGAGACGAGACGAGACGATACGAGACGAGACGAGACGAGACGAGACGAGACGAGACGAGACGAGACGAGACGAGACGACACGACACGACACGACACGACACGACACGACACGACACGACACGACACGACACGACACGACACGACACGACACGACACGACACGAGACGAGACGAGACGAGACGGGACAAGACGAGGCGAGATCGAGAAATGTCTCGTCTCATGCAATGTCACTAGCGAAAATAGAAATATAGCTAAACGGCCAAAAACTTGAACAAGTGTAATTGTTTATTTACTTTGGAAGTATTGTTATGAATGATGGTATGGATACAAATAACTGAAAAGGAGAGTCGCGGTGGTGTAGCAAACATTCAATAGACAAAGTACTGGCTTCACGAATAAAGATTTATATTTGTACCTGAGTATAAAGTCCATCAAATCATACGTATGAGGCGAAAAGTTGAACTTTGAATATGCAGGGGGTAAAAAAGTTGAAGGTTTTAAAATTCAAATATGGAGAAAAATCACAATGACTAGGTACACTGAAAAAAGAGTGGATAAAGGTGTACAACAATATACATATACATATACAAGAAAAATGGTTGCTGAAAGAGATTGAGAGGAATGCAAAAGTTGTTGGTTATATTTAGAGACATAATGACTTTCTGACAACACAATTTAAGGTTATTCACTTAAAAAATGGAGGAGGTAGACCAAGAGAATAACTAGTGGGAAGCTTGGTCCCGTAATGAAGTACGGAAGTATGGAAGCTACAATGAAATTAAAGAGCCGCTGGAGACAGATAGTCTTGGTGGCGACGACAATGCGACATCGCCTATAGACTGTAATTATAATGGAAATACAGTTAGAATTTTTGATTTTTAAAATGTAGTTAGGAAGGAAGCAACATATGTACCTTAGCAAGATTTAGATACCAAAAGTGAATAGACATTATATTTGCTAATCATCTTCCAAAGCAATACCCGGCAAAATGTAATGTTTATATTATCAGACTGTAGAAACTATAAACAGGAATAAATACAAAATTTGACAACAGGGTTCTTCAAAATCAAATTCGCGCACTTGTTCACTTACGGCGATTCTTCTCACGGTACGCCCACGCAAGGTCAAGAATCTTCTCTCCTGACGATTACATTATCACAAGCTACTTGATTTTATAAAAGCTACATGCAGATTACATCCTCGACAACGTAAAGAGTGATCGAGAGTCTCACACAATGATTTATTTGTGTATGTGTATGTGGATGTGTATTCTTGGATATGCATCGATACAGGGTTGACACAAAGTATGGAACCAAGCAAATAACTCTTAAACGAGAACAATGGTATTGATGAAACTTTGTAAGCAAGTATGATGGCGCATAATGCATCTGAGGAGATATTTGTTCTTGTAAATATACTTCCAGTTTAATTCGAAATACATTTACCTTTATCAATTTAAATAGGGCAATTGTATAGTTTCACAGATTATAGTAGACCTTGTTTTCCGCATTCGTCCATGCTGATTTTAGTGTGAGTGTCTAAGAAAACGGTAATGATAAAGCGCCTCACATTTACTGTTTAGTTTTCAGATGCTAAAGCAAAAACTATGGAGGTAAGCAACCTGTACCATTGGTTATTGTTAATAAACTGTCCAGTTTATTGCACCAACGTCAATACTAATTGTATGGTTTAAGATGACGCATTTAACTGAATAAAAACTAATTAAAATTTTAATCATGGTTGGTTTTGGCAATCGCTTTAGAAGTCATGTAGAAGTGTGTAAGCTTTTGAATGATTTGCATCTCGAAAGAACTATAACACGTTTAGCTGTTACTAAAACACAACAAGGTTTGACGTTAACTGGGATGGCCAGAAAGTTGCCAAAACCTAGAAGACCGCAGACCGCCACTAATGAAGATATTAGAGAAAACATCGCCATTGAATTAGAAGAATCACCTCAAATTTCAACCACATCTTTGGCATTAAATGATGATATACGTCGTCGTTCTCTAGAAACAATATTGAAAAGAGAAAAACACCATCCATCTAAGCTACAGTTGGTTCAAGAATCGTCAGATGATGATTTCGACTGCGGGCCGAGTTTTGCGAATGCGAATTGTAATTTCGATAAACATTTTGCAACTATTGTAGTATTTTCCGGCGATATTACTTTTTGTTTAAATAGTACACTTAATCGACATCCAAGGTATTGGTAAAATGAGAATTCTAAATGGATTCGTGAAGCTCATATTCACATTCACAAAGGTAAAATGTTTGGATGGGAATTGTGGAAAACCATTTTTATACACGAAAATTTGATTAAGGAGACATATTGGAATCTCTTAATCAACCAAATTATTTCTACTTTTCGACATAATGGGCGGTTACCTCAAAATGTTTGGTTTCAACAGGACGGAGCGCCTCCCAAGTATGATAGATGGGCTAGGTAAGTTTTGGATGCCTCTTTTCTAAAGCGATAGATTTGAGGTAAATGGTTCATAGAGTTGCCCCATCGTCCCCCAGACTTTACTTTCTTACATTTTTTCCTTTAGGGTTACCTAAAATCACGAGTTTGCATTAGACGACCAACCACCTTGCAGGATTTGAAAGAAAATAGTCACCCAATGTGAATTAATCCGTAGACCAGTAACTGAGGAATTTTTTGGCAGGCTTGCATATTGCCAAGAGGTAAACGGGGAACATTTTAAACATATGAAATGGTTATCTTTAATTTTTAGTGAATTTTCTTTAAAAAAATTCACTCTTGAGGAGGTCCCGACTTTAAAATTTTGAAAAAATTTCTTCAAATGAGCACTAATTAGGCCCCCTAGAACACATATCCGGAGTCAGGTCGGTTTTTATATGAATATATATATATATATATATATATATATATATATATATATATATATATATATATATATATATATATATATATATATATATATATATATATATATATATATATATATATATATATATATATGTCACACAGATAACTCAAAAAATAATGGGCCGATTTTGATTAAATTTGGTTAATACCTTCCTTTTGCAAGCGGCTTGGATATGTTCGTTAGCCAGAAAAATCGGTCCAAGTTTTCCTGGAAAATTTTGTATTTTCTTTCCAAAAAAAAAAATTCTCCGGAAATAACAAAGTAAGGGCAACCAAATTTGGTACACGGGTTTACATAATTATTGGTAAATTATCTATCAAAATTTAGTTCTGTAGGTCAAAAGTCAAAAAAGTTATAGAATATTTAAAGAAAAATAAATTGGGGTTTTCCTCAAAACGTCAAAGTCGCAATTTAAAACGTCAAAATTGGCAACATTTAGGCAAAGAACTTGAATCTAATACGGGCTATAGAACGAAAAATGTCTCAAGAATAATGTTTCACAAACCCTGAAGTCTTAGTTTCAACCGTCATTGTCCTTCATTTTACTAAAATGTTTCCAGAAAATTCATTTCAAATAGACCCTTCCTCTGATGCTTGGCAGTAGCCTCAGCTATAGAGTTTATCGTTTAGTGGTATATAATTTTTGTCGAGTTTCCGTAAAAAATCAATAAAGCTCAATATATCCGTTATTATATAAGATATGAAAAAATACATTAAGTATAGGGTGTCTTGAGCTACATTAGTCGAACACGCCTTATGTTATTGCATTTTCCATCGAAATATAATGCATGATTGTTAGAAAATAAATTCTGGACGCAGTAATTGCGTTATGGTGGCGAATTTTCATTAAATGCTTCATATCTGAAAAGCTTAATTTGCTATTAATCGATAAGGTTGACCAAGAAACGAGTTTTTTCGGGAACACTTTAAGTTTACTTTCGGATTTTTTTTACATTTTCAAACAATAAAGTTATATAGATGAAACATGGCACATTGTTTTTACTATATAGGTTATACTGGTAACCAAATTTGATGCCTGCTTCCTTAAAAAAAAACACACATATTTGCTACTAAAAACATTTTTATGAAAATTCACTACCATAACGCATTTGCTGCGTCCAGACATTTTTATGATTCTCAATTTGTTATTAATTTTCAATAAATAAAATGAATGGTTAAGTGTATGTCAAGCGCTTTACTTTGTTCATTTAGATGCTAATACTAAACCCAGTATAGACGAATTAGGAAACGCAATGTCTGTTATAATCTGCAAAGATATACAGAATATTCCATTAAAATAAATAGAGTTAAGGGTACTTCTGGTTAAACTTGAAGTAGATTTGTAACATGTTACACGTTTTGCAACCTTTGCCATACTATACGCTCCATAAATACATCTTGCTATATTTATTCAGTAAAGAACACTTGCCAACATAATGACGTCATAGCCACTGACATGGTCCACCAGGTTATTAGTCAATAATCCCACCATCTTGTTAGTCAGTGAGAATTATTCTTCAGGCGTAACAGCTAGTTTGACAAATTTATTTTTGAGATAAGAGATCTTTATAAGCTTCTGCAACGACGAGACACGTTCTTTTATTACTAAATATTCAGCATTGAAACACTATGTCACTAATATATATCTAAAGTTGTAAAAAAGGCAGCACGCCGGATGAGGTATGATGAAGATATAACGCTCGCTTGTTTTATAATTTACTTTTAACAGTTGCTTTATTTAATATATGATTGCTGTAGTTGCTTTTAACAACTGCTTTGTCTAATACATGATTGCTATACTGTTTTCATGGTGGTTTGTCGTAAGATTTTATATAAACAATCTTTTTTTTTATTATTAAAATGCAGATAAATTTTGTGCTTGCCCTGAACATACTGCAGGTTTTCCCATGTGAATGATCACGAACTCGACAGACACTAATACATCTCAATTGTTACAATCACCCCGTTTTTAACTCCGTCTCTTGAAGCTGTTTTTGAGGCCGTCCTCTTGCCTGTTCCTGGAAGTAGGAAACACATCATGCATAACAGAAGAGCTCCTCACTAGACAACCAGGGGTCGCTACCTATAATTTTGAACAATGGTTTGGGCAGCTTTGAGTCGCCCCCTCGATGGCTGAGAGGTTTGAATGGTCCTGAACAACCGATGGAGTTTCACCGCTAGTGTCAAGCTAAGTATATCATTTATCTATGTCAATCTTTGAGTATAAGTAATTTCATTTAACTGCTATCCATCACGGAACATATAGTCATTTTGCTTTATATAATTTCATCCTTTTAATAAATTCACAACTGTTTGCATTATATAACTTCACTAAATTTTTAATAAACAAAAATGACCGTATTCCGATTTTTATTTGTACACCTAACACTATATCGATTGTAAGAGCAGAACTCTATGCATTTCTTGTTTCATTTACATTAAAGTTTATGCATTCGACTGAGTAGCCATGGCAAACCTTAGTTATTCATTCATTAATAAATGTTTAACGATATACTGCCTCCACAATGTGAGGGTGTATAACAATCAGAATACTTTTACGTCATATATTTACAACCAAAAACGTCTCTTCAGATGCATTATACTCCATTACACTTGCTTACAAAGTTTCATAAATATCATCGTTTTTGTTTTAAAATTATTTGTCTGGTTCAATATTTTATAACAAGCCTGTATGTATGTATGTTTGTTAATGTTTGTAGAATGTGTGTGCGTTTGTATATTTGTAAGCGCACATGTAGTGCACTTAATCGTATACAAGGATTTCTTACTGATCTCGTTCAATTCCTGTTTTATTGACATCATATTCCTTTATGTATTTTCATGAAGTAGTAGATACTCCCTTACTTCCTCTATATATGTCATTTATTTATGAATATATGCATTCAGCTCTGTTTAATGTATGATCTAATGTCGTTTCGTATTCAGGATTTGTTTCATCTTATAAGACAGAATTTTCCTTTCCTGATGACAGTAAAAATACATTACGGAAGAAATCCTATATCATATTAATCCAACAGACTATTATATATTTCAATACTGTTGTTGAGATAGGGAAATAGAAAAACTAGACATTTTATAGATTTGCATTTGAGATAAGCAAGGACTTGAGCTAGACGCATGTGGATATAACTAGTTTAAAGAATGACTAAAAATGTTTTTCAAGCCCTGGTTTTCCAATAATTAGACAGCAAACGCAAATAAAAATAGTGCTGCAAATTGAATCATAACTTCCACATAACTATGATAATCCACTCTACTAAGAAAGGCATTCTCATGAAATGAATTTGGGGTCCATGAATTGACCATAAAGAAAATATTCGTATTCCTGTGCACATTAACTTCTGAAACCTTATAATACTCGAGTTTTAACGAAAAAATGTTTATCCTCTATCACGTGAAGCGGTATATATATATATATATATATATATATATATATATATATATATATATATATATATATATATATATATATATATATATATATATATATATATATAGATATATATATATATATATATATATATATATATATATATATATAGTATCGATAACTCAAAAATAATGGGCCGATTTTAATTAAATTTGGTACGTACCTTCGTTTTGTAAGTGGCTTGCACAAGTTTGTTATCCAGTAAAATAGGACCAGTTTTTCTGGTAAAATTTTGGGTTTTCTCTCGTCAATTTTTTGTATCTCCAAAAATAACACAGCTATGACAACCAAATTTGGACGTTTCTACTATCAAACTTACCCCACATGCCAAAATTCAGATGTCTAAGTTGAAATGATAAAAAGTTATACGCATTTAAAAAAATTGGGTGCCACTAGTGATCAGAGAAAAGCACAAGACCAAAATATTTTGTGTGACTTACCAATTAAATATTACATACCACCGTTAAGTTTTATTGACGCAAATAGGTCAAAAAGAAGCAGAAAAAATATTTTGAAATTTTTTCTTCTTAAGGCGTCAAAGTCGCTATTTGAAACGACAAAATTTACAATTTTCAGACAACGAATTTGAAACAAATACGGATTATGTGGAAGATATGTCGTACTTAGTGTGTTTTGCAAAGCTTCAGCTTCAACCATCATTTTCCTTCCCTTTACCAAAATATTTTCGGAAAATCCCTCTTTCTGATGCTTCACAGTAGTTTCAGATATAGAGTTTATGGTTTAATAGTCTATATTTTCGTTAAAAAAAAACCGTTATTTAGAGGACCGCAACTTATGAATTTTAAAAAGATTTATTCAAATGAGCGCGAACTAGAACCCCTAAAACCCATATACGGGGTCAGTTTCAGTTTTTGTCTGTTTATACATATACAGGGTGACGCATTTCTACGGTATACCTCAATATATCCATTCTTATACAAGATATGAGAAAACAGTATATACGTTAATTATAGGCCACCTCGACCTGCATCTTATAAACATATTTTGACAATCACAGCCTAGCCCATAAATCGTTGGTGATACACACACTTTCTTTTTTTAATAGTTATGTTATCGCATGTTATCGCATTTTTGTATTTTTCATCGATATATAATGCATGTTTGTAAGAAAAAAAATTATATCGTTCATCGTTTTTGAGTAATTTCAATTGTTTTGCAACTTTTCACATTTTTGACACATATTTCAAGCACTTCACAAATTGTGATACGGCGTTTTTATCAATAGATAGCGGAGCCTCCTGGAAATGACGCACTCAGAGAGCTTTTTGTTGGTATTACTCGACGAAAAAATCGAGCTGCCGTATACAGGCACTTTAAAATAGTGGCTAAATTTTAAAAGTTTTCGCAGAAATCTTTTAAGTGTTTCTGTAGAAATTCTTTTTGCAAGATTTTTGTGATATGTTAGTAATTAATATTAAATCTTTGGTAAGTTATTGTAAAAAAACGTGGTTGAATTTTTTAAATATAATTTAGTGTAACATTACTGAAGGCAATTTCTGTAAAAAAAGTGATGTTTTTGTAAAAGAAATTTTTGCAGATTTTCATTTTTTTTTTTCAATTTTGGTCCTAAAGCTGTTTGCGAATAATTATATCCCGGCAGGTGTGTAAATAGCTTACAGAGGTTCGTTGGCCAGGAAAATCGCACAAAGTTTTTTGGGCCTTTTAAAGTTTATTTTCGGAAAATGTCTCTCCTTTTTGAAATAACAAAGCTATTTTAATTAAATATAGTCCATTGTTAGTACTATATAGGTTGTACTGCAACCAAATATCCTTTTTTTAAAGACAAGACATATGTCATTAAAACATTTTTACGAAAATTCACTACCATAACGCACTTGCTACGTCCAGACTTTTTTCCTTTCTGGCAATGCAGTAAAACGGCGAAACCGGTGACAGAGAAGAATACAAACCTTGTGAAACAAGAGGAGAATTATCTACATATGTGTTTAGTATGGAATGGTTTCACCAAGTAAGGGCAACAACAATTAATGAAAAAAATGAAACTGTAGATGTTGAATACTATGCTGCATAACGTCTGTGTTATTTTATAAACGGCCTGTATACAATAAGTTACCATAATACAATGTTTGTTCAAAGAGAGTACCTTAAATTAAGCATATGCTGACATACCAATTTAAAGTTATTGACACTTCCCCTCAAGGTGGTTATCTTATTCTGATATTACCCTACACTTAGCAGATTTATACCCTGCAGAACATACTCCCTCTTTATGCAGACATGCAACTGCTATTACCGCTTTTATGACAGTCCTAGAGGCTCTATGCAGGCAGGTATTGCACATATGCCACAGGCCATTGGTATAAATTATAAAAAAACGCCCGGTTACACAATTTTAGACTGCCAAATAATCGACGCTAATAGCATATTGCATCAATTTTTGCCAAAGTAAGAATGTGCTCCAGATCGTTCTTGAATAGTACTTGAAGGCAGGGCTGCAAAAGCAGTCACGAACGCCCTAGAGCAAAGTTGGCTTGAACAATGAAATGTTTCAGTTAAAAACGTTGGGGCGTATATAATTTAGGAAAACTGTTAAACTGCCTTAATACTTCTAAGTTATAGTGTTTCATCTTCCGTTCGTAATACCAGCATATGGGTATTTAATGGGGGTGAAATTGTCTAATTTGACACACTTTGAAAACAAGACAGTTAAAAATTGGTCTTTAACCATGCAGGTACTTGTGGATGACCATATATATTAGAGCATTCGAATCATAGCTAGGCTACGTCATTCGAAACAAAATTTCAATGAGGTAATAAAACAACACGATATTTGAATGAACTGTTTTCTATTAAATAACATCCATGTTTGCGTTGAATATCTTTTATCCACGACTAATATATAATAATAATAATAATATTCTTTATTGGTCATAATTATACAGCATGTCAATACAGATAAGTCGCTCACTTGTGAAGTATTTCGACATAATTTTACCAAACGTCATTCGAAAAAAGTCTGGACGCAGCAAGTGCGTTATCGTAGTGAATTTTCATAAAAATGTTTTTAATAGCAAATATGTGTGTTTTTTTAAGAAAGCTGGCATCAGATTTGGTTACCAGTATAACCTATATAGTGAAAACAATGTGTCATGTTTCATGAAAATAACTTTATTGTTTGAAAATGTACAAAAATTTCTGAAAGTAAACTTAAAGTGTTCCCAAAAAAACTCGTTTCTTGGTCAACCTTATAGGTTAATAGCAAATTGAGCTATTCAAATATGAAGCATTTGATCAAAATTCGCTACCAGAACGTACTTGCTGCGTCCAGAATTTCTTTTCTTACAAACATGCATTATATTTCGCTGGAAAATGCAATAACATAAGGCGTGTTTGATTTAAAAAAAATGTATCACCAACGACTTATGGGCCAGCCTGTGATTGTAGAAATATTTTTTAAGATGTAGCTCAAGACACCGTATAATTAATGTATACATTTTTTTCATATATTGAGCTTTATTGATTTTTTACGAAAATTCGACAAAAATTATATACCATTAAACGATAAACTCTATAGGTAAGGCTACCGTCAAGCATCAGAGAAAGGGTCTATATTAAATGAATTTTCTGGAAACATTGTAGTAAAATGAAGGACAATGACGGTTGAAACTAAGACTTCAGGGTTTATAAAACATTCTTCTTGAGACATTTTCTTTCCATAGCCCGTATTAATTTCAAGTCCTTTGCCTAAATGTTACCAATTTTGACGTTTTAAATCTCAACTTTGACGTTTTGAGAAACCCCAATTTATTTTTCTTTAAATGCCCATAACTTTTTATTTTTTGACCTACAGAGCTAAATTTTGGTAGGTAACTTACATATAATGATATAAACGAGTGTACAAAATTTAGTTGCCCTTACTTTGTTAATTCCAGAGATATAATTTTTTTCTAAAGAAAACACAAAATTTTCCGGGAAAACCTGGGCCGATATCCTGGCTAACGAACTTATCCAAGCCACTTGCAAAAGGAAGGTATTTGCCAAATTTAATCAAAATCGGCCAGTTACTTTTGACTTATCGGTGTGATACATATATATATATATATATATATATATATATATATATATATATATATATATATATATATATATATATATATATATATATATATATATATATATATATATATATATATATATATATATATATATATATATATATATATATATAACATATAAAAATTGAAACTGACCCCGGATATGTGTTCTAGGGGCCTAATTAGCGCTCATTTGAAGAATTTTTTTCAAAATTCAAAAGTCGGGATCTCCTCATTAGTGATTTTTTTTAAAGAAAATTCACTAAAAATGTTTGACAGCTATCCTCCAAACAACATACTTCAAATTTTGACACTAGTTTTCAAATTTAGATCTGCCTCTTTCTTTCTCCTTCTAAAATTTCACCCAATACCTTTACTGCCTTTCCATATTACAATACTTCAGAAAAACCAACTTTCTTTTCTGTTCCATATTTTTGCATAATAACAAATTACATTACTTAGGCCTACCACTTTAAAATTATATTTGACATTTATGATTGTGGTTTTTACAGTATAATATCATATATTATTCCCTAAGGGAATAATGTCGAGGAATTATTAGTCATTATTCCCCCTTGCCTTCCAATTACAAAATTACTCAAATGAAATAATACTATGGAAACAAAGTAGACAAACTCAAAACTGTCAGTGTCAAACGCGTAGTATTTGTGTATTTGTATTGAGATGGATGATAATGAAGAGTCTTTTACTTGTACACCTCCAGAAATTGTGGAATTAGCTGCAGCAACAACATCTACCCTGATACCGGAAACATCAAAATCCATTTATAATAAAACGTACGCAACCTTCAACGAAGGGCGTCTTCGAAATAACGCAAATTCATTTTCCGAACAAGTTCTGCTGGCCTGTTTCGCTGAATTACGTGCAAAATACAAACCATCCTCATAATGGTCATTCTATTCAATAATTAAATCTATGTCAATAATAAACCATGACGTTGATCTGGAAAATTATGCCAAACTACGATCGTTTTTAAAAAGAAATTCTGAAGGATTTCAAGCAAAGAAGTCTTCCCCTCTAAGCCCAGAACAAATTAGGAAATTTATTGATGAAGCTCCTGATGAAATGTTTCTTTTACATAAGGTGAATATACATATTGATCTTATCTATTCAAAGACGCATATTCTTGTTTGCTTCAGGTTATATTAATTATTGGAATTATGGGCGCATGCCGCTCAAACGAGCTTTATAAAATGAATATTGAAGACGTGAAGGATCTTCAAACACACTTATTAATAACAATACCCAAGACTAAAACCAAAATTGTACGAACATTAATCATAAACAGTATTTTTTACAATATTGTAAAGAAATACATCAATCTCCGTCCGTCACATGTAAAAATCAATTCATTCTTTCTAAATTATCCAAAATCCAAATGTACAATACAACGTATAGGAAATAACAAATATGCAGACATTGGTAGACAAATTGCCAAATATTGAAATTTGGTAAATCCTCAAAATTCTACCGGACATTGTTATCGCAAATCATCTGCCACTGTGTACATTGATGGAGGACGCGATATAACTGGATTAAAGCGTCATGGCGGCTGGAAATCTACACAGGTAGCTGAATGTTACATTAATCGGTCTATGAGAAACAAGACAGCAACAGCAGATACTATTGCTAAACAAAAAGCTCGGGACGCAGCAAGTGCGTTATGGTAGTGAATTTTCATAAAAATGGTTTTTATAACCAGTATAACCTCTATAGTGGGAACAATGTACCACATTTTATCAAAATAACTTTGTTGTTGGAAAAGGGCAAATATTTTTCGAAAACTAACTTAAAATATATCCGAAAAACTGACCCGATTTTCCTGGCCAACAAACTTCTTCAAGGTATTTAGCCGCCTACCAAGATATAATTATTTACAAAAATAATTTTATTGTGTGAAAATGTACAACAATTTCCAAAAGTAAACTTAAAATGTTCCCGAAAAAACACGTTTCTTGGTCAACCTTATAGGTTAATAGCAAATTGAGCTGTTCAAATATGAACATTTGATCAAAATTCGCTACCATAACGCACTTGCTGCGTCCAGAATTTATTTTCTTACAAACATGCATTATATTTCGATGGAAAATGCAAAAATGCAATAACATAAGGCGTGTTTAATTAAAAAAAAGGAAATTTGTATCACCAACGACTTATGGACCACCCTGTGATTGCAGAAATATTATTTTAAGATGTAGCTCAAGACACCCTATAATTAATATATACAAATTTTCTTCATATCTTATATAATAACGGATATATTGAGCTTTATTAATTTTTTACGAAAATTCGACAAAAATTATATACCATTAAATGATAAACTCTATAACTAAGGCTACTGCCAAGCATCAGAGAAAGGGTCTATTTGAAATGAATTTTCTGCAAATATTTTAGTAAAATGAAGGACAATGACGGTTGAAACTAAGACTTTAGGGTTTGTAAAACATCCTTCTTGAGACATTTTATTTCTATAGCCCGTATTATATTTAAGTTATTTGCCTAAATGTTGCCAATTTTGACATTTTAAATCGCCACTTTGACGTTTTGAGGAAAACCCCAATTTATTTATTTTTAAATGCCTATAACTTTTTTGTCTTTTGACCTACATAGCTAAATTTTGGTAGGTGACTTACCTATAAGGATGTAAACCTGCGTACCAAATTTGGTTGCCCTTACTTTGTTAATTCCTGAGATATAAATTTTTTTCGAAAGAAAACACAAAATTTTCCGGGAAAACCTGGGCAGATTTTTCTGACTAACGAACTTATCCAAGCCAGTTGCAAAAGGAATTTTTTCACCAAATTTGATCAAAATCTGCCCATTATTTTTTGAGTTATCGGTGTGATACATATATATATATATATATATATATATATATATATATATATATATATATATATATATATATATATATATATATATATATATATATATATATATATATATAAACATATAAAAATTGAAACTGACCCCGGATATGTTTTCTGGGGGGCCTAATTAGCGCTCATTTGAAGAAATTTTTTCAAAATTCAAAAGTCGGGATCTCCTCATTAGTGAATTTTTTTTAAGAAAATTCACTAATAAATAGTAATGAAGCATCTTCTTCCTTTAGAGCAGACGAAATTCCAAATATTTGTTGTGAAAAGTCTTCCAAAGTTATTGATAGTTCACGACTAATTCAGTTTATTAATTGTACTATTACTAATTTTAATATTATTAATAAATAAAGCTGTTCATTAAAAGTTTCAATTTAATGAATTACTCGTAGATAAAGTAGAGTATACTACTCGCAATAATGGCTATTATTACCTCGAAATGTTACTCCCTCGCCACTGTCGCGGCTCGGTTCGTAAATATTCCTCGGGAACAATAGCTATCATTATTGACTCGTGGTATAATCTACAGTTAGTGAATTTTCTTTAAAAAAATCACTAATGAGAAGATACCGACTTGAATTTTAAAAAAGCCTCTTCAAATGAGCGCAAACTAGGACCCCTAAAACACATATCCGGGGTCAGTTTCCATTTATATATAAATATATATATATATATATATATATATATATATATATATATATATATATATATATATATATATATATATATATCACCAATAACTTAAAAAATAATGGCCCGATTTTCATCAAATTTGAGAGTACGTTCCTTTTGCAAGTGGCTTGGACAACTTCGTTAGCCCGAAAATTTTGTGATTTCTTTCGGAAAAAAATTATATCTCCGGAGATTACAAAGTAAAGACATCCAAATTTGGTACGCGTATTTGTATTATACATAGTGGCCCAAGTACCAAAATCTAGGTCTGTAAGTTGAAAAGCAAAAAGTTATAGGCATTTAATGAAAAAAAGAGATTTGTCTCAAAACGTATCAAAGTGCGATTTGAAACGTCAAAATTTGCAACATTTAGGCAAAGAAGCTGAAACAAATACGGATTATGTAAAGAAAATGTCGCAAGAAGAGTGTTCTAAAAACCCATAAGTTTCAGCTTGAATCGCCATTGTCCTTTAATTTAATAGAACATTTACATTAAATTAATTTCAAATAGACCCTTTCTCTGATGCTTTGGCTGTAGGTTTCGTTAAGTTTATGGTTTAACGGTCTATAATTTTTAGCTAATTTTCGTAGAACAAAATTCGTTCATGAGGAGACCGCGACTTTTCAATTTTAAAAAGATTTCTTCAAATGAGCGCAAACTAGGCCCCCTAAAATCCATATCCGGGTTTACTTTCAGTTTTCATCTGTTTGCATATATACAAGTTGACGCATTTCTTCGGTAAAGCTCAATATAATTGTTATTATACAAGATAATAAAAAAAAGTAATACGTTAATTATAGGGTGTCTTAAGCTGCATCTTATGAAAATGTTTTGACAATCACAGGGTGGTGGATAAGTCGTTGGTGATCCCTAGAATTGTTTTTTTTTCAAGCACCCTAATATTATTTCATTTTTGCATTTTTGCATTTTTGCATTTTTTATAGAAATATGATGCATGTTCGTAAGAAAAAAATCGAGATGCAGTAAGTGCATTTTGGTAGCGAACTTTCATTAAATCCTTCAAATTTCAATAACAGAGATATAGTCCTGAGGGAGCGCAGCGACTTCCTTTAAACCCTCGCTGCTGGCGCCTGAGCAAATCCCGTGGGAAAGCCGTATTGATAAGGTTATCCCGTGGAAACCTCCCCATACCAGGAAAAGATAACCTTATTTCGAAATTGACCCCTCACATATATATATATATATATATATATATATATATATATATATATATATATATATATATATATATATATATATGTATATATATATATATATATATATATATATATATATATATATATATATATATATATATATATATATATATATATATGCGTGTGTATGTATGTGTCCGAGGAATAACTCAAAAAACACTTAATTGATTTGAGCGAAACTTGGCACATACCTTCACTTTGTTACGACCACGGACGAGTTCGTTAGCCAGCGTGGTCAGACCAGTTTTTTCTTAAAAAAATTTGCTTTTTCTGAAAAAATATTTGTATCTCAAAAAACAAAGTTATTTTGGTGATATTTGGTAGGTATATTGCTCTGTTAAAGACCTTCCTATGCAGCAAAATTCCACTTTCTAGGTTTATAGCAAAGTTCGCCACCAGAACGCACTTGCTGCGTCCCGAATTTTATTAATGTATGGTAAAATATTATTTCTGTTGGGTATTTTAATATAAATAAATAAAAATAGTGTCTAATTAACAAGGAAATACTCGTAATAGAAAGATTCAATTTAAAAACTTGACGCTATGTTAATCTCTTCATCACGGAACTCATTTAATCAAAAGCAGTCTTAAGGATAAACAAACTTATTACGTAAGATGATCTTCACAGTGACATTAAACTGCATAACCGTCTTATTTTATGTAGTTAGATTATATAGTTATATACTTGAGGATCACTGACAGGTGATGCTAGTTATACGTCCGCCACATGTTGCAAATCCCAGCATGGAACACAAACACAACGCCATAACATGAGTGGAAGTGGACATGCAATACAGAAACATTACCGTTTTCTACGGAGATCTGTAATAGCAGGGTAATGTACCTGTAAACTTAGTAACGGCTTACATATTTGTATTACTGAATTTTCATTAAGAAAATTCACTAATAGAGGTAACGATGGTGAGACTTTCGGAAAAAATTCTAAACAGCGCGAATTAGAGATATTAGAATACATACGCAAGGTAGGTTTGATTTCTGACTTATCGTGAAATATTTTTCAATAAAAAATATAAAAATTATTAGGTTAGATAAATTTTTACATACCTGGAAAAAAGTGCCTAAATAGAGACATTGTGTTGCTGAATCCAAAATTGGGATTAATATAAATGTAAGGAGAGCTAGTGTTAAGCACATTAATGGAAAAATCAAGAAGAGGCGTACATTTGATAGTGATATTTCGAACGGATTAATTGGAGCTTGAACATTATATTGTATGCACAAGCACAATCTAACGCTTTTATTTGGCTCACAATTAAATTCTGAAACTTCACGCACGGGGGTTTCTCAAAATTTCCAGTCCACTGAAAATATTGACGTTAGTATGGGACTAGCGGTATCACCGGAAGCAGACGTCAACTTTCTTATTTCAAATGAAAGATGGTGTTTTTATTAAGGATCTAGAATTCTCGTCAAATTTTATGGTAGGTTTTACTAACATGTTATGTCATTTTTCTCAAGCATTTTCGAGATTTTCCATTTCCATGGTAAAAAAAAGTGTGTTTTTTTCCTAATATTTCAACAACACACCACGTGTGCTTACAGCCTAAATACTATCGTAGCGTGGGTGTCATCACGAAGGAAAGAGGCAACTTGTTAATTCCGGACTTGAAGGTTTGGAGGTTCGGAGCAGAAGGAAAAACATGTGCCAGCAAGGAATTCTACAAGTTGGAAGTCCTCGGGAAAAAAGAGCGGGCATAACAAAATTTTCTATGTCTGGTGACCTGGACAGTCAAAGGGTGCATTCGCTCTGTTCCTCTGGTAGATATGTTGGGGGCAGCAGGTGGAGGAATTATGGAAAAAACTCCTCTGAGCAGTGCCCGTGCAGATATCTATAAAAGAGAGAGAGAGAGAGAGAGAGAGAGCTCACCAACGGCACGTCGGTTGGCAAGGGATGGCAGACTTCGGGTGAGGGGAGAGTCACCGATGAGACGTATAGCTCTCTTCTGAATGGAGTCCAGGAAATCGAGTATAGAAGCGGCAGCGGCATCCCAGATGTTGGAGCAGTATTCGAGTTTTGGCCTTATTTGTGAAGTATATAAGGTATAGAGATTAGCTGGTGAAACAGTATTTGCAGGCCCGCAAGAGGAAACCTTATTTCTTAGCAGTCGCTTCTGCAATTGATGTAACATGTTGGTGCCAATTAATATTTCGATCCACAGAAATGCCAACAATTGAAGAGGACTCATTACTTTAAATAACTTGGTTGTTCATTGTGATGGGTCTAGGGCTGGTGTATTTTTTGGAGATCCACAGAGACATAACCCTCCACGAGTCTGAGATCCTCATCTAATTGGGCTAAAGAGACAGGTTTAGAATATTGTATATTTGAGTGGAGGGTGCTGTCGTCCGCGTAACTGGGAACTGGGTTGGATGTGCTAGAGAGAAGGTCCTTGATGTGGAGAAGAAACAAAGTAGGGGCTAAAGCTGAACCTTGAGGAACTCCTGCATTAATTGGATACAGTTTAAATTTCCATCCACGACAACAGAAATGCTCCGGTTGTAGAGGAAATTTGCTGTCCAGATACAGAGTTTTGGTGGTAGGCCGTGGGCCGGCAGTTTATAAATCAGCGCTGCGTACCAGACTTGGCCGAATGCTTTGGATATATCTAAAGCGACAATCTGGGATTCACTGTGTAGATCCACAAACTTGTTCCAACAATGGTTGACAAAGGAAAGGAGGTCAACAGTTGATTTGCGCTGATGGAATCCATACTGTCTGTCGTGGATTAGACTGTGTTTTTCAATAAATTTTAGTAATTTGGTGTTTATATACTTGATGTTTTGTAGTAAGAAGGAGATCCAAGGGATTTGAGCTGTGTGTTGGTATGCGAGGAAAGTAAGTAGGTTGCTGAATCATATTGGCTAAATAATTGCTGACTGCAAAAGCCTCCGCTGCTCTCCCTTGTGGATCGGTTTTTGAATATATTAGCCATTCCTTATTATGGACATTGAAGTCACCAAGAATAGTGACCTCGGAGGAACGATATTCAGAAATCAGATAGTCTGTTTTTCAGAAAGGTAGTCGAAGAGCTGGACACAGTTGTTGTCAGAAGGTGACCGGTTAATGCAACAGATGAATTTAGTTGCAGCTCTGAGAGAGAGAGAGAGAGAGAGAGAGAGAGAGATTCATCCAAAGTATGTCTTTTCTTCCAGCTTCTAAATTGTGGACTCTGGTGCAGGGTATATTGCTACGGACGGACGCGCACACACCTCCGTGCAATCTAGAGGAAGTAAGGAGCTTATACCCCTGGAAATTAAGGTGATTAGTGGCTGTTTTGGCACTGATTTGGGAAGAGGAGCTGAGGCAAAGGTGGACGTTGATCAGGTTAGAATTTAGGCCAGATATATTCGAGAAGGATATGTTAAATCTTGATGCCGGCGGCCCTTGCACACCCCTCTCCCGGAGGTCCGAATGGAGGGGTATTTTATCTCTGCAAACTTTTGTACAAGGAGGAGCCACCATCATTTCTTTTTATAAGGGACAACTACTTATACACCAGAATCGGAAACGTCCGTTGGGTCTTCACCGGCCCCTTGATGTAAGGGGTGGTACCTCCTCGGACGTGAAAAAATCCATTGCTATCACGTAAAGGAAAAGTCCACTACCACTTGCCACTGAATTATGTTGCGGCCGTACAAGCACAAATGACGCTGAACGTTGTCAGCGCCCAGTTGAGGTCGCTACACCCGAAACAATTGAAAAAATTCACGATATGGTGTTGGGCGATCGAAAGTGCGGGAGATTGTAGAAGCCATAGGCATAGCACCAGGCTCAGTGGTTTCGATTTTTCATGGTCACTTGGGTATGAGAAAGCTATCCGCAAGATGGGTGCCGCGTTTGCTCCCAATCGACTACAAATGCAATCGTGTGACAACTTGAAAGGAGTGTATGGCGTTGTTCAACCGCAATAGGGACGAGTTTTTGTGCCATTTCGTAATCATGGACGCAACATGGATTCACTACAACACACCAGAGACCAAGCAGCAATCAAAACAGTTACTTTCTCCGTGCGAATCGGCGCTGAAGAAGGCCACGGTGGGTTTGTCAGCCAATAAGGTCATGGCGACCGTTTTTTGGGATGCACGCGGTATAATCCACAATTGATTACCTTAAAAATGGAAGAACAATCAATGGCGAATATTATACCAACTTATTGGACCGATTTAATGATGATTTGAAGAAAATACGACGGCATTTGGCCAAGAAAAAAGTTATTTTCCACCAACACGATGCAAGGGTGCACACATGTGTAGTCTCCATGGCGAAATTGCATAAATTGGGCTTCGAATTGCGCCTTCATCCGCTCTATTCTCCGGATTTAGCCCCGAGTATTTCTCGTTTCAAAACTTGAAGAAATGGCTCGGCGGAAAGAGATTTGACTGCAATGATGAAATTATCTCACAAACAAATTCAGAATTATATGAAAGAAATGAAAATTGTCAAATTTAAAGGTATTTTGCAAAAAAAGACATTTACGAAATGTGGTTAATGTGCATATTGATCCCTAATAATGGCCTTATCGAGTCAATCTGAAATATTTGGTGTTATTGTTCAGAAAATCTGGAAAAAAAATTAAAACAGACTTTTTCTTCCCCAATTTTTTTTTAAATTTCGAACACACCTCCGTACTGGAAAATAAGTATATGAAGGATTTACTGGCTCATAATTTCAGAAACTTTCCGGTTTTATGTAGATTCTAAAATGGTATAAAACATTATCAATATCTGAAAATAATTCACTATCGACGATTGAAAGTAAGTTAGAAAGTGGTTTTACATAAACTTTATCTTTTAAGCATCCCGATAAAAAACAGCATGTATCGAGTCTCTCCATAAATGAGATGCATGTCCGCATACACTTCATGGGTGTAATTCACTCGATCTTATATTGTATCAAAAAATTCAGGTAAAACAAAGTCCAATAGAGAACCAATGTACTGAAAAGCAGGCGCGTGTATAGCAAGTACAAATTAGTATTCTTACTGTCACTGACAGAAATAGTTTTCGTAAATGTGAGAATCTCATTGTTTTTATTTATTAGCTGGCTGATTTTACCTCCTAATTTACTTTGAATCGTCGATAGTGATTGATTATGTGCTGTTTGCAGACGAATCGACTTTCCATAGTAACGGCTTGGCAAACAGACATAATTTTCATTACTACGCTAATGAAAATCCACATTTTTGCCATAGTATTAACAACCAGAGTCGCTGGTCGATTAACGTGTGGGGTGGAATATTAGGGTCAAGAGTAATAGGTCCTTACTTCTTCAATGGACAGCTAAATGGAGATACGTTTCATAGGTTTCTTCGTCAAAGTTTGCCTGAACTTTTCAAAGACGTCCCACTATCTATTATAAGGCTAATGTGGCCACAACTGGATGCTGCTCCGGCAGATTTTCAAATCAGAGTGCGACGAGAACTTAGTTGGCATTTTCCCAAAAAATGGTTAGGGTGAGGAGGTCCACAAAACTGGCCAGCCAGATCGCCAGACCTAACATGTCTTGATTTCTTCTTGTGGGTCATATATGAAATGACCCCGACCACAGAATATGACATGAGACAACGCATGCAGGGTGCTTTTAATACAATATCGCCGCAAATGTTGCTCAATATTCAACCGTCCTTTGTACAAAGGCTAGAATTCTGCATTGAACGGGATGGACGCCACTTTGAACATTTGTAGAACTATGTTTATTATAATTACCCTTGGTTTTTCTGTTCTCATTTTTATCACTTATTTACCTTGGATTAGTTTCCAGATTGAATTTCAAACGAAGCAAGGCAAATTTGTTGTTAAAAATGAAAAATTCTTATTTATGCAGACAATAATAGAAGTGTGAATAGCGCCAAAAGCGCTGTACTTGTGTATAAGGAACCCTTGTATCATATGAAAGGGAACTATTTTCTCTATGTAATACAGCAAGAAAATATAGGGCGTTTCTATTTGAAATAATTTAAAAAATCTGCTTTGAATGTGCCGATAATAAGACTAGAATTTTTTAACGCCCTGCAGAGTATTGCGAAATATTGATTACAGTATTTGATGAAGTACCAAATACACCATCAACAGCTAGTGAGCTTTCTTTACGATATCATCTCACAATGGAGATAAGAATTTTTTTCGAAAACCTCACATTCGTCGAAAAATCAAGATATATGGGAAACCGTAATAGCTAGGTATAGGGATTCTTGGAGTAAGTGAACCTTATTTTTCTCATAGAATTCAATAACGTTGTCAAATACCTGGTGTTCCATAAGGAAAAACATAACTTTGAGGTGTCACACTTTTTTAGATCATTCTGTATGTTTGAAAATTAGTTTTAGTTGCAGTCTTTTTGAACCTACACAATCTCCGTTTGAAACAAATTCTAAATAGCAAAAAACGCAGACGTGAGAGCCCGTGAGGTATGTGGTGGGTCAGCCTGTGTGTGTGTGTGTGTGTGTGTGTGTGTGTTTATATATATATATATATATATATATATATATATATATATATATATATATATATATATATATATATATATATATATATATATATATATATATATATATATATATAAACGTTTACTGTGTTTTAATATTATCCACAATTTTGTTAGTGGCACCTGGTACTGTTCACTAATTTAGACAAAACGATAATGGCTTTTACATGTGCATATATTTTTGTAAAAATTCGCTACCATAACGGACTTGCCGTGTCCAGACTTTTTTTTCAGAAATACAAATATATTTTTAGCGAAGTTTGATTTTCCGCGGTCAAACTGGAACTACCGGATTGGCCAACAAAGTGATTTACAAAAGGGACGTACCTACCAGGTTTTATAATTTCTAGTTGGCGCTTAGTAAAATACATTTTTCTTAAAGTCTTAAGTCGTGATTTTGTTATAAGCAAATTTCTAAGATAATTCGTCAGAAGTGTATGTAATTTCGGCTATATTATTTATTACGTTACCAACAACGTTTAGAACATTGTGTACAATAGGGTCGCCACCTCGGTGCGGAACCAGGTAGTATGTTGCCACAACTCTAGTTAACACAAAATGTTATAAATAGAGACTGTGTACAACCAACGAACAATGTCAGCCGCGGCCCTTTCTTCCCTAATGCCGGGACAATATATGTAAGGATAGGTGCATTATCATTCTAATTATGGTGAGAATTCATCTAGCCTTACAACAACGTTTAATTTATCTGGAATAATAACAAGTTTTCTATTCCTAAAAAAATAAGACATAAGATATTGTCATAAAAGGTCTTATCGATTTCTAATCAGAGAAATAAATTGTTTCTTCGATTTTATTGCGTAGATTCGTTATCGGTGTGAGAAAGCAAATTTTTTAATCGTTGTTGTTAACTCCCACAGAAAGACCGCCAAAGAGAAATGACGCAAGGCAAACACGACAGCAGGTGATTCCTTCATACATCACTCAAGCTTTACTTCATCACGAGATGCTAGTTCTTCTATTAGACAACGACATCTGCTAGGTGAAATATCTTAATCTCATTATCGAAATGATCTACGCGGAATTAAATCTGTATGCATGGAAAAGCTTTTAATGACGTGTAAGCGTATCGTTTTCTAATTAATATAGGAGGTGACGGACCGTACAGTCAGCGTCATATGTGTTCGATATAAAAGACGTATGCGTGCCTTAGTGCTTACAGGAAATAGAATAGTGATAAGAAGGCTTTGGTTGAATAAAAATATATGCTTAGTCCAGTTCAACTAACATAAAAAATATATTGAAATCAACATCTACACAATTTAACTTTTTATTAACGAAATAATTTATGAAAAAATTGTCTACATCTGGTCCAAATGTAATAGTACGCATAGAAGCAGTAGCTTCATTGCGTCGTAATAATATGAATTACCCAAACCTAAGTCCAAAATAAAAAAGTTAAAAAGACGCAGCAAGTGCGTTATGGTAGTGAATTTTCATAGAAATGATCTGGCACAAAATATTTTATTATAACTTTTTTTTATTGTAACATAGAAATCTAAATTTTGGTGTATAGTTTACTTTTTATATCGTAAACCTACCTACCAAATTTGGTTATAATAGATTTTTTATTTTTTAAGATAAAAATTTTTTTCAAATGAAAACTTAAAATTTTCTCGGAAAACCTCGTCCGATTTTTCTGATTAACGAACTTATCAAAGCCATTTATAAAAGGAAGGTACGTGCCAAATTTTATTTTATATATCAAAATCTGCCCATTATTCTTTGAGATAAATGTTTTTTCGAATGAAAACTCAAAATTTTCCCGGAAAACCTTGTACGATTTTCCTGACTCACAAACTTGTCAAAGCCATTTACAAAAGGAAGGTACATGCCAAATTTTATTAAAATCAACTTATTACTTTTTGAGATAAGAATTTTTTTCGAATGAAAACCCAAAATTTTCCCTGAAAACCTCGTTCGATTTTCCTGACTAAGGAATTATCCAAGCCATTTACAAAAGAAGGTACACGCCAAATTTTATCAAAATCGGCCCATTATTTTTTGAGTTATCGGTGTGATACATATATATATATATATATATATATATATATATATATATATATATATATATATATATATATATATATATATATATATATATATATATATATATATATATACACATATAAAAATTGAAACTGACCCCGGATATGGGTTCTAGGGGTCTTAGTTCGCGCTCATTTGCAAAAAATTTTTCTAAATTCAAAAGTCGGGATCTCTTCATTAGTGAATTATTTCTACGAAAATTCACTAAAAGTTCGGAACACAGCAGGTGCGTTATAGTAGTGAATTTTCTTAAGAATTGTAAAATTGTAAAATATATTATTAAAACTAATACCTTAAATTTAAATAAACCTTAGAGACCGGTTTTATAGGTCCCAATTCGTGTTATTTGGGGACATATCTATTTTCTATGAAGTTAGAAAATTAAAATTTTGAAGGTATATGTAAATATTGCAACAAATATTGCACCCTGAGGGTGTCTAACGTGAAAAAATGGAGTTAGATATCCAAATTCTTATACGTTAATTTTTAAAAGATTTTTTAATATTTTAACCTTGTTAACTCTTTTTTATGCTTTTTCATGACTGTCTTTAAATGTTTTTAACGTACAAATCTTCGCGTAAAGTTATATGTAGTTTTTTAAATGGTTGTTACAACTCCTTTTTTTTGCATGTCTTGTGGCAGAATTTCTCTGTTTTGATGTTCTGGTTTTGCTTTTCAATTAGTTACAGTGCTTGCTCCTGAAGATGCCTGGAAACTCAGGCGAAATATCTCGAGTATTTAGTACAGAGTGACTCTTTAAAATATAGCCCTCTATTTTTGGTCGTAACTGCCCTAAAAAGTATACAAATATTAGCACACTAACGTGTAACGACTGTTACTCCTCCCTTCAACTATATATATATATATATATATATATATATATATATATATATATATATATATATATATATATATATATATATATATATACATATATATATATATATATATATATATATATATATATATATATATATATATATATATATATCAAAGTTGAAGATTGTAGCTTAATGGGAAATCGAGTTATAGCATTTGAAATATTTTTAGGAATATTCGCTACCATGACGCACTTGCTGCACCCAGACTCTTTTTAACGGCTATTTACTATTGATGTATCCATAGTTTTTGAAACTGATAAAATATTGTAGCTCTCTATGTGAGACTGATAAACAAGGCAACCTCAAATTCATTGTTGGAAAAATATTTTACACAA